>CM066330.1:224299281-224796781 GCA_033807585.1 Hydrophis major
TTATAATAAGACAATTCCTGGAGGTCTTTCAGTTGATGAGAAATGGTCTAGACATTTTAGGACTAACTGAGTTAAGATCGTACTCTGGGTTAAAGTAATGGAAGTGGAAAATGTATGAACTAGTTATGAAGGTAGAATACAGATGTGTACTAAGCCCATGAGTATTTGCTTGAGGGTAGTTGACACAATCTGGTTTATTGGAGGTTATAGCAGAACCATACAGAGTAGAATAGTGACCTCTGCAGAATAATGATCTCTACACCCCTACAAAGAGCTTTGATATGGAAAAAAAAAAAAAAGAACCCTGATTAGGCAGAAATGCATATCACACCTCAAACTTTCTGCAAAGGGATCTCTTTCCAACAAATGTCAAATAGACAATTTTCAAGAGTACGTCCTATTAGACAACAGTTGGAAGAATTAACTAACACAACAGTGTTTTCTGATTTTCTGTTCATTCAGTGTATGGCAGGAATGGAGAATATTTTCCATTTAAAATGATAATTTAAATTTATTTCTTCCTAGATAATTGAATAAAGAATTAAAGCCAGGGATTATAGTCCTATACACATTTATTTGGAATCAGTTGGACTGACTATATATATATAGGATTGTACTGTCAATAAAATAAAATTTATTATATGAAAAAATGAATAATTCAAAGAACTATAGTAGTCTTAAATCTTTTTCAAATATTTTAGTTACAATATTTTTTTGTTAAAGTAACAGTTGTTCATCACCTTAAAATATTAACATATTTATTAACTGTAAGTGATCCAACTGGATTGTAATTGTTATCTTTGTTAATGCTGTTGTTGTATTTTTACTCCATATTTTAGCTCAAAGGCTCTCAAAGTAAATAACAAATAAAAACAATGGAAGAAATACAACAGCAACAAGATAAATGAGGAAAGACCTGAGTCATATTGTTGCAATTATACATCTAAAATAAAAATGGAAAATCTAAAACTCTGATTAAGTGTAGAACTTTTTACATGATACAAAAGGATATTAGGGCTGACACCAAGCAGGGGAATAAATACAGCTCTCAGGTATGAAGATAAATCATGAAGATGGGTATCCATCCCAAAATTATAATGTAAGAAAATTTTTATTTGCAGAAAAACTTTGGGAAACCAAGAGATGTTTGAATATTAACTCTTGTCACAGATCTACAGTTTCACTGAGACAGTGGCAAACAAGGTGACATCAACCAAAGGAATGCAAACAGTCAAGATAGATGGGGAACATTTTTCTCATTAGGAAACAAACATGGCAACACACTCATTTTTACATCTGAATTCACAAAACTAACAAAACAAAGTATCTCAGATTCATTCAATATTCTAAGCCTAGAAAGCTGTTTCTTCAGACACTTTGGTCTCAAATAATTTTTGTTCAGTTTTTATTTTGAGAAATTTTTTATTGCATTTGCTACTTTTCACCAGAATAGTTAAAACAGAGGTGTCAAACTTGATTTCATTGAGGGCCACATCAGGGTTGTGTTTGACATTGGGGGGCCAGGGTGGGCATGGCCAGATCAACATCATTTGTGTCAGGGATGCCTGTGGTGGTCTGAACACTCTGCCAGAGAAAATCAACTCCCAAGCTTCATTTTCGGCTGTGACAGCCTCCTGCAACCCTCTGCTGCCCTCCCGAGCTCCATATTTACTGGGAAAGGCACTGCAGGCCAGTTCTTTGCTGTTTCCAGGGCAGCCTCACAGGCCAGATCTAAGTACCACGCAGGCCAGATCTGACCCTCAGGCTTTGAGTTTGACACCCCTGAGTTAAAAGATACACACTTCTAGGAAAGTAGAAGGCAAGGATGTTATCACTATTATTCCAGATAACCATTGATGATCATGGTCAATTGATGAGTTGAATGGATTTGCCAAGGTCAAAAATATGAACATAGTAAATGACCCTCCCTTTCTTGTGTCTATGAATATGAAAGAAGTAATCCACCTTCAGTGCTAATTGACTGTACAGAGAAGTGTTTGGCATATGTCAATGGGTCTAACAAACTGCAGCTAGCTTTTGCCCAAGCTGGCCAAGAACAGGTCTCACGGAGAGATGGGGCATTGTTACTAACAAACAGGGAGAATTATTGTGGTCAGGAATCACTCACCATTATTCTTATTGTTTGCAAAATAAATTGATTCCCAAATTTAAACAAAACAAATAAATTGAATGGACAAGATTTCCTTAGTAGGCAAATTTCATATAGAAAATACCAGTTAACCCACATATAAGAAATGCAGTGCTTTCAAGTTCCTTGGACTATAATTTCTACAATAGATAAAGAAGGGAAATTACAAAATATCTCTAGGATACCAGATTGCATATCTCACTGTTAGTTGACATCTAGATGAAATGATGACAAAGTAGACATTATGACTCCACATGACTGCTCCCCCCTTGACACATACCTCTGGAATAGAAAAGATGCTGAAAGCTGAGGATGATCATTATACATGAAGTTCTGATTTCAAATGTTAATAATGGGAGAAAAATATCCTGCTGGGTCCTCACATGGGAAGATACTGTCAGCAAATATTTGGGGTTATCCTAATTTTTGTTGGCTTTTATGTCCATTTTGCTGTTGTTAATTTAGGATTGTATGAGGACAAGATAAATCCAAACTGAGGTCTCTCTGTTCAGGTTCTGTGAAAATCTAACTCTCCTTCCATGGTGGTGAGATGGGCAACCAGTATATATATATATGCAGGTCTTGGAGTGTTCAGGTCTTTTCCCATGTAAGATTGAGAGCATCTTGGCAACATTTCAACGAGGTCCCATTTGCCATCTTCAGGCTGGTGCTTTCGGTTTTGTGCTTGTGCGAGTGTTTACAAATATGTATTGTAAGCTGATCTGCCCTAAATCACCAACATATGACTATATTTAATATGCAAATTAATATGTTAATTATTGTTCTGTACGACTCATTAATATACTTGCAAGCGCTGCTCTGTGATTGGTCAAAGCGCACGGTGACCTGATTGGCTGAGCGAGCCGCATTGATTGGCCCACCGTGAGTCCCCGCGATTGGTGGAAACTAATCACGGGAGATTCAAAGCAGTGCCATTGGCCGCGGCCGCGGCGGCCAGGGAATAAAAGCCGCCGCTTTTCTTCGGAAGCCGAGCCGATCTTGGGACTTAATAAAAGAGCTGAAATAAGTCACGGGCTCCCAAGTTTCCTTCCAACGACGAATATAACACTGGCAATGAAGGTGGGATCACGGAATTGAAACTCACAGAGCACATGGCGTCGCAACCAAAGAAACCGACAAGATGGCCAGCATTGCACCACCCGTACCCTTCAACCAAGCTACTGAGGACTGGGAATGCTACATAGATCGGTTCCTGATGTTCCTAGAAAGTAGCAACCTCAAGGACGCGAGCAGACAGAAAAAAAGGGCTGTTTTCCTGGCACACTGTGGGCCCGCAGTGTTTAAGATGGCGAAGGCTCTCACAAAACCCGAAGATGTGAAAGAAATGGACTGGGCCAACCTTGAGCTGTTGTTGTGAAGCCACTATGCCCCCACCGTACCCACCCTCATCCGGCGGCATGATTTTTACCACCGAGATCAGAAGGGGGGTGAGAGCATCGGTGACTTTGTAGCTGACCTCTGAAACCTGGGGGGCCTGTGCGGCTTCACCGATATGGACGAGGCACTCCGCGACCGTGTCATCCTCGGGGTCAGGGACCCGGTTCTACAGAGCCAACTGATTGCCAAGGGCGACATTTCCCTCGCCGATGCCATCGCCGAGGCCACCGCCATCGAAGCAACCCGAAAATCCGCGGCCCGAATGCGGAGACCAGGTACTGGGGATCCAGCTACGACAATCAAGATGACACCAGAAGCAAGCCGCTGACTCACCACCACCCATCATGGTGACCTCGACTCTGCCACCGAAACCATGGATGACAAGGACATCCACCGACTCCAAACAGAGCAAGACCGGCGTGACCGACGGGGTCATAAGTTGAGACCCGACTGCGCTGGGTGTGGAGGCAACCACCCACGATCAGAATGCCGGTTTCTCAACGCGATCTGCCGACATTGCAACAAGAGGTCACATCGCCCGAGTCTGCCGGCTCAAGGAAACCTACAGCCCCCAATGGTGAGACAACAGCAACCGGAAATGAGATGGCAGCCCCCCAGACCCAGGGACCGCCCAACCGAGAATTGTTGGAACCGGGATGGATGGGGTCGACGGGACAGTGAGAACCAGCAGAGAGAGGAAACCCACCAGACGGTTGTCATTGGCCCTTCATCAAGCACAGACGCCCGAAAGGTATACGTGGAAGTGGGCATTGAGGGCAAGCCATGCAAAATGGAGGTGGACTCCAGGTCCTACCTCTCCATGGTTGCATGGTGGGAAATCAGGCACCTGGTGCCCGACATCCATAAAAGGGGGCTGGAAAGCCAGAAATTAATCCTCAAAGACTACCAAGGGAACCTCATCCTGGTAGTCAGAACAGGACACTTTAAAGTGACCTTCAAGGGGCGCACAGCAAGGCTTCCACTAATGGTCTTGGATAGAGATCACTCCAGCCTTTCGGGACTACAGTGGTTCGCACCGCTCAGGATCGAAGTAACGGGCATCGACCACATCGCAGAGGCAGACTGGGAAGAACAACTCGCAAGGGACTTCCAGGAAGTGTTTGATGGCACCCTAGGCAAGTACCGAGGGCCCCCTATTTCCTTCACTTTAGACCCCAGCATTCCCCCGATACGCCTAAAACCATGCGGGTACCTTTCGCACTCCGGCCCAAGATCGATGAGCAAATCGACAAGCTCATCAAACAAGGGGTCCTAGAACCAATTGATCACACCCGGTGGGAGACCCCCATAGTCACCCCAGTCAAGCCCGATGGGTTGGTGAGAATCTGCAGGGACTATAAGGCCACCCTAAACTGCACTTTACAACAGAGCGCCTACCCCGTCCAAGTAGTGCAGCACTTCCTTCACTCACTGGGGGGAGGCAAGGTTTTTGCAAAGCTCGACCTGGCACAAGCCTACCAACAGTTGCTGGTCGATGCAGAAACCGCCGAGGCGCAGACCATAGTAACCCACTGGGGAGCTTTCCACTGTAAGAGACTCCAGTTTGGAGTCAGCGTGGCTCCAGGAATTTTCCAGAGCCTCATGGAGAGTCTCCTGCAAGGAATCAAGGGGGTGGTGCCCTACTTCAACGACGTACTGGTGTCGGCAGCCATCCAAAGAGAACTGGAGGGTTGCCTGAGGGAGGTACAAACAAAGTTCAAAAACACGGGGCTAAAAGTAAAAAAAGAAAAATGCCAACTGCACACCGAGAGGGTTGAATTCCTGGGGTACCTTTTAGACAGCACGGAATTCACCCCACCAAGAAAAAAGTCAGAGCAATCAAGGACGCCCCCAGACCGAAGAACAAAATGGAACTGCAGGCATTTCTAGGACTGCTTAATTTCTATAATGTTTTCCTGCCCCAGAAGGCGACCGCAGCGGAGCCTTTGCATAGGCTTTTGGACAAGGCAGCCACGTGAACTGGGAGAAATGCGAGGAAGCTGCCTTCACCAAAACCAAGGACCTGCTCACCTCGGATGCCGTCCTCATCCAATACAACAAGACCTTACCGCTAGCAGTTACATGCGACGCATCACCTTTCGGCGTCGGCATCATGCTCAGCCACACACTCCCCGATGGAAAGGAAGCACCCATCGCCTTCTTCTCCAGGACCCTCTCCAAACCAGAAAGGAATTACAGTCAACTGGACAAAGAGGCCCTGGCAATCATTGCCGCAGTGAAGAGGTTCCACGAGTACCTCTACGGCAGGGTTTTCACCATCATCACCGACCACAAGCCACTGCTGGGAATCCTGGCAGGGAACAGGGCCACCCCGAACATTGTATTGCCAAGAATGACAAGGTGGTCCGAGTTCCTTGCCACCTACACCTACTGGCTCACGCACGATCACCCACGCAGACGCTTTGAGCTGCACGCCGCTACCTGGCCTGGAGACTGACCCAGCACCCACGACATCCACCCTGAGCATAGAGACTCCACCCGATCTACCCGTAACCACGTCAGACATTGCCCACGAAACTAATAAAGACAAACGTCTGGCACGGGTGTTACATTGGGTAGAGAAGGAGTGGCCGGAAAAAGACGACGACGAAACATTCAGGACATTCCGAAACCGGCAAACAGAACTGTCGTTACAAAAAGGCTGTTTACTATGGGGGGATAGGGTTGTTATCCCAGGAAATTCACAAGTGAAGGTATTGGAGTTGTTACACGAGGGGCACCCGGGCATCGTTAGAACAAAAGCCCTGGCCAGGAGTTACGCCTGGTGGCCAGGGATGGAAAAACAGATCGAGACTTGGGTGGCAGCATGCAAACATTGCCAAAAAACCAGGCCGAGCCCTCCCGCCACACCAATCCTGGAATGGGAAACCCCCAGGGGAACATGGTCCAGGATTCACATAGATTTTGCCGGGCCCACGAAGGGATACATATTCCTTATCACAGTAGATGCTTACTCCAATTGGTTGGAGGTAAGCAACATGAAAATCACCACCATGGAGGCCATGACCAAGGAACTCAGCAAGCTGTTCACAACCCACGGCCTCCCAGATGTCATTGTGTCAGATAACGGGCCCCAATTTACCTCACTGGAATTCAAAAAATTCCTAGCTGAACTGGGAATATGGCATGCACTGACAGCGCCAGCACATCTGATGGTGAATGGGAGGGCGGAACGAATGGTTCATTTTACAAAAAAAACAATCCAAAAAATTGAACACGGGGAAATCCAAGAAAAAATAAACAAAATGCTTTTTATACAACACATAACCCCGAACATGACAACCAACAAAAGTCCAGCAGAACTATTAATGGGGAGGAAATTAAGGTCCCCACTTGACTATTAATGGGGAGGAAATTAAGGTCCCCAAGTAAAACCCAGAAAAGCCCCCAAACTCCTCAAGCAAACATCGAACATTTACACCAGGCGACGTGGTATACGCAAAGAATCTCACCGGGGACCCACTCTGGGTGCCAGCAACCATAACCCAGCTAACAGGTCCCCACTTGTACCGGCTACAAACAACCAACGGATGAGCATGGAAGTGACACATCGATCAAAAAAGATCGAGAACAACCATGGAAAACACAACTGACACGCAAACAAACACAGACATACACCCAGAAAGAGAAGGGAATCCTCCCAGCACAAACCAAGAGGGGAGGGGAGGCCCCGAGAACCAACCCCAACCAGAAAGAGACCAAGAATACTCACCTACCGAAACAGAAATAGGCAGCCAGCTCGAAGCCTCACCAGGAAGAAGCAGCCAGGCCAGCTCAACCAGCCCAGAAAGACTGGGCGGGAATGGCAACAGCAGCAGCTCAACCAGCCCGGGTAGACCAGGAGGGAGCTGCGACAAAAGGCCCTGCTCACCCTTCCAGGCGGTTCCATCGACGAGGCAGAGAGCAACACAGAACCCAACTGAACTGGCTGGGAGCCAAGCACCAACTAACCTGCGCAGGTCAAGTAGACAAGTACGGAGCCCTGCCTACTTACGGGACTACGTTACGTAGGACCAGACCAAGAGGGGAGGGGTGGTCTGATTGACATTAACATACTTGCAAGCGCCGCTCTGTGATTGGTCAAAGCGCACGGCAACCTGATTGGCCGAGCGAGCTGCACTGATTGGCCAACCGCGAATCCTCGCGATTGGTGGAAACTAATCACGGGAGATTCAAAGTGGTGCCATTGGCCGCGGCCGCCGCAGCCAGGGAATAAAAGCTGCCGCTTTTCTTCGGAAGCTGAGCTGATCTCGGGACTTAATAAAAGAGCTGAAATAAGTCACAGGCTCCCGAGTTTCCTTCCAACGACGAATATAACAATTATTATAAAATTGATATATCTTTTTATGCCATTGGATGGTATTCAGTGTTGTCAACACAAACAGCACAGTTGAAATTCCAGTTGAAAACATACCAAGTTTTCTGTGATGTATGTGATGTATGTTGAGAACTGTATTTCCAAATTTGAAAAAATACATTATTCAAAAGAGAGCTGCATTCAGATGCATGTGTTAAACTAGGAAGTGCAAATAGAATGAGTTTGTTTCAAAATTTTGAAGTGAATGAAATCTTTGACCATCCTGACCTCTAGTCAAAGCCTGTCACAACATATACAACAACTTGGCAAGAGTGAAAGACAGAAAGGAGGCTATAATCTGTTCCTTCTGTGCATCACTGTCTTGGGTTCATGGTTTTCTGCCTGCAGCACTAAGTTGAGTCATGTCATACACAATTGGGCTTTAAGGTATAATGTATACAACAAGGAGACACATACAGATGATAGGTCTTGTTCTGTCCTTAATGAACATACTCGAGATCCCCGCGCTTTGATTGGCCAAAGCGTGGGGCTCTCCAATTGGTCAGGCGAGCCGCGCCGATTGGCTCACTAGGAATCTCCCGCAATTGGTCCATTCGGATCGCGGGAGATTCAAAGTGGTGCTATTGGCCGCGGCCGCGGCGGCGAAAGGAATAAAAGCCGCGGGCTTTTTTCCTTTCGCCAGTTTGGTTCCAACTTACAAATAAAGAGCTTGCACTAAAGTCACCGACTCATTTCACGGACACAACACTGGCGACGAGGGTGGGATCCAGACCCTGAACCGAACCACGTGTCCGACGGAAGCCAGACGAACCACCGCGATGGTGAAAATCGCACCACCCGCACCCTTCAACCCCGCCACCGAGGACTGGGAATCGTTCTCCGACCGATTCCGCATGTACCTCAAGTGCAGCGGCCTGAAGGACGCCACCGGCCCCATGAAGCGCGCCGTCTTCCTGACCCACTGCGGGACCGAGGTCTTCAAGATGGCCAAGGCACTTGCCAAACCCGCCGATGCGACCGCGATGGACTGGGACGTCCTCGAACCCATATTTCGGCGGCACTACGCTCCAGAGGTACTCATCCTGATCCGGCGCAACGAGTTCTACCGGCGGGACCAGAGATTGGGTGAGAGTTTCAGCGACTTCGTCGCCGAGCTGTGGCATTTAGGGGGGCTCTGCGAATTCAACAACCTGAACGATGCCCTGCGAGACCGAATCATGCTCGGTCTGTGGGACCCTGTCCTCCAGAGCCGGCTGATGGCCAAAGGCAACATCAGCTTAGCAGACACCCTCACCGCAGCCGCAGCCGCTGAAGCAACCCGAACTTCCGTTGACCGCATGCGCAGACCGAACACTGGGGACTGCAGTGGAAACAACAACCCGGCGAGGTCGACCGAGCCCCAACCCGAGACGACCACCCACCAGGGCGATTTCCATTCGGCATCGGGCACTTCCGATGACGAGGAGGACATCCATCGCCTCCAGACAGGCCGCGACCCACGAAACCGGCGAGGTCGTAAGTCGAGGACCAACTGTGCCGGTTGCGGCGGCGACCACCCCAGGTCGGAATGCCGGTTTTTCGAATCGATCTGCCGGCATTGCGACAAGAAGGGACACATAGCCCGTGTCTGCCGCCTGAAGAAAAAACGCAGCCCGGCACGATGGGACCAGAGCGACCAGAGGAGAGAAAGCACACCACCCCAGACCAGAGATCGCCCCTCGGACAACCGATGGAACCGGAACGGACGATCCTCGCGAGGCGGCGACAACCGGCGAATAGAGGAGACCCATCAGATGGTCACCATCGGCCACGCCATCACCAACGACGCCCGGAAGGTCCACGTGGAGGTAGGCATCGAGGGCCAGCCATGCAAAATGGAGGTGGACTCCGGGTCCTACCTCTCCATGATTGCATGGCATGAAATAAAGCGCTTGGTGCCTACCCTCCAAAGGAGGAACGTAGACAGCCAGAGACTCATTGTAAAGGACTACCAGGGAAACCGCATCCCGGTAGTCGGAACCAAACACTTCAACATCACCTATAAGGGGCACACCAAAAGACTTCCCCTGACAATCGTCAACCGCGACCGCCCAAGCCTACTGGGACTGCAATGGTTCGCCCCGGTCGACATCGCACTCATGGGAGTCGACCACGTCACCGACGACAGCTGGGAGCAGCAATGGCCCGGGAGTTCCAAGAGGTCTTCGACGGAAACCTAGGCAAGTACCGAGGGCCCCTTATATCTTTCAACCTAGACCCTAACGTCCCCCCAAAACGCCTGAAACCAAGGCGGGTGCCATTCGCACTGAAACCCAAGATAGACGAGCAAATTGACAAGCTCGTCAAACAAGGGGTTCTACAGCCCATAGACCACGCCTGGTGGGAGACCCCCATAGTCACCTCGATCAAGCCCGATGGGTCGGTGAGGATCTGTGGGGACTATAAGGCCACCCTAAATGGCGCGCTGCAACAAAGCGCCTACCCCGTCCCAGTAGTGCAACACCTACTGGGAGGGGGCAAGGTTTTCGCCAAGCTTGACCTCGCCCAGGCATACCAACAGTTGCCAGTCAACGAGCAAAACGGCAGAAGCGCAAACCATAGTCACCCACCGGGGGGCATTCAAATGCAACCGACTCCAATTCGGAGTCAGCGTAGCACCGGGCATATTCCAAAGCCTAATGGAGAGACTATTGCAAGGCATCAAGGGGGTGGTACCTTACTTTGACGACGTCCTAGTGTCGGCAGCCAACCAAGCCGAACTAGAGGGTCGACTAAGGGAGGTCCTAACCAAATTTAAAGAGACCGGACTAAAAGTCAAGAGGGAGAAATGCCAGCTATGCACGGAACGAGTAGAATTCCTAGGTTACCTCCTAGACCATCACGGCATTCACCCCACAAACAAAAAAATCAAGGCCATCAAAGAAGCCCCCACACCCAAGTCAAAGACGGAACTACAGGCGTTCTTGGGGCTACTGAACTTTTACAATGTTTTCCTGTCCCAAAAGGCGACGGCGGTGGAGCCCTTGCATAGGCTCCTGGACAAGGCGGCGACCTGGACTTGGGGGAAACGCGAGCAAGCCGCCTTCCAAAGAACGAAGGACCTCCTCACCTCGTACGCCGTCCTTATACAATACAACGAGACCCTACCTCTGGCCCTCACATGCGATGCATCACCCTTTGGCGTCGGCGCTGTCCTCAGCCATACCCTCCCGGACGGAAAAGAAGCGCCCATCGCATTCTTTTCAAGGACCCTCACCAAACCGGAGCGGAACTATAGCCAACTGGACAAAGAGGCTCTGGCTATCGTTGCCGCCATAAAACGATTCCACGAGTATCTTTACGGCCGGACTTTCACCATCATAATGGATCACAAGCCGCTGCTGGGAATCCTTGCAGGAAACCGGGCCACCCCGAACATTCTGTCTCCCCGAATGACAAGGTGGTCCGAGTTCCTGGCAGCCTACAACTACGGACTCATACACAGACCGGGTAAGATGATCTCCCATGCAGACGCCTTAAGCCGCTCGCCGCTACCGGAACCTGACACCGACCCAGCACCCACGACGACCACCCTCAGCATAGAGACTCTACCCAACCTGCCCATAACCGCGTCAAACATTGCCCGAGAGACTAATAAAGACAAACGTCTGGCGCGGGTGTTGCATTGGGTGGAGAAAGGGTAGCCGGAAAGGGACAACGACGAGTCCGTCAAAACGTTCCGAAACCGCCAAACGGAACTCTCTTTATTAAAAGGGTGCATACTATGGGGGGATAGGGTGGTCATTCCAGAAAAGCTACAAGGGAAGGTTTTGGAACTGCTACACGAGGGGCACCCTGGCATCGTTAGGACTAAAGCCCTGGCCAGAAGTTACGCTTGGTGGCCAGGGATGGACAAACAAATAGAGGCCTGGGTAGCTAGGTGCCAACGATGCCAGGAAACTAGGCCAAGCCCACCCACAGCACCTGTCCTAGAGTGGGAAACCCCAAGGGGATCTTGGTCTAGGATCCATATAGACTTCGCTGGGCCCACAAAAGGACACAGCTTCCTCATAACAGTTGACGCTTACTCCAACTGGCTGGAGGTAAGCAACATCAAAACGACAACCATGGAGGCCGTGATCAAGGAACTCTGCAAACTCTTTACAACACATGGCCTCCCAGACGTCGTCGTCTCCGACAACGGGCCCCAGTTCACCTCGCTGGAATTCGAAAAATTCCTAGCGGAAAGGGGCATCCGCCACGCACTGACAGCACCGGCGCACCCGGCGGCAAATGGTAGGGCGGAACGGATGGTCCAATTCACTAAGAAGACCATCCGGAAAATAGACCACGGGGAGATCCAGGAGAAAATAATCAAACTACTCTTCACCCAACACATAACCCCAAATACCACAACCAATAAAAGCCCAGCCGAACTATTAATGGGCAGGAAACTAAGGTCCCCACTCGACAGGTTACACCCCACATATAACCCGGAGAGGCCCCCAGACTCAAACAGCAAACACCAAACCTTCGCACCCGGCGACCCCGTATACGCAAAAAACCTGACGGGAGACCCACTATGGATTCCAGCCGTCATCACACAAACAACAGGCCCACACTCGTACCGGCTACAAACAGCAGACGGACGAGCGTGGAAACGCCACATCGACCAACTAAGGTCGAGGACTACCAACCAACAAACCACCGACGCACAAACAGGCGAAACCAACCCCCACAACACAAACCAAGGGGGGAGGGAATACCCAGGGGACCAAAACCAAAGAAGAATAAACCAGCAGTACTCACCAGAAAGCAGCCATCACGACCCCTCGCCAAGAAGAAACAGCCAGGCCAGCTCGACCGACCCGGAAAGACTGAGTGGGAGCGGCGAAACCCGCAGCTCAACCAACCCGGAAGGCCCAGGAGGGAGCTACGGAGGACGGACCGGCCCGATCAACCAGCTGGTTCCCACGACGGCAGCAGGAGCAGCAGAGATCCCGACCGAACCGGCCAGGATCCAGCCTACAACTGAGTTGCGCAGGTCAAGTAGGCTCAGACGGAGCCCCGCCTACCTACGTGACTACGCGACGTAAGGACTGAACCAAGAGGGGAGGGGTGTTCTGTCCTTAATTAACATACTCGAGATCCCCCCGCTTTGATTGGCCAAAACGCGGGGCTCTCCGATTGGTCAGGCGAGCCGCGCCGATTGGCTCGCTAGGAATCTCCCGCGATTGGTCCATTCGGATCGCGGGAGATTCAAAGCGGTGTCATTGGCCGCGGCCGCCGCAGCGAAAGGAATAAAAGCCACGGGCTTTTTTCCTTTCGCCAGTTCGGTTCCAACTTACAAATAAAGAGCTTGCACTAAAGTCACCGACTCCTGGCATCATTTCGCGGACACAACAGGTCTACTCAATACTCAATCAGCATTTCTTTTTGTTGCTTCATTTTGGGACCCAGTTAAGGTTGCTCTATGTATTAAGTTGTAATGACAGTATTCCTGAATATTAGTGGGATGAGGAACTCTACCTCTGGAAGAATATTTGAATCACAAGAAAGTAGTCTCATTAGTGACAGTAATCACATTATCTTATTATCTTTTAATCTGACTGGGAACTGCTATTTAGATGCCAAGTAGCTTGTACATGAAGATAGAAGTTATTTGTATATATACTTGGAAGTAAAGTGCAAAGGAGGCCATATTGATCCAATGGAGATAGGTTTCCAAGCTTGCAATTGGAATGAGCCACTCAAAAATTCTACCAGTTTAGAACATTTAAAACAATCCATTAAGACTTGTTTTTCCTTTGAAATGTATTAGATGAGTACCACTGAATTCTAACACTTTTGTGGTGGTACTTTATTACTGCTATGTTATTTTGCAAAGACAAAAAGGAGTCTTTGTCACTAGTGATAGCAGCTGATGCACTGCTTGACTTCAGTCATGGAATTATTTGATCATTCAAATATTATATCTGTGTTTGAGAGAGTTTCTATGAATCTATTTATATTTCTTATGGCAATTTGCTAAAAAAAACTGGACTGAGAAATGACAACTTGTATGTTTTATTTTTCTATCATGGATGAAATATTAAACTTTTTAATGGAGGAGAATTTCCACTAAAACAAATAAGTTTTTGCTGTTGTATAGAAGCTAGGGGTTTTAAGGTGGTGATGAATCTGTATAGTGTTAGAACTTAGAGGTAAGTAAGTAGTGGACTTACTATAAACCACTATGCTTGCAATTGGCATCTATGGTATCTGTGGATAAAAATGTACCTGGGGATAATTCTAATGCAATCATAAGGTTCTGTGCTCAGTTCATGTATTTTTTGACAATTATGTTGTCAGAGGAATCACAGTGGAAAGAGAAGTCATCAACCCTTTTGTTATTGCATCAGCCACTCTTGAAGGCTAGTTTTTGTGGAAAGCAAGGCTAAAGGCTAAGCAGCAAATAGGCCTGTACACCAAATATCCATTTGTGAGATATTCTATCAGGAATAGATCCCTAGTTTCAACACAAAGCCTGCTGGGAGTTTTCTGATGATAAGACAGGAGTAAGTACCTTCAGCCTCTGAAACCATTTTCGGCAGACACTCTGAAATAAATATTTTTCATTTGTTATTACTGGCCATATTGTGGCCAGAAGTTGGAGTAGTCCATTCTCAGTATAACAGAAGAAGAATGTGTTTTTGCATATGTGCCTATTCACACATCCCAGAGAAGGCTTCTCTGCTCTCTAATGCTATCCTCTAGATTGGGTAAGGCTACTTTATATAAATGTGAGATTAGAGTGAAACAGAAGGCTTAGAATTTAGAAACTGGTAAATAATATCAAAAGTAGCTAATTGCTAAATTATATATTATTACTTTTATTTTCCTTTCTCAGAATAGTAAAGTGGTAAATATTATTTGTGTTCTCAGTTGACTTTTCCTCAGTATGAACATGAACTAATCCATATGCTGAAGCAAGCAGAAGCAAAGCTCATTCAGGTCCTATAGTAAAATATCTAAATCAGTGTTTTTCCAAAGTTGACAACTTTAAGATCTGTGAACTTCAACTCCCAGAATTCCCCAGGTAGCATGTTGTTCTGAATGAAATAAACACTCTGTATCATGATTTATCCATAGAATATCCTGCATCTCAGCATCACTTTGTGGGGACTCAGAAGAGATGTGTATTAATTAGATCTCTTAACTGGCAATGTTGGGAAAAGGATTAAAATGCAATGTGGCATGCTACAATGGCAAGTTCAAGCTTCCAGAATATCTTTCTTCCCAAAAATGTCTCCCACACAGATTTGCTTGCAAAGTGGAAAAACAGAGTTGGCCGAGGTTCAGTCCTCTGGTTGTACCCACTGATCCAGAAAAAATGGAAAAATAAATTAAGTTGTCAAGAGAATTGGGGTCAGTGGCAAGGAGTTAGAGGTCCAGTGGAAAACAGCCTCAATGGTTTGCCTTCTGATCAATCAGGGTGTGGGGATTAGTTATGTCCATTATGACAGCCATTTCAAAATAAGAAAGGAATGAGAAAAGGAATCATGAAAAGAAAAAGAAAAAGAAAAGGAATCAAGAAAGAACAACAAAAAAGACAGGAAAAAGAAAAGGCATTTCATTTCACATATTATAAAAGTGATTTTTATAAAATGTTAATTATATTGTATATAATGTCTTCAGCATAAGGTCTATCTATCTATCTATCTATCTATCTATCTATCTATCTATCTATCTATCTATCTATCTATCTATCATCTATCTATGTTGAAGTAACAACATTAGATGAACTGGGGCAGTGGTAGAATTCGATTTTTTTTACTACCGGTTCTGTGGGCACATCTTGGTGGGCATGGTGTGCCTTGGTGGGCGTGCCTTGGTGGGTGTGGCAGGGGGAGGATACTGTAAAATCTCCATTCCCACCCCACTCCAGGTGAAGGACACTGCAAAATCCCATTCCCTCCCCACCCCACTAACCTGCTTTCCAGCTCTGTTCTCCTGTGCAGGGCAACAAAAGAAGACCCAATCGATCAGAGGGGACTAGGGAGGCAGAAAATAGATGGGGGCAGGGCCAGTCAGAGGTGGTATTCCGAACTACTTGAAATTTCCACTACTGGTTCTCCAGAACTGGTCAGAACCTGCTGAATACCACCTCTGAATTGGGGGCATGAAACATCTGTGTATCACACAGAGCTAAAAAGGCAAATTTGGTTTTTATTTGCTTAAATTATCCAGTCTGAACCAATTCATAATACAAAATGCAGTAGCCTTTTGAAATTCTTTGATTTTTCCAATTTTTTTTCATGTAGCTGGACATTAGGTTTTCATCTTTGGGGTCTTCCCAGCACAAGATATTTTGAATTCTTATACTCTTACTTTATTCCTCGGTTTATACAGCTTCTCTTCATTTGAGAGGGTTGTAAAACTTTTTTTGATGTTGTTTTAGAACTCATTTTATTGTACTTTATTGTATCATGTTAGAGGATAATATGTTTGAGGATTTCATTTCCTGTTTGGTATCTCTTAATATTTTTCAACCTCTCTGGCTGCTCCTGTTTTATGATCTGGGAAAACTCTATGAGAAGAGTTCCCCTTATTTGAGCAGCCACAGTGGTGTGGATTTTCATCACAATATTTGGCCTGCGCTTTTGCTGATTTTGTCTTCCCCCTTGCTAACACCACAAGCTGGCAAGGTTGCAACCAGTGAACTAATCATTTTATGATGCAAGATAGCACATTCACATGTAACTTTTGGCTTCCTCATAATTACACTGGACCCTGTCTTGGGAATTTAATTGAATTGGTCTGCTAGGAAAAAAACATAAATAGAAAGCAAATTATATGCACTGCCCTGAATGGAAATGTTTGAAATGAATAAATGGCTAAAACAAATATAAATGCAGAATAAAGTTTTGGCATAGCACTGAGATAAAGGTTGAAGCCAGGTCAAGTTAATTGTTCCTGGTAATCCACTACCCATGAAGACCGAGGTCTGAAGATCCATACTTCTTGAGAGCTTATTGTGATAAACTACAATCTTAGCCAACGTGACTTCTGTTATTGAGATTTGGAATAGTAAACTTTTGGAAACTGACATCAGTGAAATTTTACCATCAGTCATCAAGAATAAGAGAAGAAAGAAAGACCTTGGAAGACAAAAGAGTCTCTTCTTTATTAAAAGCCAATCTCCTAATTACTGAAAAGTGGAACTGTTCTAACAGGCAAATGCTAAGCGAATGCAAACTGGCCATAAATTTATATATTTAACTCATCCAAGCAAAATAATTATTCTTTTTAATCAAGTCTATTCAAACCTCATATTACTTTATTCTTCCATTTCAATAGCAAAATGATTAAGATTGAATCTTAAAGGAATTCTTCACAACAATAATTCCTCTTATCGCAGGAGGCAGTCTTTGCTTCGTCTTGCAAATTCTTAGCTTTGAAATATTCAGCATATCAGAAAAGCTCCATTCCTCTTTTGGAAAAAATAAGAGAGTACACACTAGAGAAAATTGAGAAAAAGGAGGGGAAAAAAAGCCCCATTATTATCTGCAACAAATTCATAGGGGGAAAATCCCCAGCATCTCCAACTCCATGTAAATTTAGCTACTGCTACAAAATGTCAGTCTTCTGACAGGAACAGTCCAAAGGGAAATTTAAAAAAATATTTTGGAAGATACATGCATGTCTATCTTGCTTCAAGTATAGAAGAAATATGTTTAAAATACGTTACTTTTTTGTGGTTCGCCTTCAGTATATAACAGGAAGTAAAAAAATAGCATACATATGTATATGTTGCCCAAAATGTATTCATCAAGTGTTTCAGCAACAAAATAGGATAATAAACAGGTATGAGAAAGATTGTTTCCATCCCCTTTACAATAACTATGCTTAAGGTCACATGACCAGGAGGGACTTAGTAGGAAGGTATCAGCAATATTGCTAGTTGCTGACCAATTGTCTTTCCTGCAGTGATTTTTTTTCTGGTTCCCCCCCCCCCCCCAATCCCTGGCCAAATTTGGTCCATCTTCACTAACAATTCTGATGCCAACTGTTTCCCCAGCACCACATTTGGTTCAATTCTATTTTCAGGACTGCTGAATGATAGACAAATGGATAGATACTAGTCCTGGGCCCCTTTATTTTTTTTTTTATTTTTTTTCCCCCCAAAAATCTAAATTCTGAGTATAGTTGAAACTTCCTTAAATGCAGGATATTTGTTTTGCATGATATAAGGAAAGCATAAGGAAAGATGTTTAAATGCAGGAAATGATGTGCATGTCTGTGTATTTGTGTTTGTATGTGTGGGAGGTGAGGTTATAAAACCCTTGCAAAATTTTGATTTTTAATAACTTTAATAATGTTGCTTTTATATAAAACATAAACAACGGTAACAGAGAGGAGATTTAGTATATTTATTTGTAGGAATGATACATTTTGGCATATTGATTATTACTCTGAATGCAGAGTATAGCATGATTCTGAAAATCTCCAAACACATTCTGCAACTGTGTTTGACTTGCAGCATTGATTACATTTGTTATTCTAGCTTTTTAATCTGGAAACCATTTTATTTAAATTTTGAATAAAGTCCCTCTCTGTTGCATTTTTCAGATTGTTTAAATGATATAAAGAGATGAATATATTAAAATAAATGGAGCACAATGTCTTTATAGAATGGAATTCTTCATTAAGCCACCAGCTTTCTCTATGTTGTCCTAATTAGAAAACAATTCAAAGTATTTATATTCCACTGATTTTTGAGGATGGCTTTGAAAGCTATGGTGTGTTTACTATTTGCTATCTTTATTTTTTGTGGAATGATATTTTGGCTACTTTTATTGCTAGTTCAAAGACAGTTTGCTAATCAATAGTTTGAAGTTTTATGTTCAGAGTTGCTCTTTGACCTAAATGGCATATTTTCATTTAGTAAAAGTTCCCTCCCCAAAGAAGAGGGAATACACTAAAAAGTAATGTATGAAGACCGGAACATTTAAAATACTGAAATAATATTAAATTAATTAAATACTTGCCAAATTATGCCAAAACTACTACACCTGTACTTACCAATTGCATGGATTGCTCCATGTAATGTGATATGCATGAAACTTATTAATGTAATCTATATTTTCTGTATAATACAAAAACAATATCTAAAAACCTAAAGCCATGACAATAGATAAAGCAATGGAAGTCAATAGCAATCATTCATCTGCTCCTGACTGTGGCATAAACTGATTGTGATTTTGAATCTTAAGAGGAATACAGAATAAAAATCACGACTAAAAAAATGAAATGAAAATTAGAGCTGTTGTGTGTCTGTGAAACAAAAAACAAGAGGGTAACAAGCTTGAATTAAGGTCATCTGAACTTGTGTAACAGAGTTAATGAATACACATAGAAAGGTGAAAGTGTGGGCTTCATTATAAAAGACAGAGCTAAAACTAAATGTAAGAAAGTGAGTTTTTTTAAAAAACCATATTTTATGATAAAAGAATGCACCAGATTTACAATCTGATGTTTGTTATTTGCCTATAAATTAGCTCTCTATTAACACAGTTAAGTCCTGAGATCAAAGTTTAATTTTATATTTAAAAAATGTACTAGTATCTATAATTATTATAATGTCTTTGTGCTTTTTCATTCCTTTTTTTCTTTTTCAGATGACTTTTGTTTTGCCTTTTTCTATAGCCTTTTTCTTTAAATGCACATTTTGAAACAAAAAATAAAAAAGGAAGGATGAATTGCAGTCATCTAGGTTGCTATGGGTGCAAATGAAAGCAGAAATCAGTGCTTTAATGACAGCTGCATATATGCTCCAGTGAATGATGATAATGGAAGAATCAGAGATGAGTTTTTTGGAGAAATGTGCAATATACTGAATGAAGGCAATTGGGGGGCGGGGGATATTCATGTTAGGTGACATGAATGGATGGATAGAAATAAGAGACTCCAAAAAAGTGATTGAGCCATACAAAGACTCAAGAATAGTAAGAATCAACTCAGAAAACCTGTTCTGAATAAGCGTTTAATTCTATCTCTAGTCATTCATCCTCATGGAAAAGAAGTGAAGATAAATCTAAAACAGTCTATAAATTTGCACAGACTGAAATATTAAAGGGATTAGTGAAGGATACAGTGGTAACATATGCTTTTAATGTCAAACAAATCAATGTGTTTTTGACAGTGTCAACAATAGGAAAAATAAACACAAATGAAAAGGAAAGAAGTAAATATAGGCAGTCTTTGACTTATGACCCAGTGGTGGGATTTAATTTTTTAAAACTACCGGTTCAGTGGGCATGGTGGCTTGGTGGGCTTGGCAGTGGATGGACACTGTAAAATCTCCATTCTCACCCCACTCCAGGGGAAGGATACTGCAAAATCCCATTCCCTCCCCACCCCACTAACCTGCTTTCCAGCTCCATTCTCCTATGCAGGGCAACAAAAGAAGACCCAGCTGATTAGCTGGGACCCAGGAGGTAGAGAATATATGGGTGTGGGGCCAGTTAGAGGTGGTATTTCCTGGTTCTCCGAACTACTCAAAATGTCCGCTACCAGTTCTCCAGAACTGGTCAGAACCTGCTGAATGCCACCTCTGTTATGACCACAATTGAGCCCCAAATTTCAAGACAGATGTTAAAGGCATTTTTGCTCCATTTTACTTAGCACAGTTGTTTCTTGGCACAGTTGTTATGTGAATCACCGCAGCTGTTAAGTTAGTAACATGGTTGTTAAGTGAATCTGGCTTCCCCATTGACTTTGCTTGTCAGAAGATCTCAACCCTCACACAACCCTGGGACACTGCATCTGTCATAGATATGTCATAAATACTTTGATCACATGACCATGGGGATGTTGTAATGGTGAAAAATGGTCATAAGCCACTTTTCTTTTCAGTGCCATTATAACTTCTAACAGTTACTAAATGAACTGTTGTAAGTTTAGGTCTACCTATAAAATGAAAAAGTAACAGTAGAATAATTGCAGGAAGAAAAATGGAAAGTTCTGAATGAATATGTATTACAAGACAGATTAACTTCCCAACAAAAGGAATGGAAAATAGATATGAGAAAAGAAGATGGGAAAAGATAGAATAAAAAAAAAAACATTACAGAAAGTCTCAGAAATTTATGGAGTTTCAGTAATGAGAAGAATAAAAAAGGACGCTTGATAGTATGAAGAAGTCAAAGGAGCTGTGAATTAAAAAAAACATGTGAGAGAATGACTGCTAGAAAAAATATAAGAGGAAAATGTTGTATAATGGGCCGAGAAAGAAATAGTGGTGAAAAATGTAGCCAAATGGAGGACAGAATGGTTAAGGTTAAAAGAGAAGATAATTTGCTGAACAAATTAAATGGATAAAGAAGACTAAACCAGGAGCTTAAGTTGATTGAATGGAGTTGAAAATGAAAATGAAATGTTGAAATGATTTCCATTGAAACTGGAGGGAGGGAAACAGTGAAGTGCTATTTAAAATAGTTGTATGGGAAGTAGTGGTAGTATGCTATCGGTTTGTCCTGGTTCTGCCAAGCTTGTAGCAGCGATGAGCAGCAGAGACCAAACCGGTTATCCCTGCTGCTCTGCTGTTGGGCCCACCCACCCATCAGGGCTCCTATACTCACCTTTATCTTCTGCTTTTGAAGCACAGGTACTTTGCGCAGCACAGAAAAGCCACGCGGCAGCTGCTGAAGTGACCAGGAGAGTGCAGGCTTGCAGGAGGTGAGTTGGAATTCCTCTGCGCATGCGCAAAGTGCGTGTTTGGCATGCATGTGCACCAGTGGTGTGATTCAAATAATTTAACAACCGGTTCTCTGCCTTAATGATTTCTTCCAACAACCAATTCACCAAACTGCTCAGAAAGTTAACAACTGGTTCTCCCAAAGTGGTGTGAACTGGCTGGGTCCCACCACTGGTGTGCATGCAAAGTGTGTGCATGCACGCAAAACACACCCAGCAAGCCATGCCCACTGAACCGGTGGTAAATTTTTTTGAATCTCACCGTTGATGAGAAGGCTAGTTATATGTCAAAGAATAGAATTGAAATGAATGTCTATGGAGATTCCCAGTCATCCAGGTCATGGTTGTCCCAAAGGTGCTTTTTCAAAAGGCAACTGGACTTTGTTTGTCTTTGAAGACGTTTTGCTTTTCATCCAAGAAGCTTCTTCAGTTCTGACTGACAAATTTTTTTTGAAGAAGTTTCTTGGAGAAGTGAAATGTCTTCAAGGAAAGACAACAGTCCAGTTGCCTTTTGACAAAAGCAGCTTTGGGACAATTGAAATTAGTGATACAAATGGAACTGAAGGTGTGGATGGTGTAACTGTAGAAATATGAATGTGGTTTGTGTTAAGTACTTGGACATGGGTCGGAGTAAATGGAGACAGCCTCTGAATAGTGACTTTCAGCTCTTTATTAGCATAGTGACTTCTCAAAACAACAACAGTGAACCCTGCCTTATATAGGCAACCTTTGTGAGAATTGTCCAATAGCGAGCTATGAACGCAGGTACTTTAAACTAATAATAATCCTCTGTTAAGGGCCAATTGGATTCCTAAGAACTAGCCAATCCGATCTGGCCGCCTAACAGCCAATCAGAAGTGCAGGGCCAGAACCCTGCACTTAACCTCAAGCTCATACTTTATTAACTATGGTACATACATAGTAGTTTGCTTATGTAGTGGTAGTATGCCTGTTATAATATGTGTGCATACCTGATGATAAGAAGAATGCCATCACTGTTCCAGTATACAGAAGAAAGATAGCAAAACGGAATGAGCAAACTACCAGGAAATTAGTTGTTAAGTGTATCTGAGAAGGTGCTTGGCAAAATTGTAACTGAAAAGAGTACAAGAAATGAAAATGAGCACAATTTATGTGCAATGTGATTTTATGCCCTGCAAGAAGTGTGCAGGCTAGATATTTCCTCTTCAGCTGGCCACAGAGAAACATCTGAATGTGAGAAAGTTTACTGTATATTTGTTGATTCAGAGAAACCATATGCCAAAATAAAAGGGTTGAATTATTGGATGTGTGGCAGAAATGCGAAATTGGAGGTTGGCAGCTGACTGCAATAATGCCTCTATTGTGAGAAATGAAATTCGGTCAACAGAAGTGAAAATAACTGTTTGTAAGAGCATGGGCCTCACCACTTTGTTATATGGACTTGAGAATTGGGTATGTCAGGAGAAACATGATAGGAAACTGAATGTGGTAGGAATACAGTACTTAAAAAAGAGTTTGGATGAAATAAAAAGAGACAGGATTAAGAATGCATGGTTGCTACATGAATGTGGACTAAATATTAAAAGTGAGTAACCAATACTGAAGAAATAAATGAAGATGCTTTAGTCATTCGGGGAGATTGAATGTGACTGAATTGCAGAACAAATAGATAAAGAATAAAATAGAAGTCATTCTTGCTTGGAGACCACTTGTACAATGACTATTTGAAGTTACAATCATGCTGAAGAAGGAGATTAATAGCTAGTCCTTGAAGTTGCAGCAACTGCAGTATCCCTACAGATATGAGCCATGGTGGTTTAGTGATTAGAATGCAGTACTACAGGCTAACTCACTGCTCACTCTAGGAGTTTGATTCTGGCTGGCTCAAGGTGGACTCAGCCTTCCATCCTTCTGAGGTCAGTAAAATGAGGACCCAGATTGTTGCGGGCAATATGTTGATTCTGTAAAACCACTTAGAGAGGGCTATAAAGCGATATATAAGTCTAAATGCTGAAGCGATATATAAGTCTAAATGCTATTGCGATGTGATTGTGATTCAGGTACTTGATAACTGGTGCACAATTATACTGGTTGCAGTATGCCTCAGTCATGTAATTGCCATTTTGTGGCAATTTTGCCTTCACTGACAGTTTCCAAAAGCAAAGGGAAAGGGGAAACTTGACAGGAAGGGCAAGTCACAGTCATATAAATGACCACACATGATTTGCTTAACAACTACAACTGTAACTACCAGAACTGCAAAAATAAGTTGGCACAGTCATATGATTATTTGCTTTATGACCATATCACTTAGTGATGGAGTTCCTTGTCCCAATTATGGTTGTTAATTGCCTATAAATTAAGAGGAGAGGGAAAGCCAACATAGATGTTATAGAATGAAGTCCTCCAAAGGAAAAAAGTAGGCGTTGATAAAGCAAAATACAAGAACAAATGTGTTGATGTATTAGAATCAAGATGGCGTATTTGGGGTAGAAAAGTATGGACAAATGCAACAAATGATTTTCTTATAAACTACATTTCCTTTCCTTATAAGCTATATTTCCTTTCCTCGTCATTATCTTTTTCTTTTAATTTCTCTTTGACTGATTATTTCTTATTTTCTGAGATTTCACTGAGGGAATAGCAAAAGGGAATAGTAGAATTGCATCTATATATGTTATAGATATAATTCAATATGATAATTTCCCATGCTTAAAAGGATTCCCAATATATTTGTCACATTAAAATTATATTATGCCAGCAATTTTTTGGAACGTTCTGGAGGAACCACTTGACCATGGGCTTTTGTGGGATTGTAGATTATGAAAGAATATGAAACAAAAGCAGGAATTTGGTGGGCTTACTTTCCTGACTCTGGTATTGACAAATAGATTCTATAGTTATTATTGAATGTATGTATGTATGTATGTATGTATGTATGTATGTATGTTGCTACCTTTTTGTACAGTGATTTTTGTATATATCAGTAAAAGTATAGTTCATTAGCACTGAACAATAGCATCACTAAAAATAATTACAACTCACAACAACAACAACAAATGCCCACTAATGCATGGAAAACAGGCATCTAGGTAAAATCTTTTTTTTTTCTTGGGGAAGTATTATATCACTATATCCTAAGTGAACAGGCTTGCTTTTTGATTTTCTAAATAACAATCTGAAGGCCACCTGCATTTCTTTCAAGAAAGAATATATAATCAGAGCAACTTTCCAACTCCTAGGTAGGCATCATGTTCCCAAAGTAGGAGTCATTCTTTTTCTTAGTGCTTTGTTAACTGCAACAAAGACAAATGTGCAACTCAAGATAACAGATTTAGCCTGTAGGCCTCTTGTTTACATGACATTTTCTTTCTAGGTCAAGGGTGCACCACCTGAAGCCTCAAGGCCGCTTGCAATACACAAAGTATGGTTGCAAAGCTCTCGCAAAAATTATCACTTATGGAATGTTTTTAACTGCAGAGAGGGGATTACTAAATAATTGAATGAGGAATAATTATTTGATTAGAATTACACTTAAGTATTGATTAAATTTAAATTTAGCTTTTGTTCTGATACTTATTTCCTTCTCTTTGCATCTACTTTTAGAGTGATTCTCAACCTGCCATTCAAACTCTGAGTGTAGCTTTTAATTTCTTTAAATTGTGTGTTCTTAAACAGTTTTGGAAAAGAATTTTAAGAATTAATCCAATAGCATTTCTTTCCTCCTAAACTGTCCAGAATTCATACTGTCAAGTTAAAACCCTGCTTTATCTTTCTTGGAACTCTGCCTACAAATTAATTGACTGTATACCATCAAGTCATTTTTAATTTCTGGCAACTACATAGTTTTTTTTCAAAACAATCTTTCCCTAACTCTGGTCTTTCAAATTTTCCAGTGGCCTATATACAAATAAATGCCTTTTTTTATGTTCCTGGATTTGATTGAAGATGCAGCTACTAGTTGTTTTAGTAAATAAGCTAACTGGATTGCATGCAACCACTGACTGAATCAGTTCACATACCTGTAGTAAGTCTATTTCTGTATTACATTTGGTGAATCTTCTTTCTTTCTGGATCAAAAATGGTCACGTGCCATCCCTTGCAAATAGCATGAGAAGTGTTGTGTATGCATAAAGATTAATAAAGTGTGAGCTTGGAGTAAGTGCAGGGTTCTGGCCCTGCACTTCTGATTGGCTGTTAAGCACCCAGACCGGATTGGCCCGTTCCGGGGAATCCGATTGGCCCTTAACAAAGAGTTCCTATTGGTTACAAGAGCTAGCGCTCCTAGCTCGTTATTGGTTAAAAGTTACAGGGTTTGCCTATATAAGGCGGGTTTAACTGCTATTGAATTGAGGAAGTCACAATGTAAATAAAGAGCTGAAGTTCACCATTCAGAGGCTTGTCTCCATTCTTTCTCGCCCATGCTCAAACTTAACACTGGCGACGAAGGTGGGATGTAGAGATACCTGAACCAACGAAATTTCGAAGAACACTGAGCACGTGACAGACGACGCTAACAACGGAACCATGTCCGGCGGCATCGTACCACCCGCTCCGTTCGATTCAGTACAGGAGGACTGGGAGTCCTACATGGATCGCTTCCAAATGTTCTTAGAAACCAACAACTTAAAGGACGCCACACCAGGAAAAAAATGGGCGGTGTTCCTAACGCATTGCGGTCCAACCGTATTTAAGATGGCTAAAGCACTAGCCAAACCCTGAGAAGTGAAGGCCATGGATTGGGACGACCTCGAACTTCTCCTACAAGATCACTACACCCCAACCGTGCCTACGCTCGTGAGACGCCACGAGTTTTATCAGAGGAGCCAGCGAAAGGGAGAAAGCGTGCCGACTTCATAGCAGACCACTGAAATTTGGGAGGCCTCTGCGGATTCACTGATTTAGAAGAAGCACTAAGAGATCGCATAGTTCTGGGACTAGATGCACCAGGCGTCCAAAGCAAGCTGATGGCGAAAGGCGACATCAGCCTTGCTGATGCCATCGCCGATGCTACGGCAGTAGAAGCAACCAGGAAGTTGGCTGCACAACTACGCCGAAACTGCGCTCCAGTACCACCACTGGCCAGCAACGTCTCACCTAGTTCAGAAGGGCAGCTTGCGACAACGCACCATGAGGACCTCTCTTCATCGTCAGACAGCAATGAAGAAGGGGTCCATCGACTGCGGTCCGACTGGGACCATCACCCGAAGCCCTTACGCCCTTGCGCTGGCTATGGAGCCAACCATGCCACGTCCGAATGCAAATTCCGCGACACACTTTGCCAAGAGTGCGGGAAATGAGGCCACATCGGACGGGTCTGCCGCAGCTTTCCATGACCCAACCAGGCCTCAAAAGGGGCTAACTATCGCCAATCGACAGGAAACCGTCCTGTATGGCGAGAGCCAGTAAACCACTCCTACAGAAATTGAGCTTTGCAGAGAGAAGAGGCTCACCATACTATCACTATCGGTCAGGCCTCAGCCTTGGACACTAAGAAAATCCGAGTCACAGTAGCCATTGAGAACCAGCCTTGCCACATGGAGGTCGACTTGGGATCATCCCTCTCGATGGTGTCCTGGAAGACACTCAAGCAACTCATCCCCACAATTCAACGCCAAGATCTCCGCTTCCAACGCCTTATCCTCAAGGACTACCAAGGGAATCGAATCCCTGTCGTCGGTTCCTGCCGAGTCCGAGTCTCCTTCAAGAAGCACACAGCATACTTACCTTTAACGATCATCGATAGAGATAGGCCTAGCCTACTAGGCCTCCAATGGTTCACGCCACTCGGCATTGAAGTGGCCGGCATAAACCGAGTCAGCGGTGGTGACTGGGAGGAAGACCTTATCTCTGAGTTCAGGGACAACTTCGCGGACAGCTTAGGCGAGTACAAGGGGACCCCGATTTCATTCAGTCTAGATCCAAAAATAGCTCCCATTCGCCTATAGCCCTGTCGAGTTCCGTTTGCCTTAAAATCGAAAATCGACGAACAACTCGACAAACAGATAGCTCAGGGGGTGTTAGAGCCCATCGATCACTCCCCTTGGGAAACCCCTATTGTAACACACATTAAGCCAGACGGGTCAATCCAAATTTGTGGGGACTACCGGGCCACTTTGAACCACGCCCTGCAGCAGAATGCGTATCCAGTTCCGGTGATGCAGCATCTCCTCCACTCCCTGGGGGGGGCGGGAAAGTCTTCGCTAAATTAGATTTAGCTCAGGCATATCAGCAATTACCAGTAGATGAGAAAACGGCACAGGCCCAAACTATTGTAATGCACCGAGGTGCCTTTAAATGTACCCGGCTTCAATTCGGAGTTAGTGTAGCCTCGGGGATTTTTCAGAGCCTTATGGAAAGGTTATTACAAGGAATTAAGGGCGTGGTCCTCTATTTTGACAATGTATTAATTGCAGCCCCTACAAAAAAAATCTTACAGGACTGGTTAAAATTAGTCTTAAAAAAATTCAAAGAGGCCAGTCTTAAGGTTAAAAAAAACAAATGTAAATTGTGTACTGACAGTGTTGAGTTTTTAGGGTACCTGATTGATAGCCAGGGCATTCACCCTACCGAAAGTAAACTAAAAGCGATAAAAAACGCTCCCAGGCCACGAAACAAGGCCGATCTCCAGGCGTTCCTAGGCCTCATCAATTTTTATAATGTATTTTTGCCGCACAAAGCAACGGTCCATTACACCATTACACCGGTTATTAGATAAAAAAGCAAATTGGTTATGGGGTTACCGTGAAGAACAGGCATTCCAAAATGTTAAAAAACTGCTCACTTCTGACTCTGTACTCATGCAGTATAACGAGACCTTGCCATTAGTTATAACCTGTGATGCATCGCCTTTCAGGGTGGGCACCATTTTGAGCCATGTACTGCCTAATGGGTACGAAGCCCCTGTTGCATATTTTTCAAAGACTCTTTCAAAAACTGAGCGAAACTATGGACAAATCGATAAAGAAGACCTCGCAATTGTCTCAGCTGTGAAAAGATTCCACGAATACATGTATGGCCGGGCTTTTACTATTGTGACTGACCACAAACCATTATTGGGGATAATAGCTGGAAATAAGCCGACTCCCTACATTTTATCCCCTAGGATGACCTGATGGTCAGAATTCTTAGCTGCTTATAACTATCGGCTGCAATACTGCCCGGGGAAGGCCATTCCCCATGCCGACACATTGAGCTGAGCACCGCTTCCAGAGACTCTCGACGATAACCACGTTGCAAATCGAGGCACTCAACTCGCCGCCACTAACTGCCCAAGATATCGCGAGAGAAACCAAACGCGACCACACCCTAGCACGAGTCCTAAGCTGGGTAGAACGCGGATGGCCATTGGACCAATTATCAGATGACTTCACACCATTCAAGACTCGACAAACCGAGCTCTTCTCCCAGAAAGGCTGTGTCATCTGGGGCGATAGAGTCGTTATCCCAGAACGACTCCAGAAAGCACTGCTGAGAACCTTGCACAATGGCCACCCCGGCATCATGCGAATGAAAGCCCTTGCGCGAAGCTACGCATGGTGGCCGGGCATTGACAAGCAAATCGAACAGTGGGTTAAAGCTTGTCCCAAATGCCAAGAAGTCAGCAACGCCCCACCAAAAGCCATGCCTACTGAATGGGAGACACCACGTGGACCCTGGTCCCGAATTCACCTGGACTTCGTGGGGCCAACCAAGGGCCACACCTTCCTGCTTACCGTCGACGCCTACTCGAATTGGCTCGAAATCCATCGCATGATGACTACGACCTCCGAGGCGGTTATCAAAATCTTAAACAGACTCTTTGCAACCCACGGATTACCAGACGTCCTGGTATCCGATAACGGCCCTCAATTTACTGCACTAGTGTTCGAGCAGTACCTCGCTGACCGCGGCATTCGCCATGTGCTCACCTCGCCTGCGCACCCTGCGACCAATGGCAAAGCAGAACGCATGGTCCAATTTGTGAAGAAAACCTTGCAGAAGGTAGACTACGACAACATTGATGACAAGGTCAATCAAATCCTCTTCTTGCAACACAAAGCGTCACCAACAAAACTCCCGCTGAACTGCTAATGGGACGGAAGCTTCGCTCCCACCTCGACCGGTTGCAACCAGCTTACGAACTGGACAAACCACTAGGATCCAGCGGCCGCTGTCGCACCTTCCAGGTAGGAGACTTGGTATATGCTAAAAACCTATCGGGCGACCCGTTGTGGGTGGAAGTGACAGTAGTACGTGTAACTGGCCCCAGATCCTATCTTGTACAATGCCTTGATGATAAACTTTGGAAAAGTCATATCGATCAATTACGATCGCGAGTTCCAGCAGCCAGTCCTAAAACCCCCTATGACCAAACTGAGGGGGGGGGGGGAGGTACGGAAGAAGATGAATTCCTAGAAAACCCGTGCGAAGGAAACGACGGTTTGATAGAAACTCAGGAAGCGGAGCCGGAGGGAGAAACGGTTGCACCTCAGGGAATTGCAGAGAATGTGGGCAACGACGTAGAAGTGTACACTGAACCAGAAACAGCCCCACTGCCAAACAACGATCTACCTCAGCGTGATTGCAGCCAGCTGATACAGCGGAAATCAAAGAGACTAATAAAACAACCGTCCTACCTAAGGGACAATGTAACTGCGCGCTGCAAATAAGAAGCCAGGGGGAAGAGGTGTTGTATATGCATAAAGATTAATAAAGTGTGAGCTTGGAGTAAGTGCAGGGTTCTGGCCCTGCACTTCTGATTGGCTGTTAAGCACCCGGACCGGATTGGCCCATTCCGGGGAATCTGATTGGCCCTTAACAGAGAGTTCCTATTGGTTACAAGAGCGAGTGCTCCTAGCTCGTTATTGGTTAAAAGTTACAGGGTTTGCCTATATAAGGCGGGTTTAACTGCTATTGAATTGAGGAAGTCACAATGTAAATAAAGAGCTGAAGTTCACCATTCAGAGGCTTGTCTCCATTCTTTCTCGTCCATGCTCAAACTTAACAGGAAGGGCAAACTGGAACTGGTTTTTATGTTTTCCAGGTACCCAGAAACCATAGTGAAATAACTTTTTATGTTTGTTACTCCTAAAAGCAATGCAGAGATACCTCTTCCACATCGCCATCTTATAGTGGGCTGAAACTTCCCCTTTCATTCTCCACTAAAGATTAATCAATTTAGACTCTGGATTGTTCACTAATGCCAGGCTGAATCAGGCCATTTATATTTATACAATTTTTATTGGATGGGAGCAGTGGTAGGATTCTTTTTTTTTTGGTTATGTTCTGAGCATGGGTGCAAGGATGGAGATGAGCCAGTGAAACAGTGAACTTCAACTCTTTATTTACATGTGAAAACAGCTCAGCTCAATGGCCACGATGGGCCCTTTTATATAGGCAACTCTTAACTTATTTAACCAATGAAAACACAGGGAGCGCTAGCTCTATTAACCAATGGGAGAGGCTCGTTAATAGCCAATCATATTCTCCTGAACGGACCAATCCGATGTCGCTATTATCGGCCAATCAGAAGTGCAGGGCCAGAACCCTGCACTTTACTTCAAGCTCTTAATGATCTTTATTAAGCATTTATTGATTCACAACACCCCTTCCCCCCGGGGTCCATTTAAGGGATGCGGTCATGTAGTCTTTGAGGTAGGCAGGTTGTTTCGATTGTCTATTAGATTTTCATTGTCCTCCTGGTATTTGGCTACAGTCTTGTTGGGGTAGGACGTTATCTGGTGAAAAGGGTGCCTCCCGTTCCGCATTCGAATTTTCGTCGTCGCAACTGCTCTCTGCATCTCTTTGAGGCGAGGCCACCCCCATTCCGGGTCCATCACGTGCTGCCTCTGAGCGGTCATTACTACCGCTTAAACTTTCTGCCGCTTTGAATTCAGCTTCCTTGCTATCTCCTCCCCCCTCGGTTTGGAAATCAGGGGGCTCGGAAATCCCTGACTGTAGCCTTGAACGCAGCTGATCAATATGGCGTTTCCAAATTCTATTGTCGCGACATTTTACGCGGTACGATCTAGGGCTGGTTACTTGTACTATAGTTGCCTCGACCCACAACGGATCACCCAAAAAGTTCCTAGCGAAAACCAAATTGCCTACCTGGAAATTGCAACATTTCCCACTAGAACCGTGTGGTTTTTCAGGTTCATATGATGGATGTAGGTGGTCGAGGTGGGAGCAGAGCTTCCGTCCCATCAATAACTCGGCGGGAGTTTTATTGGTGACGCTGTGCGGAGTGATATGCTGCAAAAGGAGTATGGTTAATCTTGTCTTCTATATCGCCATAGTCCATCTTATGCAAGGTTTTCTTGACGAATTGTACCATGCGCTCGGCCCTTCCGTTGGCCGCAGGATGCGCCGGCGAAGTCAGCGCATGTCGAATACGGCGGTCTGCCAGGTACTGTTCGAAGGACAGTGCGGTAAATTGAGGCCCATTGTCAGATACCAGAACGTCTGGTAATCCGTGTGTCGCAAAGAGACTGTCCAGTTTCCTGATGACTGCTTCGGTCATTGTATTCCTCATTTCATGGATTTCAAGTCAGTTCGAGTAGGCATCCACCGTCAGTAAGAATGTGTGTCCCTTGGTAGGACCCGCAAAGTCCAGATGAATGCGGGACCATGGTCCCCTCGGTGTTTCCCATTCGGTTGGGATTGCTTTCGGCGGGGCATTGCTTACTTCCTGGCATTTGTGACAGGCTTTTACCCATGTCTCTATCTGCTTGTCAATACCCGGCCACCACGCATAGCTTCGTGCGAGGGCTTTCATACGCACGATGCCGGGGTGGCCATCATGCAAGGTCCTTAGTATCGCTGGTCACAACCACTCTGGGACGACAACTCTATCACCCCAAATAATGCAGCCCTTTTGAGAAAATAGTTCCGTCTGCCGATTTTTGAATGGAGCATAGTCGTCAGGTATTTGGTCCAACAGCCATCCCCGCTCGACCCAACTAAGGACTCATGCTAAAATGGGGTCGCGTTTCGTTTCCATTGCGATATCTCGGGCTGTTAATGGTGGCGTTTGAAGTGTCTCTATCTGCAGCATTGTGACCATCAGAGCAGGGTCATCAATGGTCTCTGGAAGAGGTGCACAGCTCAATGCGTCGGCGTGGGGAATGGCCTTCCCTGGGCGATGTTGCAACTTGTAATTGTATGCCACCAAGAATTCTGACCAGCGGGTCATTCTGGGAGATAATATATACGGTGTTGGCCTATCTCCCGCTATTATTCCCAGCAAAGGTTTGTGGTCAGTCACTATGGTAAATGCTCGGCCATACACATATTCATGAAATCTCTTAACCGCGGATACTATAGCAAGGGCCTCCTTGTCAATTTGACTGTAGTTGCGTTCTGTTTTTGATAATGTCTTTGAGAAATAAGCAACAGGGGCTTCATTACCGTTTGGCAAAATGTGACTTAAAATGGCACCCACCCCGAATTGGGATGCATCACATATGATTGTTAAAGGCAAAGTCTCGTTATACTGCATCAGAACAACATCAGAAGTCAATAAATTTTTTTACATGTCAAAACGCCTGTTCTTCTCTATGTCCCCATACCCAGGTTGCTTTTTTGTCCAATAAACGATGTAGGGGTTCAGCTACGGTTGCTTTGTGAGACAGGAAAACGTTATAAAAATTGATAAGGCCCAGAAAAGCCTGGAGATCAGCCTTGTTCTGGGGTTTTGGGGCATTCTTGATTGCCCTGAGTTTGTTATCGGTGGGGTGAATGCCTTGACAATCAATTAAATATCCCAAAAATTCTATGCGATCCCTACATAAATAACACTTGTTCTTTTTAACTTTGAGACCGGAGTCCTTAAATCTCTGGAGAACCAACCTCAGGCATTCCTTTAGTATTTTCTGGGTTGGGGCTGCGATTAACACATCATCAAAATATGGAACAACACCTTTTATCCCTTGTAATAGCCTCTCCATTAAGCTTTGAAAGATTCCCAGGGCTCTACAGAATGAATGCACAAAAATTATGAACCAACTGACACACTGGATGTACATATAAGAGTTGATGTTTTTATGTTTTGTTTGTCTTGTTTGTTTGTAGAAAATTAATAAAAACTTTTTCAAAAAAAAAAAGAAAGATTCCCGGGGCTACGCTCACTCCGAACTGGAGTCGGTTACATTTAAACGCACCTCTGTGCGTAATGATTGTTTGGGCCTCTGCCGTTTTTTTGTCAACAGGCAGTTGTTGGTATGCCTGGGCTAAGTCTAGTTTAGCGAAGACTTTTCCGCCCCCCAGGGAATGGAGGAGGTGTTGCACCACCGGTACCGGGTAAGCGTTTTGTTGAAGGGCGTGGTTCAGGGTGGCTCGGTAGTCCTCACAAATTCTTATTGAGCCATCCAGCTTGATGGGTGTTATGATTGGGGTTTCCCAGGGAGAGTGATCGGTTGGTTCTAACACTCCCTGAGCTATTAATTTATCAAGCTGCTCATCAATCTTTGGTTTAAGGGCAAATGGAACTCAACGAGGCTTAAGGCAGATGGGAGCTATTTCGGGATTGAGGTTAAATGATATCGGGGTCCCCTTGTACTCGCCTAATTTTTCTGCAAAGACGTCCTGGAATTCGTGAACAAGGTCTTCTTCCCAATCGCTGCTGTAATTTCGGTGAATGCCGACTACTTCAATTCCAAGTGGAGCGAACCATTGGAGGCCTAACAAACTTGGCCGATCCTTGTCGATTACAGTCAGGGGTAGAAATCCTGTACGGTTCTTAAAGGATACCCGTACTCGGCTGGATCCAACAACTGGAATTCGATTTCCTTGATAGTCCTTAGGTATGAGCCTTTGGAACCGGAGGTCTTGCCTACGGATAGTGGGGATGAACTGCTTGAGGGTCTTCCAGGAAACCATCGAGAGGGACGATCCTGAATCGACTTCCATCAGGCAGGGCTGGTTTTCGATGGCCACTTTCACTCGGATCTTTGTGGCATCCAGAGATGAGGCGTGACCGATCATGATCGTTTAGTGAGCCTCTTCTCGCTTCGTTGGGTGGTTTAGGGTTTTGTTTCTGTAGGAGTGGTTATTCCATTGGTGGTTCACGTGTTCTCGCTTCACGGGATGACTTCCCATCGGTTGGCGATAGTTAGCCCCCCTTGAGGGCTGGCTGGATCCTAGCTTGCTTCTACAGACCCGACCTATATGGCCTCTTTTCCTGCACACATGGCAGAGCGCGTTGAGGAATTTGCATTCAGACCGGGGGTGGCTTGCTCCACACCCGGTGCATTGGTACTGTGATTTCTGGCATTGGTCCTGTTCGGACCAAAGTCAATGGACCTCTTCCTCGTCACTTTCTTTTTTTAAAAAAACAAATTTTATTGATTTTAAAGACAAACAAACCATCATTAACCATTAAATACATAAAACTTCTTTCCATTATTAATTTTACAAGTCAAGTAAAATATTATTTTATGCAACATAATTCTGTTTTACACCATTTCAATATAAACTTATGATATCTCTTAACAAATTTCTCATTATTTCTCTTTTTGTATTCAATTTCATTGTTATTATTATTATTTTCTATATTTATCCAATTTATAATCATCATCTTCATTCCTCTCTGACTTGATTACCATTATTCTCATCCAACATTCCTCCAAGGTTTTATTAAATCTCAAACAAAACATAGACACACAAAACACAAAAATATAAAACTTCTTTTAAGAAAGTAGTTTGGCCCCAGATTACCTCTCTTGTATGGACTTCAATTAAATTTGTGCTCATCTTGTATACCATTACCTATCTTATTTACCATTCTATATCTTCTATATAACTTCTCCCCGCTTTTCATTCTTCTTATTTCTATTTTATTTAATTCATTTTAATTTAAATCATTATATTTGTATTTTTTGTCCATTCTTTCCAGATTATCCATTTATCTCATTCCCTATAATAAAAAAAAAAAGAAGAAGAAGAATTTCTTCTGAAATCACTGATCAGAGTATGATGCCTTTCTATCCTCCCCCTAAATTAATATTTAAAATAACACTTGATACCCAATCTGATTCTCTTAGTACATTCTACCTACTAACCTTTAAAGAGAAAAAATAATAAATTCATAATAATTAATATAATTAGATAATCAATCTAAATATTAAATCTTATAACATTCTGATTGTCTATTTCAAAAAACAAGTGCTAGAATTCTATTAAATTTTAAAATCTATCATTATTAAACATTTCAATATTTTAATCTTTTATTAATTCTTATAACATTCTAGTTTTCTATTTCTAATACATAATACCATCTTATGAACCTTGCAGAATCTTCTTTTTTAAAGAAATTATACCTTACCCTTTATCCCTAAAAAAAAATCCTTTTTTCCCATCTTGTTTCATACCTTTGTGGCTTTTCCCTCCCTTTTCCCTTCCTTTCTTATCCCCCTGGCCTTTTTACACCCCCCCCCACTAACCTCCGCCTTTTTAGCTTTCCCTCTCTGTTGTAATCCTTTCTCCTTTTGCTCAGTAACATTGAGTTGGTTTTGCTGTGTATGTACCATAGTTAATAAAGTATGAGCTTGAGGTAAAGTGCAGGGTTCTAGCTCTGCACTTCTCATTGGCTGTTAGGCGGCCAGATTGGATTGGTTAGTTCTGAGGAATCCGATTGGTCCATAACAGAGAATTCTTATTGGTTAAAAGAGCTAGCGTTCATAGCTCGTTATTGGACAATTCTCACAAGGGTTGCCTATATAAGGCAGAGTTCACTGTTGTTGTTTTTGAGAAGTCACTATGCAAATAAAGAGCTGAATGTTCACTATTCAGAGGCTGTCTCCATTTACTCCGACCCATGTTCAGTACTTAACATTGGCGACGAAGGTGGGATGTGGAGACGTCGGAACCGAAGAAGCCAGGAAGCAATACCGAGCACGTGATAGACGACGCCAATAATGGAACCATGTCCAGCGGCATCGTACCACCCGCTCCGTTCGATCCGAACCAAGAGGATTGGGAATCCTACATGGATCGCTTCCAAATGTTTCTCGAGACGAATAACTTGAAGGACGCCACACCAGCAAAGAAAAGGGCGCTGTTCCTGACACATTGTGGCCCAGCCGTATTTAAGATGGCTAAAGCACTCACCAAACCTCGAGAAGTGAAAGCCATGAGCTGGGACGACCTCGAACCCATCCTGAGAGACCATTACGCGCCAGCCGTGCCTACACTTGTGAGACGCCACAAGTTTTATCAGAGAAACCAACAAAAAGGGGAGAGCGTGGCCGATTTCGTGGCAGACCTCCGAAATTTAGGGGGCCTCTGCGGGTTCGCCGATTTAGAAGAGGCACTGAGAGATCGAATAGTTCTGGGATTAGATGCACTAGGCGTGCAAAGCAAGCTGATGGCGAAAGGTGACATCAGCCTTGCTGACGCCATCGCCGAAGCCACGGCTGCAGAGGCGACCAAAAAGTCGGCTGCACAGCTACGGTGAAGCTGCACTCCGGTACCACCACCGGCCAATGAAATCTCACCTAGCACAGAAGGGCAGCTATCAACAACGCACCACGAGAACCTCTCTTCGTCGTCAGACAGTGACAAAGAAGGGGTCCATCAACTGCGGTCTGACCGGGACCCTCGTCTGAAGCCCTTACGCCCTTGCGCTGGCTGTGGAGCCAACCATGCCAGGGCCGAATGCAAATTCCGCGACACACTCTGCCATGAGTGCGGGAAATGAGGCCACATCGGCCGGGTCTGCCGCAGTTTACCAGGACTCAGCCAGGCCTCAAAAGGGGCCAACTATTGCCAATCGACAGGAAACCGTCCTGTAAGGCGAGAGCCAGTAAACCACTCCTACAGAAATCGAGCTTTGCAAAGAGAAGAGGCTCACCATACTATCACTATAGGTCACGCCTCAGCTTTGGACACTAAGAAAATCCGGGTCACAGTAGCCATCGAGAACCAGCCTTGCCACATGGAGGTCGACTCGGGATCGTCCCTCTCGATGGTGTCTTGGAAGACACTCAAGCAACTCATCCCCACAATTCAACGCCAAGACCTCCAATTTCAACGCCTCATCCTCAAGGACTACCAAGGAAATCGAATCCCCGTTGTTGGGTCCTGCCGAGTCCGAATCTCCTTCAAGAAGTATACAGCGTACTTACCTCTAACGGTCATCGATAGAGATAGACCTAGCCTACTAGGCCTCCAATGGTTCGTGCCACTCAGCATTGAAGTGGCTGGCGTGAACCGAGTCGGTGGTTGTGAGTGGGAAGAAGACCTTATCTCTGAGTTCAGCGACGTCTTTGCGGACAGCTTAGGTGAGTATAAGGGGACCCCGATCTCATTCAGTCTAGATCCAAAAGTAGTCCCAATTCGCTTGAAGCCCCGTCGAGTTCCGTTCGCTCTTAAAGCAAAAATCGACAAACAACTCGACAAGTTAATTGCTCAAGGGGTGTTGAAGCCCATTGATCACTCTCCATGGGAAACCCCTATTGTAACACCCATTAAGCCAGATGGGTCAATCCAAATTTGTGGGGACTACCGGGCCACTTTGAACCACGCCCTACAGCAGAATGCGTATCCAGTTCCAGTGGTGCAGCACCTCCTCCATTCCTTGGGGGGCAGGAAGGTTTTCACTAAATTAGATTTAGCCCAAGCTTATCAACAATTATCAGTGGATGAAAAAACGGCTCAAGCCCAAACAATTGTAACGCACAGGGGTGCCTTTAAATGTACCCGATTGCAATTCAGAGTTAGTGTAGCCCCGGGGATCTTCCAGAGCCTTATGGAAAGGTTATTACAAGGAATCAAGGGCGTGGTCCCTTATTTTGATGACGTATTAATTGCAGCCCCTACCCAAAAAATCTTACAGGACCGTTTGAAATGCGTCCTTAAAAAATTTCAAGAGGCCAGACTTAAGGTGAAAAAAAATAAATGCCAATTGTATCCTGACAATGTTGAGTTTCTAGGGTACTGGATTGATAGCCAGGGCATTCATCCTACCGAGAATAAATTAAAAACGATCAAAAACGCTCCCAGGCCACGCAACAAGGCCGATCTCCAGGCGTTCTTAGGCCTCATTAATTTTTATAATGTATTTTTACCGCACAAGGCAACTGTCGCTGAACCGTTACACCGATTATTAGATAAGAAAGCATTGTGGGTATGGGGTTACCGGGAAGAGCAAGCGTTCCGGAATGTTAAAAAACTGCTCACATCTGACTCTGTACTTATGCAGTATAACGAGACTTTGCCGTTAGTTATAACCTGTGATGCATCGCCTTTCGGGGTGGGCGCCATTTTGAGCCATGTACTGCCTAATGGGAATGAAGCCCCTGTTGCATACTTTTTGAAGACTCTTTCACAAGCAGAGCAGAACTATGGATAAATTGATAAAGAAGCCCTCGCAATCGTTTCAGCTGTAAAAATATTTCATGAATATGTGTATGGAAGGACATTTACCATTATAACTGACCACAAACCGTTGCTAGGGATAATAGCCGGGGACAAGCCAACCCCCTACATATTATCCCCAAGAATGACCCGATGGTCAGAATTTCTAGCTGCTTATAATTATCGCCTGCAATATCACTCGGGGAAAGCCATTCCCCACGCCGACGCATTAATCCGAGCACCGCTTCCAGAGACTCTCGACGATCCGGCACCAACGGCAACCACGTTGCAGATCGAAACACTCAACTCGCCGCCTGTGACAGCCCGAGACATCGCGAGAGAAACCAAATGAGACCACACCCTAGCTCGAGTCCTAGGCTGGGTAGAACGTGGATGGCCATTGGACCAAGTACCAGATGACTTCGCACCATTCAAATCTCGACAGACTGAACTTTTTTCCCAAAAAGGCTGTATCATCTGGGGCGATAGAGTCGTTGTCCCAAAGCGACTCCAGAAGACGCTGCTGTGAATTCTGCATGAGGGCCACCCCGGCATCGTGCGAATGAAGGCGCTTGCATGGAGCTACGCATGGTGGCCGGGCATGGACCAGCAAATCGAGCAGTGGGTTAAAGTGTGTTCCAATTGCCAACAAGTCAGCAATGCCCCACGAAAAGCCATGCCTACTGAATGGGAGACGCCACGTGGACCCTGGTCCAGAATCCACCTGGATTTCGCGGGGCCAACCAAGGGCTATACCTTCCTGCTGACAGTCGACGCATACTCCAATTGGTTAGAAATTCATCGTATGACGACTACGACGGTGATCAAGATTCTAAACAGACTCTTTGCAACCCACGGATTGCCAGATGTCCTGGTGTCCGATAATGGGCCACAGTTTACAGCACAAATGTTCGAGCAGTACCTCGCTGACAGCGGCATCCGCCATGCGCTCACCTCGCCTGCGCACCCTGCGACCAATGGCCGAGCGGAACGCATGGTCCAATTTGTTAAAAAGACTTTGCAAAAAGTGGACTATGACAATATCGATGACAAGGTCAACCAAATTCTCTTTTTGCAACACATAACTCCACATAGCGTCACCGGCAGAACTCCCGCCAAACTACTGATGGGACGAAGACTCCGTTCCCACCTCGACCGGTTGCATCCTGCTTACGTACCAGAAAAGCCAATAGGATCCAGCGGTCGCTGTTGCACCTTCCAGGTAGGAGACCTCGTTTATGCACGGAACTTATCGGGCGACCCGTTATGGATAGAGGAAACAGTAGTACGAGTGACCAGCCCTAAATCCTACATAGTGAAATGCTGTGACAATAAACTGTGGAAACGGCATATCGACCAATTATGGTCACGACTCACAACGGCCAGTCAACAACTCCCCCATGACCAAACCGAGGGGGGGGGAGGTATGGAAGAAGATGAAGTTCTGGGGAATCTGCTCGAAGGGAGCGACGAACTAAGTGATACTCAGGAAATGGAGCAGGAAGGAGAAACGTTTGCACCGCAAGAAATTGCAGCTGAGCAAGAAGCAGAACCACTGCCAAACAACAATCTACCTCAACAGGATTGCAACCAACCAATCCAATGAAAATCCGAAAGAGTTAAAAGACAACCGTCCTGTCTAAGGGACTATATAACTACACCGCAATTAAGAAGCCAGGGGGAAGGGGTGTTGTGTATGTACCATAGTTAATAAAGTATGAGCTTGAGGTAAAGTGCAGGGTTCTGGCCCTGCACTTCTGATTGGCTGTTAGGCGGCCAGATCGGATTGGTTAGTTCTGAGGAATCCGATTGGCCCTTAACAGAGAATTCTTATTGGTTAAAAGAGCTAGCGTTCATAGCTCATTATTGGACAATTCTCACAAAGGTTGCCTATATAAAGCAGAGTTCACTGTTGTTGTTTTTGAGAAGTCACTATGCAAATAAAGAGCTGAATGTTCACTATTCAGAGGCTGTCTCCATTTACTCCGACCCATGTTCAGTACTTAACAGGTTTTGCATCTTATTTTTTCCTTTCTTAAGTGTTTTTTTAAGTCTTAAGTCCTTCATTTTCCTTCCTTTCTTTCTCCTTTCTCTCTTAATTAATTTTTTAGATTCACTGAAGATGGCGTCTTCTTCTTTTTCTTCTTCTCCTTCTATTTCCTCCATCTGTTGTTGTGTTTGCTGATAAATAGCGCCATTTCTGAAGAAAGGAAAGCTTCTTTCACAGCGTCCTTACTTTCTTGATATTCCTTTCTAAGTTCATCATCAGATAAAGCCATTCTTTGTTCTTCTTAGAGCAACCAAAATGTTTCAAAAGTTAAAACAATTCCTCAAAGTCCCAGAGACATCAATCAGTCCAAACAACGCACAAAGTTCTCACTTTCTCTTCCTGGGGTGGTATCAGTAAAAGGGAAAAGAAAAAAAAGCCCAATCTGTATTTTACAGCCTTGTTGCAATCAATTTCTAGTCTCAAGCTCTTCAAGGCATCTCCCCCAGCAAAATCTTAATATATATATTTTTTTGTCCTCTCCCTTCCCACTTATAACAAGAAGCCAAGTTTTTATCTTTTATAAAAAACAACAGGTTTCTCAATGGCCATTTGTTGATTCCATAGGGAAGGAGGGTAAACTTTCCTTTCAGCACCTCAATTTTGCCGCTTGAAATCCTCCTCTGGAAACCAAGTATTTTTCAAAAAGTCATAGTTCTCAGGATTAAACGCCTCTTAAAGTCCTGGATCAGCCAAAAAACTTTCTCTTGAAAACTTTCTCCCCTCTTCCTCCTGCTTAGTCTTACCCAGCTGCCAGCTTCTTTGTGGTGGCCATTACAGACCGCTGCTTGACCGCCTTGAGAAAAGGGGGTTTTGCTGGCTGGGGAGGAGGTCTGCAACACCCCCAAACCCCTCACCAGCTCCCCCTATCTTCGGCTGCCTCTGCGGGGCAGCCTTAGCCTCCAAACCTTTCCAGATCGGAGGCACCAAAACGGCTAGCGCAGCAGGGATCGCGCAGGATCGCAGAACCCTGCCGCTGGTGAAGCCGACAAACTGGAAGCCCCATCGCTTTCTGACAACAATTCAAGGTCCTCATGGTGGGCCGTCTCTAGCTGTCCCTCTGACTGAGGTGAAATGTCGCAGGCTCGTTGGCGAACCGGTGCATGTGCGCGGTGCATTTGGGCAGCCGACTTCCTGGTTGCTTCTGCTGCAGTAGCTTCAGCTATGGCGTCTTTAAGGCTAATGTTGCCCTTCGCCATTAATTTACTCTGAGTGCCTGGTGCATCTAATCCCAGAATGATTCAGTCTCTTAGGGCTTCTTCTAAGTCAGTAAACTCACATAGGCCTCCCAGATTCCAGAGATCCGTGATGAAATCAGCAATGCTTTCGCCCTTCCGCTGACTTCTCTGATAGAATTCATGCCTTCTCATGAGCGTTGGCATGGTCGGTGCGTAGTGATCCCTCAGTAGTGGTTCGAGGACGTCCCAGTGCATAGACTTTACTTCTGCTGGTTTTGCTAGTGCCTTGGCCATCTTGAATACGGTTGGCCCGCAATGAGTTAGGAATACCGCTCGTTTCTTTCCGGTAGTGGCATCCTTCAAATTGTTGGTTTCCAGAAACATCTGGAAGCGATCCATATATGAGTCCCAGTCTTCTTGTGCCGGGTCGAATGGAGTGGGTGGTATGATGCTGCTGGACATGGTTCCACCGTTGGTACGTTCAGCCACATGCTCGGTTATGGTTCTTCATTGTTCAGTAAGCTCTGATGTCTCCACATCCCATCCTCGTTGCCAGTGTTATGTTCTGAGCATGGGTGCAAGGATGGAGACGAGCCAGTGAAACAGTGAACTTCAACTCTTTATTTACATGTGAAAACAGCTCAGCTCAATGGCCACGATGGGCCCCTTTATATAGGCCACTCTTAACTTATTTAACCAATGAAAACACAGGGAGCGCTAGCTCCATTAACCAATGGGAGAGGCTCGTTAATAGCCAATCAGATTCTCCTGAACGGACCAATCCGATGTCGCTATTCTCGGCCAATCAGAAGTGCAGGGCCAGAACCCTGCACTTTACTTCAAGCTCTTAATGATCTTTATTAAGCATTTATTGATTCACAACATTTTTACTACCGGTTCTGTGGGTGTGGCTTGGTGGGCATGGCAGGGGAAGGATACTGTAAAATCTCCAGTCAGAGGTGATATTTGCCGGTTCTCCAAACTACTCAAAATTTCCACTATCGGTTCTCCAGAACTGGTCAGAATTTGCTGAATACCACCTCTGGATGGGAGAAAAGTGATTTTACAAAGAATCCAGAAGTGTGGAGAAGAGGATCTCATCTTGTTCTGTCAGTAGCCAATAGGTCTACTTTCTCTGTTGCTTTTCTTTTAAACATGCCAATGCCAAAGGCTATCATTCTTCACCCTTTGCTTGACTAGAAAGCTCCTCTGAATGATAACTCAATGAACAATGTGCTTAGAGCTCTATTTAAAGGAAAAGAGAGTACTGTAGCTATGTACACTATATAATGATATGCCTTTTCTCCCTCCTGAATGGAATTTGACCTACCTTCTGCTTCAGTTTTACCTTACCTTTCACAAATGGAGCAAATTCAGAGATTCAAGAGGTTCAATAACATTTGGATCCCAATATATTTCCCATTGGGATCTATAGAAAATCAAAATATCCAAAGAGATTGTCCTAATTCTCTGTAACTTGAAGTCCTGTTGAAGTGAGTTGTTTGGAGGAAAAGGGACTAGATCAGAGAATCTCTTAAGTATTTATCCAAAGAAATCTCTTTCAAACCTTCTCTATTATATAACTTCCTAATTATTATCCTTGAGTGCTATTGAATAAACCATGAATAATATACATAGAAAAAAGCAGAAGTTTACAGATATGAGAATTTAATTTAATAAGCAAATCATTTCTGGAAGATAATTCTGTTCATAATTTAATGCTGTGGAAAAGTTGTTTTCAAACTGAAGTAAGTTTAAATATATGAAGAACATTTTACTTTGTTTGATATAACAATGATTAGAATAAATATGCAGCAGCATACACAATGGGAAAATGAGAGGGAGTAGTTTCCATTATTGTGAAGGATTAATAGATAGATAACAATATAAAATGAATGCGCCAAAATTCTTATTTGATAATCTTAATAGAATTGATGCATACACAAATTAGAGAGAGAAGCAAGTCAGATTGAACATAGACCTTTTCAGAGTAAACCTGTTCTGCAAAGCCACGTACAATACTATGAAGACCAAAATTAAAATTGAGGATTATAAATTAATTCATAGGAAATATGATTTCAGATATATTTAGTAAGAAGTGATCTTTGTTTTCTTGCCATTATTTAGTTATCATTCTTAGAAGATCTACTTTGCCGACTTAAAATCAATTTAATCCTAAACGCACTTGGACAGGACTGAGGGGTATTAGCTGTTCCAAAGCCATTACAGAGGAGAGCTCTGAAAGACAATTACAGCTGAGGCGTTTCCTAAAATGTTGTACATACATTCATTCCTTAACAGGGCTATTTCTGGAAGCCAGCCCACCTGATTTCTTCCAGGAAACAGTAAATTGTTAAGCAAGCAGAAACCCATAATGGTTTTTCCACTAACTCTCTAAGTTTCATGAGTTTTGGTAGGAACTCATTTTTTTCATCTAATTGGCTCTTTTGTCCGGGGAAAGTTGTGCCCTTTGTATGTGTGGCTATGTGTGTGTTTTTAATAAATGAAATGGAGTTATTCAGATCTCCTATTCTTGTTTTGATTTTATTTCTAAAAAGTTTAAAAGGCAGTGAATTCATATTGGTCTGTATTCATTGCGAGAATCCATGATAGCTCAGTGATATAAATCCACAGAAAGCAATATAGAAGGAAAGAAGGAATATTGGAGACACACATTAGTTTTCTGACAACTCTATACAGTTGAAGTTTTGGAGACGATTCCATGTAAGAGAATACCAAAATAGTGAAAGTTGCATTTGTGTTTGAATTAAAAGCTCAGTGGGCTATAAGAATTTTGTAGCAAATTTGCAATATAGTATTTTTATTAAATATAGATGGGAAAGTTTAATTACTTGTAGATCAAAGGGGCAAGAATGTACCACACATTTCAAATATATTTTTCAGCATTCAACTAGGGTGCAAATTTTATATTTAATGTTGATGCTAATGATATAATATATTTGCCATTTATTATTTTTTATACACACATTTTTCTTACCATTTGTTTGGTTGCTTTGTTTATAGTTGATGTTTGTTTCATTTTTTTCTATTTTGTACTTTAACTTGGGAGATAAATAAAAATTGTATTGACAAAAAAACTGTGTAGAAATTCATATATTTTCAGTATCCAGGGCTCACAAAAGTGGACATTGCATTTCCATCTGATTTACCAGGATTTAAATGTATAATTGAATATTAATTTTATATGACATTTTAATGAATTTAATCCATACTACATTTATAAAGTATTGTACCTAATTTGATCTTGCAGAGGTACAACATAATATAAGGCTGCAAAAATAAAAAATTAGAGGTTGCTTAGGAGACAATATTCTATATCCAAAAGTAAATGCTACAAGAGATGTTTGGAAATGCTGGGAAAGTAAGTAGAACATTGACCCTTATTTTGATTATAACCTTACAATTGGAGATAATCACAGGTAATTTTAATGGGTATTCAAGTTTGCAAAATGATTGACTAATGTAGGAAAATAATTCAGCTAATTAAAATATATTTGGTCCAAATGCATTTATAAATTATTTATAAATTCATTTATAAATTCATTTATACTTAAATTCAATATTAATATTGAAAGACATGTTGGACAATTCTAAACCTACTGCTTTGTTTAATTTACAGTTAAATAATATTTAAAGATACATATCTACATGGTACATATTTGTATTAGAAACTGATGGGCTCTTGAACAATAAAACCTTTTTGTGGAGAAACAGGCTAGATTAATCACCATGCCTACTGATTCAGTATTTAATTAAGATATAATCACATGTTCTGCTTTGCACCTGTTCATAATTCTCAAGTCTGTGTTTGATTCCATCTCTTGAGTAAACTATGAGAAAAATTGAATGTTTTTGATCAATTAACGGTTACTTGTTCTAACCCTCTATGGAACATTGATTTATGTTTTAAGGTAGGTATATATTTTATGACTGTAAGCTGCCCAGAGCTACCTTATGGTAAAATGGACAGCCAGTAAATGTTATTAATAAACAAATAAATAAATAAATTTGTGAAAGTCATAAAAAATGCCCAAAGTTATTGATCAACAGCTTTACAACCTTTAAGTATGTTAAACAAAGATGCATACTTTTTATAAATACTGGTAGGCTACTTAGATAATCTGGACTCAGCTATAAAAAAAAAAAAGTTCAACCTATGATATGCCAATGATGCAGAAAGTCTCTCTGGCTCAATACTATAAGGGGGATGATCTGGACCTAAACTATCAAAAGCCAAAATCATGGTCTTTGCTAGGAGATCAACACGTTCCTGCCCTATAAAAGGGGAATATTGAGCCACTCCTATGCTTTAAATACATGAAACAATCTTCCATTTCTCTGGGTTCAGGATAGTTATGTTTCCTAGTGTATTCAGAGGAACTCTATGCATATTCCACTTTCTAAACTTCTTGTGATCTAAAGAAGGCTTCTGTAATATCTACATCCATTAAGCCAGGGGTCTTCAAACTTGACAGCTTTAAGACTTGTGGATTTCAACTCCCAGAATTCCTCCTCCAGTCATGTTAGCTCAGGCATTCTGAGAGTTGAAGTCCACAAATCTTAAACTTGCCAAGTTTGAAGACCCTTGCATCAAACCATTTGAAACACAGTAATTCACACAATTCTTTGGACCCCAAACTATTATCACTGGACTCTATTCCTCTTCATGTATTATCAGCAGGCCAGTATATAATGGACATAGAAAATTTTAAGCAAAGTTCCATATTTCTCCACCTCTGAAAACTTAAGGTATCTAGTTACATTGGCTATATATATCTAACTCAGTTAGTTGCCCCTAACTACAGAAGGATTTTTAATCTGCAATGACTTTCTTCAGGCTATATTAGAGAGGTGTTATAGGAAGATCCCTTTCCCAGAATGTCTATGTCCCTGTGATGCTAAGCAGGGTGATACCATTAAACAAATCCTCCTCTCCTTATTTTACAAAGATACATTATTATTAATATCTGTTTCTCTATTATTCTTGTTTTCAGCTGTTTTTATAGTTTTTTATATTTGTTAATATAAGTTTTTTGTATTGATTTAGTTTTGTTATATCCCACTAACAGTCACTTGCTTGTCAGATGGGCAACTTTATAAATTAGAAACACAAATAGAAATAATAAAAGTACATGCGTTCTCCCACTACTCACCAGTTATTAGGCCAGATTTACCAATCTTAAATTTCTGTACTAACCCAGGGCAAGAATTGGAAAACCAGTTATTAAAATTCTTAAGGAATATTTAGAATGTTTGTTACTATATTAGACCAAAGCTAATTCAGTAGAAGGTATTTTTCTAAAAAAGATTATTGGATACCCCAGAAACTGATACATAAAATTTGGTTGTCAACTTTTTTATGCTGGAAGAGTAAAATAATGTAAAATACACACATGACTTGGGTTTGCTCTGTTGTGATCTCATTTTGGTTGAATATTCATATATTTGTGAAGATATTTTTGGAAAAATAAAGTAAAAGTTCTGAATGTGATTTATATATATATATATTCTTAAGTTTTCGCGGGTGCTTACATGTATGGTATTCAGCTTTGTTCGGGTATTTTCCCACGTCATTATAGTTGTGCTTTTAAAGTTGTAGCAACGTTTTGGCAGAATCTCATCTGCCATCATCAGGCTTCTGTATTGTGTTCGTCTGTGAGTCAGACTTTCACAGCCGTTTCAGTTTTAAATTTGGGGCTAGCCTACTGCTGTGCCAGAATGGTTTTTTCTTCATCCTGATTGGTCAGGAGTCTTGGTCTGTGTTTATTGGTCTTAGAGTTTGCTGTGTTCTGCTTGATTAGTGTTTCTAATATCTTCTGTCTGTTTTGTGGCTTTTTTTATTTTGATTGACTGGCAACATTGTGTTCCTGTATTGGGGGCTTTTAGTACAGCTTGGCTCCAAGTAAATGGATGGCTATCATTTATTAGGAAGCTAGGTTTCATCTGGGTGCCTAGTTGGGGTGTGTTTGAGCTGGAGGTATCAGGGGGGATTTGTTTGTCCCCAGGTATTTGCCTGGCTTGTGGTGTGGAGATTTTTTTGTTTGTGAGTGCAGGCTTCCAGATAATTGACAGTCTGGTGGAATCATCTCTTCTATTCATGCTTTCAGGTCTTTTTTCAATCTCTATGGCTTCTCTGATAATTCTGTGGCTGGGGTTTTCTATGGTGGCTAGGGTTTTGGTGCCATTGAAGTCGATGCAATGACCTGTGGCTTTCATGTGTTGGACTAGTGTGGAAGTGTGTTCCAGCTTTTTTACTGCATTTTTGTGTTCATCCAGGCGGATACTTATTCTTCTATTGGTCTGTCCAATGTACGTGGCAGGGCATGATGCACAGGGGACTTCATATATGCCTTGGTTTTCCAGGTCAGTTTTCTCTTTGGGGTTTCTTGGAATGGCTGCTATTTTTCTGTCTGTTTTGAAGGCAGTCTTGATGTGATGCCTGTGTAGTATCTTACTGATTTTGTCTGTAGTACCTCTTATGTAGGGCAGGACAGCTGCTCCATAGATCTGTTCATCTTCTAGGTCTCCATTATGTCTCAGTGTATTTTTGTGGATCAAGCCAGTGATATTGCTTTTCTGGAAGCTGTTAGCTATCAGTACTTTAGTCAGTACTTTAGTCAAAATCAAGTTCACCATGGAAACGGAAACAAACAAACAACTACCATTCCTAGATGTACTAATCTAAAAAAAAAACAGATGGCAGACTAGGACACACCATATACCAGAAGAAAACACACACCAACTGCTACCTCAATGCCTAATCCCACCACCACCCAGCACAGATAAACTCCGTGGCCAAAACACTAATCACCAGAACCAAACACCTGGCAGACAAGACACACATAAAGACTGAATGATGCACCCTGACTAAAGTGCTGACAGCTAACAGCTTCCACAAAAGCAAAATCACCGGCTTGATCCACAGTTATTTCAGGTATTGTTCAGGTATTTTCCCATATCATTATAGTTATGCTTTTAAAGTTGTAGCAACATTTCGGCAGAATCTCATCTGCCATCATCAGGCTTCTGTATAGTGTTCGTCTGTGAGTCAGACTCTCACAGCTGTTTCTGTTTTAAATTTGGTGCTAGCCTACGCTGTGTCAGAATGATTTTTTCTTCATCCTGATTGGTTGGGAGTCTTGGTCTGTGTTTATTGGTCTTGGAGTTTGCTGTGTTCTGCTTGATTGGTGTTTCTAATATGTTCTGTCTGTTTTGTAGCTTTTTTGGTCTTGATTGGCTGGCAACATTGTGTTTCCTGTATTGGAGGCTTTTAGTGCAGCTTGGCTCTGAGTAAATGGATGGCTACTCCATTTACTCTGTTTACTTGGAATATATATATATATATATATATATATATATATATATATATATATGGCATTCAGCTTTGTTCGGGTATTTTCCCACGTGGTGCTTTTAAAGTTGTAGCAACGTTTCAGCAGAATCTCATCTGCCATCATCAGGCTTCTGTATGGTGCTTGTCTGTGAGTCAGACTTTTACAGTGTGACTTTTACAGTTTTACAGTTTTACTTTTACAGTTTTACAGACTTTTACAGGGGTGAATCTTGTTGCTGAGTCTGAGGTGAAGTGTGAGGAGATCTTTGTTGATTTGGTCTTTGTTGATTTGGAGAAATCTTTTTGTGTGAAGTTCATTTCTAATTAGGGCCAATTCTGTTCTTTTTAGAATGCATTTGGTGGCTGCTGTGTTGGTGTGGAATTTCAATTGGAAGCTTGTGGGAATTCAACCCTTACTTTGGGACAAATCCAAACAGCTCGCTGTCTGGAGAGCCGAAACACAGACCACCCTCAAGACAGACACACACACCAACAAATTCAGAAAACTACAACAACACCAGAAACCAACTCCTCCCCCCTCACAGCCACACATGAAACAAACAGTGTACAACACCTCAGACAAGATCCTCACCAAAGCCGAAACCAAGGTCCTTTCTAAAGGATTCAACTTTGCTGTCGCTCCCAAACACATCCCCACAGAAACCATCATATGCAGAGTTGAAACCAGCCTGACCAAAACCAACCCTGATGATGCTAATAGAATCAGACTCGAAATCACCATCCTCTGCACTAGCAAACCACCCAAAAGCAACTTATCCAAAGAAGAACAAACTGCACTACTTAACCTGAAAGAAGACACCAGCATAATAATCCTACCAGCAGACAAAGGCAACGCGACAGTAGTTATGAACACATCTGACTACCAATCCAAGTTAACCAACTACTCCAAGACCCCACATACAAACCCCTAAAGACAGACACCACCACCTACCTAGAAAAAACCACCAGACCCAAAATAAAAGCCTCCCCCATCAGTGAAGAAATCCAGCAAAGAATCATACCCAGAGAGAAATCATCCAGAAGCCCTAAACTTAATGGTCTCCCCAAAATACACAAAGAAGGAACCCCACTTAGACCAATAGTCAGCTCCATAGGCTCACCTTTACAAAACCTAGCCAAATTTCTCGCCAAACAACTAAAGCCCTATGCAGAATCCATCAACTCACACATAAGAAACTCATTCCAGTTCATCGAGATCATAAAGAAACAAAACTTACAACCCAGTGACCTACTAGTGAGCTTCGATGTCATATCCTCTTCACCCAAGTGCCAATAAAAGAAGCCTTGACAGCCATCCAAAACAAATACACCCCCCCCAAGCACATCCTAGATCTGACTAACCACTGCCTATCCAATACATACTTCACCTACAATGGACAAAAATACAAACAAATAGAAGGAGCACCCATGGGATCACCCCTCTCACCTGTCATCGCTAATCTCTACATGGAACACTTTGAAACACAAGCTCTAGAAAAATATGATCACAAACCCAAACTCTGGCTCAGATACGTAGATGACACCTTCATAATCTGGCCACACGGGAAAGAAAAACTGAACAACTTTCTCACACACCTCAACAGCCTACACCCCAAAATACAATTCACCATGGAAACAGAAGCTAACAAGCAACTCCCCTTCCTAGATGTCTTGGTATACAAAAAATCCAATGGCTCCCTAGGACACACCATCTACCAGAAGAAAACACGTACAAACCGCTATCTACATGTACTCTCACACCACCACCCAGCACAGATCAATTCCGTAACCGAGACACTCATCTCCAGAACAAAATGCTTAGCCGACGAACAACACCTAGAGACTGAACTACACACTCTCACCGGCGTGCTGACAGCCAATGGATTCCAAAGAAAGAAGATCACCCACCTAATCCAAAAAGGAACCCCAATCAAAATCCAAGACAGAGAACAAGAGAATGGCAAAGCCCTCCTCCCATATATAAAAGGCACTACAGACAAAATCAGCAAGATCCTCCAAAAACACAACATTAAGACAGCATTCTGCACAAACAGAAAGATATCCACCATCCTAAGAAACCCTAAGGACAAAATCGAGTTAGAAAATCAAGGAGTATACAAAATCCCTTGCACTGCCTGCCCCACCACATACATTGGACAAACTAACAGAAGAATAAGTGCACACATTGAAGAACATAAGAACTCAATCCAAAAGGAAGAACCGACCTCTTCCCTGGTCCAACACCTCAAAGCCACAGGACATGAGATTGACTTTAAAAATACCAGAACTATTGCCAAAACCGAACACTTCAGCAGCAGAATAATCAGAGAAGCCATAGAGATAGAAAAACGCCCACACAGCATGAATAAATGAGATGATACCTCCCGCCTACCAGCCATTTGGAAACCCGCTCTCATGAACAGACGAGTACCTAACATGAAGAATGACACCAGACCCACACCCCTGAGAGCCACACAAGATGCCACCACCACACTTCCACGTAGAAAGCAGACTCACACCCACACAGAAGATGAGACACAACCACGGACCAGAAGCCGCACTGCAGCTGCATCGCTACCCACTTCAAACCCCTCTGAACTATACATGAAGCGAACTGACCCCCACCATGAAGATGCAGCATGACCACAAACTCGAAGCCAAACAGCAAGATCACAGCTCACCAGCTCAAATCCCCGAGCAACTAAGACTAACCAGAGCACAACCAAGCCCCCACATGAACAGAACATGCCTTCAGCCAATCAGAACACAGCCAACCTCCCAACCAATCAGAACATAGCCAAAGCCCCAACCAATGAGAACACACCCCACCCAATCAGAACACAGCCAAGCCCCCACCCAATCAAGTCACACCCCACTAGCAGTTAAAAGGAAGAAGCAGTTGCAAGCTCACATCACTCTGAGAAACACAGAGCTGAAGACCAAGCCTGACGATGATGAATGAGACTTCATCGAAACGTTGCCTAGATACTTCCAATCTTACGCGGGAGAAAACCCGAATAACCAAAGATCCACATACAAATACCCGCGAGAACCTCAGAAAACACACACACACACATATGTGTGTGTGTGTGTGTGTTTTTTTTTTTTCTTAAGTTTTTGTGGGTATTTATTTATATGTGATATTCAGCTTTGTTTGGGTATTTTCCCACGTCATTATAGTTGTGCTTTTAAAGTTGTAGTGACATTTTGGCAAAATCTCATCTGCCATCATCAGGCTTGTGTATTGTGTACACAGATGAACCCAATACACAAGCCTGTTGATGGCAGATGAGATTCTTCCAAAAAATCACTACAACTTTAAAAGCACAACTATAACTATATATATATGCATGTCTTGGCGTGTTCAGGTCTTTTCCCGTGTAGCCAGACCTCAAACTCGGAGCCAGAACAAAACCTGGAACATTACATCACAGCCACCCACTCAGGATATCACATCACGGAACTCAGGAGGCTACACCATAAAGCCTCAGGATGTTTCACCACAGCCAATGACCCAGGAGATTATAGCACAAGATTTAGGAGGTCACAACAATAGAACTCAGAAGGTCATCACACAGCCCATTACCCAGGTCGTTAGAACACAGAGGCTGATAGACATATAGACAGCACCTCAGCCACACAGGTTCTTATGAAAAAGCCAACCAATCTGCAAACATCAACTCCATCAACCAATCAAGAAATAACAACACAGCCAACCAGCCCACTTACAACAGAGCCAGCACACCACACCTCCTCACCAGTATTTATAGAGAGACAGCAGCTCCGATTACGCTTTGCTCACACAAGCACAAAGTCGAAAGCACCAGCCTGAAGATGGTGGGTGGGACCTCATCGAAACATCACTAATATACTCTCAATCTTACATGGGAAAAGATCCAAACATGTGAAGACCTGCATACCTGTACCTGTGAAAATCTACGAAAACATTATATAACTGCAGTTTCCAACATTACTTGTCACTTCTTTAGGGAGAATGTTAAAACTGAGCTATTCCTGGTATCTTTTAAAAGGTACCCAAAATGCCCCATCCAATTTTGCTACAATGATTTATATTATTCTCAGGGAAGCTAGAGGATTTTTGCAGTCTTCAACTTGACATCATTTTACAAACACAGAAGATAGTAGACTATAGTTTACCTGGCAATCCAAATATGTATTCTACCATTAAGCTGCATCACTTTTTCTGTTCTTATTATTTCTCTTCAAAATGTTATGTTGCATGAAGTAGCTAACAACAAAAGTTTAATCTCAGAACTAAGTTTGGCTTTATTGGAAGTTGAAGAGATGATTTTCTATTCTAGTGAAATTTTTGCCTATGTAACCGAATGCAATTTAAAAAGGAAGAAAGAATGCATGGCAGAACACTTTATTTCCCACCCATGCTAATTGCTTTGGGAGAACTGTGCTCTCATTATAGTTATAAAATAATTGACAGTCTCCAGCAATTGCAATCAGGGTTATAAAAAAATGTACTAAGGGTTTCCCTGTGTGTGTTTGTCTATGTATCACCATGATAGAACATGTAAGCATTCATCACACACAGATGGTCCATGCAAATCACAGGAGCCCAAATGCAAACTCAGTATCATGTGTCTCAGTTGTTGCTGACTGGATTTAGATTCCAAACATCTGCTTGTCTGCAAGTTGCCAGAAAGGTTTATATCATGGCAAATAGTAGATGAAGAGAGCGGTTCAAAATGAGGATCAGAATTAATCCATAGGGTAATTATGTTTTTATAGATCCTCTCCATGAGAATAATCACCTGCAGTTTAGTTTATTGGATGCATTTTGTGCAAGGGTCAGAGACATGGCTGACAGGCTGCCTGCTATCTTGTATAATTCCATGAAGACTGAGAAGAGAAATGCTGCATCAGGCCAGGACATGGAATCAGATCTCTTCCTCTTCAACCAGTTGCTGCTTTGCCTCTTTAGTAGGAAAACCTTGGGGACTTAAGGGTTTGCGATGAGAACCTGCTATATGGAAACATACACATTGGAAAGGAAGGAAATCAATCACTGCCTTCATGAGTAGCATTGTAGAAGCTCTATAGAACCTGACAATCTTATACATACCTATTCAGATTCAAGCCACACTGATTTTAGACATTTACTCTTAAGAAAGATTGGTGGAATCTCAATGTAACACTAATATCCTCATCCCCAGATAAAGAGCTGAGTGCAAAAAAGGGTATATTTAAGTAGAATTGCATCTGTTTCTCTGTCACATTAAAATTTAAAACCAGCATTTCAGTCTGCATAGAATATATTGGCATATAACTTTTGCATTGTTAGAAACTGTTCCAAGGGTGAGGAATCAATAGACAATAGAAAACTTTGCCCAAGGATCTAATTAAAATATTACCTAAATATAAATCTTGCACATAAGAGATAGTTCAAGCAAATGTTACTTATTTGTGTATGTATAAACTATGCATGGCATTTATAGAATAATAGCAAGCTTGTATAATGTTTCCAATCAAAGAAGTAGAAGAGATGGAAGACAATGGAAATGAGAGTAAACAGAAGATGCTATATTCAGTTCTGGGAAACCTACATTAGCATGCAGCACAAAGCAAAGCATATTACCTGAAAGGAAGCTGCAATAGTTGGATTCAATGAATACTAACCCATGGTTTATTTGATCATAGTTTACTGAATCACTTTTAATTACCTTGGTTCATATGAATTTCTAATGGCAAGACATGTTAGAAAATCATAGTGATTAGTTTCACGCAACACATGCTAAGCCAAAATCAAACAAATCACAATATATGTATAAACCTATCTCACATACCATATCATGCAAATACCAACGAAGTCCAAAACTGAGCCCTTTTGAAATCAGTCAAGTTAAATTAGATGAAACTTTTCTGGCTGGGTGTTAAATTAAATTACAAAAACTGCCTCCCCCCAATAAATCTGTGACTTTGATTGCAGAGAAGCTCCATTGTGGGCAGAGGGTTCCCTTTGAAAAGGGGCAAGCTGACAGTGAGAACTGTCAGTGGAATCAATGGAACAGCTTGCCTCTTGGAGTTGTGGGTGTTCCATCGCTGGAGGTTTTCAAAAGAAGATTGGACAACCATTTGTCTGGGATGGCACAAGGAATCCTGCTTTGGGCAGGGGGCTACTCTAGAAGACGCTCCTAGCTCTATGATTCTATCCCCTGTGCCTTGGGCATAATTCAATTGCAGTCCAGAGCATGCATTAATTGTATCCTTCATTTCAGTGCAATGTTTTGCATAAAATGCTTCATTCCTGGTTTCAATCCCAACTTCCAAAAATCTACTTTAGAGGTAAAAGAATGGCTCTTATTAATAATAAAAAAGAGTTGCAATTAATATTTCTGCCTTAGTATCTAATATGATGCTTTCTGGAATTATCTGAACTTAGAGGATCTTGTTGTATATGTGCAATATTCTAAACTAACCACACCAGAGTTCACATGTTTCAGATGAATGATAAATTTGCAGTTGTGTGGCTGGGATACCTCAGGGATGTACATTATTCCAAAATTGGCAACTCATTCTGCTAATAAGTGCTTCGAAATGCGTTTTGCCCCTTAAAAGTAGCCCTTAAACAGGTATGAATGCTATGCATACATGTATATACGTATGTATGTATGTATGTATGTATGTATGTATGTATGTATGTATGCATGTATGTTAGGTATTTGGTTTCCACATTTTCTTTATTTCTATTTGATAGAACAAGACAGCAGGAAAGTCCAAAAAAGAAAAATATAAGTGGACACATAAGGGATGAGATCAGGAATTAACTCTGCATTAAAAGCCACAATTATTTTTCCTTTTCTTATACATTCCCTTCCAAAAGTATTCCAGACCATTTCACAGGCTTAATTAATTGCATAGCAAACCATTTCTTAATGATACATACCCACAGAGGCACATCCACTCTCAATAGCTGCACAAGGCAGCAACTAAAATTTTTTTTCCTTTTGCAAATCTGCAAATGCTCCCACAGAAGGTGGGGTACAATCATTACTGTTGCTTTGGACATTTTTGTTAATAATCCTAAACTTAGACATTTCAATTGATACATTTTAGCAATGTAAAATCTTTAAAGTAGCTCTGTGTGCAACATTTCCTTACTGATCATTCCATATACTCAGTGGCTAATGGTCTACTCCCTCCTTCTTCATCATTCCTTCCTTCCTTTGTGAATTCCTTGCCTTCACCAACTGAACTGGCACCAGAATGGGGCCACAGAAAGCAAACTGAAGAAGGAACTCTGAAGATTCCAGAGGTAAAACAGAAAATAAATTTTATCAAAAAGTATCTAAGGCAGATTTTCTTCTTATCTTCTGGTCACCGGTGCATATTAAATTACTCTGAAACGATGCATTTTTAATATTCAATCCATGACAAGCCACTAATTGCTAAGAACCTTAAAGTGAATTGCCTCGTGTTGTCATTTCTGTGCTCTGCCTTGCTGTGGGAAGAGAAAAATGTGTGTCAAATATTGCTTTTCAGCCCTTCTACTTCTGCTTTGTCTCTTCTGATTCTGACCTGTTCTTCACCCCATCAGCTCCTGTGGGCCCCAGCCACCATTGACTTATGCCTTTTTAGCTATCAGTTTCTACTGAAGCACACATTAACAGAAGCAATCAAGTACCCTTTGTTAGATCTTAAGAGGCACTGAGTTAAGATGTATAAATTTGGAAAGGATTCTGTATATCCATGTTGATTAATCTGCCAAGCCATAATCATATTGTGCAATATCACTACAGAATAAACAGATCATGGTTAGCATGATCAGTTACTAAAAGTTGCATTTTATTTAAATAAGGAATCCTAAATGAGAAATGTTGGTCACACATTTTAGAATTTAATAAAATTTGGATTTGGTTCTCAAGAAGAGGGTAAATTAAAGTATTATTTATGCTGGGATTAAGAACAGTTATATTGAATTTCAAGAACACAGTTTTGTTTCAGCTTCCCCTTAAAAGATAAAATCATCTTTAAAATCTGGGGAGTATAACTGGGGGTGTAGAGGATTTTGTATTATAGGAGGAAAAAAATGCCATGGCTTTGTACACAAAGATCATTGCTCTTGGATCTATAACAGACTCAAAGTTTTATTTTGGTTGTCTTGGATTTTTTTTCCTGGTAATTCTAGGATGTCCCAGGATGTTGGAAACTGTTATATAGATACATTAATATGATGGAAGGTCTAGAAATAGACACAATAGTGTCCTTAGTCATTAAATCCTAAAGCAACACAAATCCTGGAGATCTGGAAACTCACAATACACTAAAAGCTCTGTTTCATACTTGGCTGCTTTTTAATGCATTCTTTAGTGCGGGGGTAATAAAAGGGCACCATATGCAAAAAAGTTCATTATTGCATTAAAGAAGATACATAGTTATATACTTTGGGGACAAACTGGTAGAGAGGAAAAGCGAGAAAGAAAAGAAAGAAAGAAAAGCAGACTAAGAATGAAATTGGGGACAAAGCTAGCATTGAACATAAATTGGAAGATTGGGATTAAAGTATTTGGAGTGGAGAGGTTTCTGCCATAACATGATACAAATTAATTGTCTTTCAGAGTAAATAATCCTCTCCCTGCAAAACCATGTAGTGCAGTTAGATTCTATCCAGAAATGTGATTCAGCCGGTATAACAACCAATTTGGTGAGCACACACGGAGGGTTCGCTCACAGATGATCCTCAGAGCTACTTCAGGCAAACTGGGGCGAACCAGTAGAATACCACCCCTGATTCTATCTAAAGAAACTTATCCTGGAAGTTGAAGCCACAATGGCAACCAGTGCAGCTCCTGCAAAGCAAGTGTTATTCTACTAATCTGGGGAGACATCAGGTAGGCCACCATGTTCTATGCCAACTGCAGATTCCAAGTAATTCTCAAGAGCAATCCCGAATAAAGTTAGACCCCATATAAAATAGCTGAGATATGACAAGAGTAAGAGTCACTGCCTCCAGCGCTTCCTGCTCCAGGACAATGAACAACTGGCAGATCCACTGAAGATGGCCATGAGCTCTCCTGGTTACAGCTTTCACCTGCTCTTTTAAATGTCATGATTCCAGGACAAGCCCCAGATTGTGCACCAGCAACTTAAAGGCATGTTTTCTCTCACCAAGAACTATAGATGGAATATGTATGGTACCAGAAGGTTTCTGAACCAGCAGTTTGGGATTCAACCATGAACTGTTTCACCTATCCAAGTCACTGGCAACTTCCAGGAACCAAGATTTTTACTGCATTTCCTGTTTGGCCTGGACTGAAATGCAAAGCTAGATAACATTAGTATATTGAGGATACTCAACCCCAAATTGATAATCTCTCCCAATGGTTTCATGCAGAGGTGGTATTCAGCAGGTTCTGACCAGTTCTGGAGAACTGGTAGCAGAAATACTGAGTAGTTCGTAGAACCAGTAGTGGAAATTTTGAGTAGTTCAGAATACCACCTCTGACTGGCCCCATCCCCATCTATTCTCTGCTTCCTGAATCCCAGCTGATCAGCTGGGTCTTCTTTTGTTGCTCTGCACAGGAGAATGGAGCTGGGGAGCAGGTTAGTGGGGTGGGAAGGGAATAGGGATTTTGCAGTATCCTTCCCCTGCCATGCCCACCAAGCCACACCCACCAACCCATGCCATGCCCACCAAGCCATGCCCAACTGGTAGTAAATTCTTTTGAATACCACCACTGGTTTCATGTATATGTTAAATAAAATGGATGGCAGAGCTAAACTCAAGGCTGAAGCTCTCAACCTCTCTTTCTCCAACAATACCAAGGATACACTATATTTTGTTATCTGAGAATCTCTGAAGGCCTTCAGTGATGCTGCGCCATAGATAAAAATTCTGTTTGTTAGGTTGGGATCTAGGAATCCAGAGCTAGGTTCTGTCAACTTTTTCATGTATTACAAGATCCAAACAGTCACAGTGGTCTTACCAGTTGATACCAACTCATGGTGAATATGAGTAATTTTGTTCTCAAAGTGGTTAGCAAACTGCCAATGTAGTCTCACAGGATGATTTGCTTCCCCAGAATCCAAAATGGAGCAGGTTGTACTAAACAGACCTGCTGATCTGCATTCCACAGAAAATGTGCAGACCTGAGAAGTACCCATGTCCCACTCTCTTAATCACATCCTTAATTAATTAATCACATGTACTCATGTTTGGCTGTTGTTGCTCCATAGCTTCTGCCAGCATCATTGTAGATAGACACATTTAATAGATTCATTCCCCTTACAAAAGTTGATGGTAGGCACAGTTTTAAAATGATAATGATCTTATCATGTCAACAGACTGATGTTTGGGTCCAGCTTCAGATCACAAATTAGTTTGTATTGAGACAAATAAACAGAGCCAGCATATGCCCTTCCTCAGTCAGTGACATTGATAAGCCACTTAGATTTGGCTACATTAAGGCATCATAAGAGTAACTCTACTGCATAAAACACATGCACACACACACACACACACTGCCATTGAAAAAGGGGTTTTATGTCAAAATGGTTTCTTTTTATATTTATTCTAATATGTAATTATTTGGTTCTGAAATATATTCAAACATTTGAAATATATGTGGATAATGCTTGAACTCGGAAAATATCATGGTATATTGAGCAAATCTGTCCATTTCTGAAGATGAATAAGAAAAGAAAATGTATCTTTTGTGGAAGAAAGACAATTGAATAACTTCCCTATTATTGTTTCCTAATATCATTGCTCTCTGACATAACCATCTGATGTTTACTCATAGCTATCTCTCTATTAAAATTTTCCTTTTTTTCTTTGTTTCTTTCCCAGTAGCATAAAAATGTTGGATAATGTTGACTGATATAATAGAGTGCAAAAACATATAACTTATTTTAAGCATAAAGTATTAAATAAGAGTAATGCAACAGAACTAAAGATAAAGGTTTCCCTGTAGTTGTGTCCAACTCTAAAGCATGGTGCTAATCTCCATTTGTTGGCCAAGGGAACCAGCATTGTCCAAAGACAATTTCCATTGTCATGTGGCCAGCATGGCTATACACCAAAGGTGCACAGAACACTAAAGTTGTACCTATTAATCTACTTGCATTTGCATGCTTTCGAGCTGTTAAGACAACAGAACTATTCTGCTGTAATATAATCAGAATTAATAATGGTGCATTATAATTATATGCATTCTAATAATGATACCAGCATGCTTTATACACTGTGCCCCAAATTGTGCAGTGATGAAATGATCTGTTCAGAATGGATGACTGACAGGGATGCCAAACTGTAGATAACTGAAATCAAAAGACAATTACTGTTATCTAAGCTTTGACCCCCTTCTATGCCATCTGAACAAATACAACATGATGCAATTAAATCTGGAACATTTTTATCAGTATTAGCTTCTTTTTTTATAATGTATCATGCTATATATATTTTTAATGCAGTGCATAAAATGAAGAGATATGAAATAATTCCTACCTCTTGAGTTATCATTGAGTGAATTGAGAAGATAATGAGATAGATTTACAAAATGATGCCTGTACTAATGACTGCAGAATAAATTCATTCTATTTAACAGTAAATGAGCTTCTATCTGCATCATTAACCCTAACCTTTCCCTGGAAATGAAATTATTGAATTTAAAAATTAACAGGTTTAACCATAGATTGCACTGAAATTATGCAGTTGTAAGAAAGAGTATAGTAAAAACAGTGCAACCAAAGGTGCTTTTCCAAAAGACAATTGGACATATTTGGGTTTTTTCCTTGAAAACATTTTGCTTCTCATCCAAGAAGCTTCTTCAGTTCTGACTGGATGGGGAATGGAAGGATTTATATTTTTTGCAGTCATCTGATTGTTAGCACTCTGAAGATCATTTGTTAGCTCTTTGATAGTCATTGAAGCCATTTTTCTGTATTCTCAGAGTCACCTGAATCAGAGTGCAAATAGGTATGGAACCTTCTTGGGACTGCTGAAAGGACTGTGTTGTAGACAGGAGGTAGGTGGTGTCATATCCCTCTCCCTGTGTTGAGAGAGAACTATACAGTTTTAATATAGATGGCCTGTTTGACACCTCTTTCAAACTGGATCTCCATGATGCTGTATCATGAGCCATGCACCCGCAGCACCTAGATTGCAATCACATGACCACAGGGATGCTACCAAAATGAGCAGTCATATGTTCATGTTTTTCAATGCTGCAAAATCTTTGAATAGTTACTGAATGAATGGACATATACCAAGGATTACTTGTAAAACCTAGGAATATGCTGGATTAATGAATGAGTGTGCTCAGCCCTGCTTTTCTCCTTTGCTTACATTCACCCAGCTGATCCTCATCTGTACTTTCTCAATGGGGGGGGGGGGGAAATATCTGTTGGGAGTCTTTTGCCCAGTCCTTCCCCAGAGACCCACAACTCCAATCCTCTGCTTGTTGCCAGTGTTCTTGTTCCTTCTTGTCTTGGATCTTAGCTGAAGATGTTGTCTCTCTGGGACTTCACCTCTTCTACCAGGGAAATCTTCCATTGATTTTGCTTTTCCCTCTCCAACCTGGAACCCACACCTACTTTGTATATTCACACAACTATATTCCCTACTTTTTCTTTCCAGCCATTGGCTTTTACAATATTCTTTATAGTTGTTGTCTTCTATCCTCATATCCCCCACCCTTCATTTTTCTCCTTTCCTTCTGTCTCCATCTTTCTCCAATTTTGGTTAGACTGGCAGCATATTCCCCAGCAACTGTGGAGATGGGTGTCACTTCCCCAGGGTTCTAGTCCCTTGCATCTATATACTGTACAAGGGTGGACCAAAGAGAATCCTATCTCCCCACGAGTGTCCTGGGTTAGCAGCCAACTCAGCTCATCAGGACTGATGACAGTTACCTGTCCTTCTGGGCTAGGATTGAGCTTCCTCTCATATTTTGCTGACCATAAAAAAACCATATTCCCCAGGGAGATAGTATAAAATGACTTGTAATAATGCATATGGAAAAGATGTAGAATATTGTTTGATTAAAATTCAATCTTAGCTGCACTAGCAGAATCCCATATTTTTATTCAAGGGAACTAATAGTTGCGTACTATTCTGCATTGGTTAAAGAAAACTGATTATTGGGTCCCAAATTCTTATTCTAAGAAGAATTTTAAGAAACTGGAACAGGTTCAGCAATAAGCAAAGATAAAGCTTTAAAGTGTATGAAGAAAGATAAAAGGAATTGGGAATATTTATGTTAGGGCTCTTCTGATACCTGAAAGGATGAAATACAAAAGAAAATCAAAATCTATTCTTTGTCATCCTAGAGTAGAGAATGCAGAACAATGGTTTAAGTTGAATGTTAGGAAAATCTAACAGTAAGAGCAATCTGACAGTAGAACCAGTTATTATGTACTAGAACCAATTATTGGGGGAAATGTGGTTAGATTCAATGCCTTAAATGTCTCCTTTCAGTTCTCTGATTCTAAGCTATCTAAAAGTACTTTCTGATCCTATTTATGAAAATTGTGTCTGTTGCAGTTTTTCACAAAGGAATGCTGGGAATTGTAGTTAGTGTGGAAACTGCCAAAGCCCTTTTAGAAACATGACTGAACTAAATATAGATACATTATAGTATCTATACATATATCTGTGTGTATATCTTATCATTTGAACTATATATTTAAACAATGTACACATTGAACACTTTTCCAAATTACCAAGTCAATTTGCTAATATCTTTTAATAATACTCTTGTTAAAGTAAAGTTTGTAGTCCTGAGAACATATAAGTCTTAACCAGGATAGGATATTTAATTTATTTGTCCTTTTAAATTGTTCTTATTTTGGCAAATACTACATTTTTTTCATTTATTATATTATATAATACCTGCTACATGCCTTATTCATTAATGTCATATTCTCTACCATCTCTAAGTCTTTCATTTTTTATTTCTGATCTTATTTTAGAATAACACAGTTGGAAGGTACCTTGGAGGTCTTCTAGTCCATCCCCTGCTTAGGCAGGAAATTCTATACCACTTCAGACAAATGGTTATCCAACATCTTTTTAAAAACTTCCAACAACTTCTGGAGACAAGTTGTTCCACTGATTAATCATTCTAACTGTCAGGAAATTTCTTCTTAGTTCTAATTTGTCCATCTTCATTTGGATCATTAGTTTCAGATGGAAACAAGTTAAAAACCACATTCCACCCAACTCTGCCTGGATGTAGTTGAAGGAGAGATGGCACAACAAAACCTTTTCAGGTTTTTTTTAGCCTTCCATAATTATTTTGCTCAAATTATTATATTAAGTGATTCCCTTATTGGGAAAAACTAATGCCACATGCATATGGCAACTACAAGATGAGTGGACTTGACTTCCGGTGGCACTTCCATCGAGGATGAATAGAGACCACAATCGTGCATGGCTTCGATCCATGCTTACGCTCTTGGAGGGGTCCCTATGGGACTGAACCATTAGACACACCTCAGAGGGGTGGTGAAAGAGGGGGAGACCACCATCTAGCTTGAGGGGAGCTGCTTCTCCCCTCCCTGGCTTGGTATACACCCCTAGAAGACAGGGAGAAGCGGTAGTTTTAATGGCTGCCCTGAAGACGGGAAGCTACCAGAACCTAAGTGTGTGCTGGAGAGGTGAAGTGGTGAGCAGCATTTATCCACACAAGAAAAGCTGAACCTTTTGTTTTAATAACCCTGAAAAGCAGAAAGAAAGATTCCTCACTTGAGAGTACAACAGTGGTGAATAGAAAACGAGAGGACAATATAAGGTAAATAAAAATATGGACTACAAAAGAGCTATAATGAAATTAAGGATGGAATTGGGAATAATAACCTGGCATTAATTAGGCATTGGATAAAATGCTGAACTTGCTTGAAATTGATTATACTTAAAAAAAAAAGCCAATGGTTGAAAATGCTTGAAAATTAACATTAATATAATTGAAAAAAAGGGAAAAAAATAATTTTGAAAAGTGGAAGCAATATAGAGTGCCACCTAATGGTACCAGGCAGTTTTTCCTGGACAACTTTATGGAAAATTACTGGTCTGTTAAATGTGTGAATGAGAAAAGACATGAAATAAAAGACTTTAACATAACAAGAACCCCAGAAGCTTAAAAGAAAAAGGGGCAGATTGCAGCAAGACGACAAAGGAAGGCAATATCTTGGAACTGTTGGAGGTTGACTGTGCAAAGGAAACAGAAGGACCAATAAGGAAAAGATATAAACGGAGTCTCTTGGTGAGGATTACAATTAACTTTAATAAAATAAAGAATAACACAATTGATTAAAAAATGGAAGGAGCAAACAAAGAATTTAAGTTGGAACTACAAACTGTGAAAGAAATGATAAATGAAAGAAGGGGTCTATGGACACACTGGCAGAAAAAGTAATGCAATTTATAGCAGAGCAAAGCAATTCTAGAGAGGAGGAGCTAAAGGAAGAGGAAAACAGCCAAGATGGATATGAAGATTCAGAAACATTGCCAAAAGACACAAAAGGAACTAAAACTTAGACATTGATGACAGAGATAATAAATAAAAGAGAAAAAGCTCCCAAGAGTAAACAAAAGAAGAAGAAGCTGTACAAGAAGAAATTTCAAAAAAGAGAAAAGGAAAGGAGGGGAGGGGAGGAAAGATGGGGGACTGGCAGATGGAAATAAATGTAATATTAGAGGAAAAAAGAAGGATAGAGAGAAAAGGCCAGGAAAACTTAGTAAAGGGAAAGCTGGCTAAAAATAAGAGAAATGACAAGGCTGAGAGATTTAGAGATAAGATATAGCATAAAAGAGGGACACTACATGGGAATGTATCTTTGTATTTTTTATTAGAAATGTAGACTGGGGAGATTTGAAGTTTATAACTTACTGGGAATTACCTTAGGTTATTAGAAAATTATAGATGAGAAAAATGAAGATGGAGTGAGTAATATTAAGAGGGTTCTGTAGTTATTAATCCATATACATATATACATACATACACACACACACACACACACACACACATATATATATCTGGCACTCAGCTTTGTTCGGGTATTTTCCCACGTCATAGTAGTGGTGCTTTTAAAGTTGTAGCAATGTTTCAGCAGAATCTCATCTGCCATCATCAGGCTTCTGTATAGTGTTCGTCTGTGAGTTAGACTTTTACAGTGGTTTCAGATTTAAATTTGGGGCAGCCTATTGCTGTGTCAGAATGGTTTTTTCTTCTGACACAGCAATAGGCTGCCCCAAATTTAAATCTGAAACCACTGTAAAAGTCTAACTCACAGACGAACACTATACAGAAGCCTGATGATGGCAGATGAGATTCTGCCAAAACGTTGCTACAACTTTAAAAGCACAACTATAATGATGTGGGAAAATACCCGAACAAAGCTGAATACCATACATGTTAAGTACCCGCGAAATCTTAAGAATGAATACACACACACACACACACACACATATATGCATGCGAATGACTATTTAAATGATATTAGGAAAACAGAGAATATGATGACTTGGGTGAAAATCTGGTATTAATTATGTTTTAAAAGTGTGAATTAGGGTTATATAAATGCTTATAGGTTGAAATTGGTCAAAGGGAAGTAAAAGGGGAAATTGTTTTTATTTATTTTTTTATTTCTTTGTGGTATACATGAAATAGAAAATACACTTGATTATACAAAGGATATGGAAAAATAGAAAATATGATGAACTAGAAGGGATTATGTGGGAATGTAAAATATTTATAATGAATGAATTATATTATAATCAAAAGCAGGGGAATGAAAATTTATTAAAATTATATAGATAAATTTTGGAAACGAAAAAAATATGAAATGATTATATGAATATCTCTGTAATAGATATAAGATATATTGTAGATGGGGGATATACCATGTGGATCCTAAATATATTAATCTTACTTTACTTTTACTCATTTTTTCTTTCATTGACTGTCTAATTATATATTGGTCTTGAGAAAGTTATAGATGTTAACAATACATAAGGTAACATAAAATAGGTGGTAAGCTGAAAATGGAAATAATAGGGGATAAAGAATTGAAAATATATGTGAAGATGAAATGATTTTGATATTGAACTAATGAATTGAAATATGAAAAGGAAATTTATCTAAAGATTAGTCAAATGGATAATAATTTGAAGTGATATTAATTAAGAAAGTTGAAAGTGTAACTATGACTATGTATAAATATTGTAATCTGGAATCACATTGCTCTCTTGAAGAGATGTGTAAAAAAAAAAAGAACTTTGGAAAAAAAATATGAGTGGACTTCAACTCCCAGAATTCCCAGCCAGCATGAGTTAAAGTTAGGTTAGGCTGGGGAGATCTGGGAAATGAACATCAGCCATCTTAAAGATGCCAAGGTTGAGAAACATTGCCATATAGTGAAGGAGGAAGGAAAGGAGGCAGTGGTTGCCTTTGGATTTCTGAATTCTCCCTCCCCCTTGGATGACTGAATTGAGGAAGAGAATTATTCCTAGAAGCCATATATGGTCCTTACAGGTAGGAAGGGACAAGTCAGAACTGTAGAAGTGGTCCAAGTAATTATGCTAATCGTATACAAAATGAAATAATCGTAATAACCTTTCCTCTCTCTGTCCTTCTCCGATACCTTCTGACTGCCAGTAAAGTTGTTGCTCAATTAGAAATCAGGATAGATTAGTAGGTTTAGAATGTCTTTAGAATAACAGAGTTGGAAGGGACCTTGGAAGTCTTCTAGTCCAACCCCCTGCTTAGGCAGGAAACACTACACCACTTCAGATAAAAGGTTATCCAATCTCTTCTTAAAAACTTTCAGTGCCAGAGCATTCACAGCTTCTGGAGGCAAGTTGTTCCTCTGATTAATTGTTCTAACTGTTATTGTTCTCTGATTAATTGTTCTAAAGGTTCTTGTGACAGTCGTGCAGGCCCCCAGATTTGATAAACATTTCTGAACTGAATAGTGGATTGCACGTTAGGCATTAGAATACTGCAAATTGAAAATCAGTGATACCCCCTCCTCTTCTGATTATACTGTACTTAGCAACTAGTCCTTCAGGGATCAGGTCATATAATAGTTCCCAAGCAATCCCATTCTGTAAATGTTTAATCCTGTAAACATTTCTTTAAGCACTGTGGAGAATTTCAAATGGGGACAAGGGAAGATTTTGTGTTTGAAAAAATGTGGGTCTCCAAAGCACTTTAGGAGAAAGATCAAAGTCTTAGAGGTATTGTTTTTGTTTTCTGATAACTTTTCATCTCTAGAAAATGTATGACCAATTTGCATAATTTAGATTTCATTCTTTGTATGAAATTTGTACAATTTGTACATTGGGAGGAATGCGCTTTGCAGAAGAAGCTGATAATACAAAAGATTTGTTTTGAAATTGTACATGCCTTTCCAAATAATTATACAAAGAGCAAAACTGAAACAGTTTTGCATTATTGTAATTAATTTTCAGCCACGCTTGATGTATGATAAGTGCAGTAGCAAATAAATTGGACAGAAGGCTCTGTTATGAGAGAAAGGAGATTGTGAAAGGGTGCTGACTAATACAGTACTGACCTGAAAGCAAATCCTTACATTCATGCTGGACTGGCTGTTACCATGGCAACCATTGTTATTAGTAACTGAAAATGTATTGCTGTTAAGAGTGGCAGCAATTTTCCCTCTCTCTCTGTCAATTTAAATTGAGCTGTTGGATACTCTACTCATGAAGATCAAGTACTCAGATCACAGCTATGCAAACATTGTACACCTAAGAAAGAAATCCTAGGCCTTACCCAGAAAATTAGTGAAGACTTATCTCCACACATTTATCTTTGAAGAGCAAATCCCAGAAGCCCCCGTTTCAGTATAATGCAACAAGCTCCAATCCAAAGTGGAAGAAGGGACTTCCAGAGATCCTTTCATATAATATGGACTCAAATAAAAGAAGTCCCATCTATAACCTGAGAGGGTTAAACTACAAAAAAAAATCCAATGGTTTTCTGGACACTTAGAAATTTGGATGACTTAATCCTTGCCAAAGGGTGAACTCCAATTTTGTTATTTTTGTTATTTGTTTATTTATGAAAACATTATTTTCAATTGACAAATCACACTTTTCTTTCTCAGCTGGAATCTCCCTTCAGGAATTTTAACTTAGATGCCTCTTTCTCAACAGTGCTTTGCTTGCTTCCCACTTCTCATTCCCTAACCCCATTCACTAATTGAGAATAGCTAATGTCATATATCAGTGGTTTTTAACCTTGGCCACTTTAAGATGAGTGGACTTCAACTCCCAGAATTCCCAGCTAGCATGGGTTATGGTTAGGTTAGGCTGGGGTGATCTGGGAAATGAAGGTTAGTCATCTTTAAAATGCCAAGGTTGAGAAATATTGTCATATGGTGAAGAAGGAGGAAGGAAGTGAAGCTATGGTTCCTCTGGGTTTTTGTACTCTCCCTCCCCTTGGATGACTGAACTGAGGAGGGGAATTATTCCTAGAAGCCATACATGTTCCTTACAGGTAAGAAGGGGCAAGTCAGAATGCAAAATGGTCTTAGTAATAGTGAACATTCAATAACTAAGAGTTCCATTTTAGGCCAAAGACAAATCTAAGTTCAGGGATTTAACTATGTTTCTCTTAGCATGGATGTCAAGCTTGTGGTATCATGTTGCTATCACATGATATTTCACTTTTTCCCCTTCGCAGAGCTGGGATGGCTGTGTCCTGTGCATGACCCATCCGGTCTTCAGGCTGCCAGTTTGATACCCTTGGAACTATTAGAATGTGTCACTGAAGAATCAATTCAAAGACAAAGCCATCAGCCGTGAGTTCAACACCTCATTGAGCCACAGTGGTGCAGGCGACTTCTGCTGACTGCTGACTGCCGACTGCCTGCAATTTTGTAGATCGAATCTCACCAGGCTCAAGGTTGACTCAGCCTTCCATTGGGGTGGGATCCGACTGGTGTAACTACCAGTTTGGTGATATTACATTTTGCCAGGGTGTGGCCATGGTGAGCATGACACAGAACCAGAGGTGGTATTCAGCAGGTTCTGATCAGTTCTGGAGAACTGATAGCAGAAATTTTGTGTAGTTCGGAGAACTGGCAAATACCACCTCCTACTGGAGATTTTATAGTATCCTTCCCTTGCCATACCCACCACCAACACAGAACTCATATTGGGGGTGCTGTGTTCAAAGACTAGCAGCAGTCCTCCCTCCGGTCCGCCGCCAACGCGGGAGCGCCGATCGCTCCCATTGGTTGATGCCGTTTGACAGCCGGCTATAAAAGGGAGCTGTCAAACGGCATCAGCTGTCGCCGCCAGCTGGCTGTCAGATAGCCTCGGCAGCCGCGACGACCCTTTATTCGCTAGAATAAAGTTGTTAGCCTTTAGCCTGGCTCCGTCTCCCTTTGTAACCGCCGCTTCACAACACTGGCGACGAGGGTGGGATACAGCTAAGACGACCAGGCAGGAAATTGAGCCGAAGTCACAACAAGAAAGAGCCGAAGCCGCTACGAGCTGATCGAGTCATCGCCACTGACGCTCTCCAAAGAGCGCGAAATTTAAAAGCCCTCTCAGCTGAGGAGCTGAACGCCGCTGACAGGCGCAGCCAGAAACGCTTTTCTAAAAGCGAAGACTCTATTTTTCCTCAGCTGAAGAAACCAACGCTGCCACTCTAATGGCCTCTAATTCGACATTCCTGCACTTCCAACTGGGGGCAGAAACATGGGAATCATATATGAATAGGTTTGAATGCTTTTTAAATGCCATTGAGCTAGATGAAGCCATGGATCTAAGGAAAAGGTCCTATTTTTTAAGTTTCTGTGGGGCCACAGTTTTTGACACAGCCTCTGCACTAGTGTCCCCACGTTCTATAAAGGCTATTCCCTGGGATGAGTTAAGAGAAATCTTGTCAAATCACTACTCCCCCAGACCCTCTAGGATAGCCAGGAGATTGGCTTTTAGAAGAAGAACTCAGGCTGAAGGGGAGACTGTGAGTCAGTACATGGCAGCATTGAGATTGGCTGCCATACACTGCAGTTTTAGGGACTACCTTGAGGACATACTGCTCGATCAAATTGTGGGAGGAGTAAGGGACCTAAAACTGCAAAGGAGGTTACTGGCTAAAAAAGACTTAACCCTAGCCTCAGCTATTGAGGAAGCTCAGGCTGCTGAATTGTCAGAATTATCAGCAGCTGAAATTCAGGGGAACACCCCTAAGCAAGGGCAGGCTACAGTCCACAATGATGAGGTCTCCCAAGAAGTGGAAGAAGAACCTCTGGAGGTAAACTGCCTCACGCGTCCAAGCCCCCCCCCAGGGCCACCTAGGAAATACAACAATCAGACAGCCAAACAGCAAACCCCTTGTATAAGCTGTGGGGGCAACCACCATAGATCAACCTGCAGATTCAGAAACGTTATCTGTCTGAACTGCCAGAAGAAAGGGCACATAGCCAGGTTTTGCCAAGCTGAGCAGCCTCCATACAAAGACCTCAAGTTTCTGCCTCCTACCAAAGGCAAGTGGAACATTGTTACACTTGTTACCACACAAACAACAACACCTCTAGGCCTAACAAATTAAGCATTTCTCTTTTTATAGAAGGTAAGCCCTGCCGAATGGAAGTAGACACCGGGTCAACCCTCTCCATCATTTCGTGGGCCTCCCTGAAGAAGTTGCTGCCTTCGCTTTCAAAAAAGAAACTGACCAACTGCCACTTGACTCTTCGGGATTACCAGGGGAAGACCATTCCAGTCCTGGGTAAGGGAAAATTCCTCATTCAATTCCAAAACTTTAGGGGTCACTTGCCACTGGTGGTTGTAGATGGTGCCCTTCCTAGCTTGCTAGGATTAGATTGGTTTCCTGCCCTAGGTCTCAATGTTACGGGAATTCACTCTGTGGAAAATTCTGATGTAGATGCCCTTTTTAAAGACTACTCTGATGTTTTCAGTAGTGAACTAGGCTGCTATTCAGGCACCCCCATATCTTTTGATGTGGGTCCACAAGCCACCCCAATTCGTTTGAAACCTTGGAGGGTACCTTTCACCATTAGGCCTAAGTTAGATGCTGAATTAGATAAACTTATCAAACAGGGGGTGCTTGAACAGGTAGACTTCGCCAAGTGGGAAACCCCCATAGTCACCCCTTTAAAAAAAGATGGCAGCGTGAGAATTTGCGCTGACTATAAGATGTCCCTCAACCGTTTCCTACAAATTAGCGCATACCCAGTACCTGTAATCCAACACCTGCTCCAGTCTTCTGAGCCAGGCATAGTTTTTGCAAAGTTAGACATGTCCCAGGCATACCAGCAATTTCCCGTTGACCAACACACTGCTGACCTACAAACTGTAGTTACTCACAGGGGCGCATTTAGATGTAGACGTTTGCAATTTGGAGTTAGCGTAGCCCCTGGCATTTTCCAATCACTCATGGAAAGAATCCTCCAGGGCCTACCTGGGGTGGTTCCATACTTCGATGACATTTTAGTTTCTGCCACCAACAAAACACAACTTTTACTCAGAGTGAGATCTGTCCTTGACAGGTTTAGGCAAAACGGGCTTAAATTGAAAAAAGACAAATGCACCATTGCCATCAAACAGGTAGACTTCCTGGGTTATCGAATTGATGCATCTGGAATTCACCCCATAGAGAGTAAAGTTAGGGCTATTCACGAGGCACCCACTCCCTCTAACAAAACTGAATTGCAGGCCTTTTTGGGACTCCTTAATTTTTATGCTTCCTTTTTGCCTCACAAAGCCTCTGTAGCTGAACCCCTACATAGGCTCCTAGATAAGAAAGCCCCATGGCAATGGGGACAAAGGGAAGCCCACGCCTTCCAAGCAGTGAAGTCTCTCTTAACTTCAAACTCTGTGTTGGTTCAGTTTAACCCAAACCTGCCCCTAGTGTTAGCCTCTGATGCCTCACCTTTTGGTATAGGAGCTGTATTGAGCCATAGGCTCTCAAATGGATCAGAGGCACCCATTGCCTATTTTTCGAGAACTTTCTCTGCTGCAGAGAGGAACTATAGTCAGATCGATAAGGAGGCCTTAGCAGCTGTGGCCGCTGTAAAAAAATTCCATGAGTTCCTTTATGGCCATAGTTTTGAACTTGTAACAGATCACAAACCTCTATTAGGACTGCTAGCTGGGGATAAGCAAACCCCACAGGTGTTATCCCCGAGAATGACCAGATGGACTCTATTTCTGGCCGCCTACTCATACACACTGGGAAGAACCTGTGCCATGCTGATGCCCTCAGCAGATGCCCCCTGCCATCACCAGTCGAGGACCCAGCTCCCATCCACGCAATCTTCGACTGCAATGAACTTAACCTACCTATCTCAGCTGGGGATATTGCTGCACACTCCAAGAGGGACCGTGTTATTTCCCAAGTCCTGGACTGGGTGGGGAGGGGGTGGCCTGACATTCAGTTCGCCCCTGAATTCATGCCATTTAAGACCCGCAGGCAGGAGCTTTCTTCGCGACAGGGCTGCCTGTTATGGGGGACAAGGGTGGTCATACCACCCACCTTGCAAGAACCAGTTTTAAGGGCACTGCCCAAGGGTCACCCTGGCATCGTAAGGATGAAGGCCTTGGCCCACAGCTACGTCTGGTGGCCAGGATTAGATGCCCGGATTGCCAGCTGGGTTAACACGTGCCAGCCCTGCCAGGCAACAAGAGCAGCCCCACCAGCAGCTGCCCCAACAAGTGGGAAGATTCGGGGGCCCCTTGGGCCAGGCTGCATGTAGACCTGGCTGGTCCCATACAAGGGAGGACATTCCTGGTGGTTGTAGATTCATTCTCCAAATGGACTGAAGTAGCCTTGTTACCCTCCACCACAACGCTGGCTGTCACAAGGGCCTTGACCAGACTGTTTGCTACTCATGGACTTCCTGACACATTAGTTTCAGGTAATGGCCCCCAATTCAGTTCTAACGAGTTTGCCATCTTCACAGCTAATCTGGGCATCAGACACGCTCTCACAGCCCCCTTTCACCCAGCAAGTAATGGAATGGCAGAAAGGGCTGTCAGGTCTGCCAAGGAAGTTCTGGCCAAGCTGGGCCAGGCAGACTGGCACACCAAACTATCAGCTTACCTACTCACACAACATGCCACCCCGTGACCTTCCACCAACAAGTCCCCTGCTGAACTGTTAATGGGCAGGCGCCTCAGGACCACCCTGGACAGGTTGCACCCCCACTACGCTCCCAGCACGCCACTAGCCTCTGACAGCCATGCCAGGGAATTCACCCTGCAAGACCAGGTGTATGCCAGGAACTATGTGGGGCACCCCTTATGGCTGCCAGGGCAGATAGTCTTTGTTGCAGGACCCAGATCATATAGAGTCCTTCTGGAAGATGGCCGGATTTGGAGAAGGCACATAGACCAGCTGAGGAAGCGTTGGAACAAGACTGCCACCGAAATCTTGGTCTACCCGCTGCCGGACGAGCCAGTCTACTCACCGCCAGCCAACCCGCCGAAGGACCCGGTCTACCTGCCGCCCAACAACGCAACCAGCCAACCGCTGCGGGAAGACTCACCTGAGCAGTTGCCAGAAAGCAGTCCAGGGATGGCCAGCGACCCTCTGCAGGTTCCAGTCACCTCCCGGGAGGAACAAGACGCACCAGCCGCCAACAAGCCTCAGGAACTTCGGAGATCGGGCCGCGAGCGAAAGCAGCCATCATGGCTGCAGGACTACACATGCTCGTGGCCAGGGGGAAAGAGTGCTGTGTTCAAAGACTAGCAGCAGTCCTCCCTCTGGTCCGCCGCCAACATGGGAGTGCCGATCGCTCCCATTGGTTGATGCCGTTTGACAGCCGGCTATAAAAGGGAGCTGTCAAACGGCATCAGCTGTCGCCGCCAGCTGGCTGTCAGATAGCCTCGGCAGCCGCGGCGACCCTTTATTCGCCTGGCTCCGTCTCCCTTTGTAACTGCCGCTCCACAACAGGGGGCACCTATGGTGGCCAAGTGCTAAGGCAAGACTTCCCTGAGACTCTCCCTAACTCTCATTATAATCTCCCTCCCTCCCTCCCTTTTCTTTGTCCTTCCCTCTTCATTCTCCTTTCTTCTTCCTTCCCATCTTTCCTTATTTTTCTTTGACTTTCCTCTTTCTCTTTCTCCTTTCCTGTCCCTTCTTACATGCTCAAATGCAAAAGGGCAAACATTTCTCCTTTGATTTTGTTTTGTTTTTGTTTTGATAGCCCTTTGCCAGTAAAAATGGAGCCTGGGGGGGCTCATGTGTCTCCCAAACTCTGTTTTCACTGGCAGAGGGCTGCAGGAGGCCATCCAGGCCAAAAACAGGGTGCTGGCGGGGGCCATGCATGGCCTCTAAGCTCCATTTTTGCTAGCCGAGGCACTGCGGGCAGTCCTTTGCTGTTTCAGCGGGTCAGATCTTAACACCCCACAGGCTGGATCCGGCCCACTGTCCTTGAGTTTGATACCCCTGCTATAGTGGCTCCCCAGATCAAACACGTCTTAATCTGACATGATAAAATTTCTCCTTTACTTGTTTTGCAGGAGATATTCTATGTTGTAAGTGGTTGGAGAGAAATCAAAGGCCAAAATCAGCTATTAAACTGCTTGCCGTCTTTGCATTATAAAGAACATCAGGGACATAATTTGAAAGCATGAAAGATAAAATAATCACTAGGTTGCTAGATCACAAGAGTTGTAAGGATTATCATACTAAAAAGAAGTTGACCCAGAGTCAGTGGCATGTGACATGCAGAGCAATATAAATTAAATGAATACATTAAATAAAAATTTAAAAGCTCATGAAAAATGATTTGGTATGAGGGAGCTGCCATCTAGATGGGCTTTCTTGAATGGTTTCTCTGGAGCCTACAATCCACAGTAAATTACAAAAATCCTTTTCTAGTTCTTTCATTGCTTTTTTGTCTTTGCTGAGAAAGTAGCAATAAAACAGCAGCTTTCTTCACAAAGGTATGCAGAGGCTCATGGGACAAGGCAGGAGCTTCTTGCTTCAAATATTGCAATAAGGTATTTGATATTACAGATAATCTGGGGCACTTGGGGACATGTTTTCTCTTCTGTTCCTTGATCTCCATGTAAATATTTCATCTGGGAAAAAAGGTGAGAACTGAACAAATACTGTTTGGTCCTATATGTTTTTATTTTATTTTTATTATCATTTAATGCTAACTCTGATTTCCCAGATAAAGGGTAGTTTCTTGTGAATATATGGATGTTTTAATCTTCTTTTTAATCCTTGATCCTTTAAAAAATTATTGCACATCATTATAATGTGTCTTTTGGACAGTATTAAGAGCAAACTATATGTACTTAAAAATTGTTCTTATATCATCGTATCCAGCTAGAATATTTGCTATTGTAAGCTTTATAGTACAACACAAAAACCTAAAACACAGATTACTCAAACTATGCATTAGACATTCAGGTTCCCAGTCAATTTCATGGTGGCAAAACTACAATTACTGTTTGTCACTCAATATATATTTGAATGCTTTGCAGTAGAATGAAAAAAATGTGATAGATTATTTTTCAGAGTTTGTTATTTGAAATAAGAGAGAGAAATGTGATTTCTCAAACACTGATAATCAGAAAGTAGTTTTAATACAGCAGATCAGTTTTTATTATGTTAAAAAAATCAATGTAGAACATACTGTAAATGATACATAATACTTGGATAACTATTTATAATGTTTACAACACCAATTTTCAGTTATTGGAAAAATCTATGAAATCCTGTTTGTATAATGATTATGAAATTGGTGACCATCTTTAAGAAGTAATTAATCATAATATGAACTGTAGACTCAATAAAGATTAGGTAGTGGTTTAATGGTCTGCCTAAAATGTACTTTAAGTCCTGAAGAAAATTAAACTTTAAAGTTATTCATTATAAATTAATGTTACTGAGCTTTGGAAATGGATGTAATATCTTAATCATGAAAGTAATAGTTAGATAGCAAAGGATGCAATGCTTCTAATTCATTCAAAATATCAGAATATTAACTTTTCTAATTCTAAATGAAAACTGACTGAAACATATTGCATTTAGCGCATATACTGCTATGCTAGCCAGATAAATCATACAATGTATGTTTTCAACTGAGAATGGTAATCATTCTGAAGCAATCACATAAATGGGTACAGAGATATCTAACTTCATTTACTCAGGCCACATCTTACTACTCAAAACCAATTTTGTGTCTTTTTTATTTTATATATTATGTATTGTTCTAACTGCAATTTCTTTTGAGAAAAGCTCATATATTGTAAAATAACAACTATTTTTTTATCTATATTTTTTAGCAATCATTCTCAAAACAGCAATGCTCAAGAGGAAGGAAAACACATCTAAAAGTAATCTTAATACTTCAGAAAATTCCATGCAGTTTTCCCATCTTCCCCAATGTTTTTTTTAAATTTCCCATTCTTGTTTACAACCTGGAAGTCACTAATATTCGCCTTCTAAGAATCAATTAAGCCTGATATTGTTCAGCTTCTGAGACCATACAAGATCAGCTAGGCTTACCACCTGATGAGGATGTTTTCTTTTGTAGTTTGGTACCTGTCCAAGGAAAACATAAGGTGTTTATTGGTCATGAATGTTGATAGGTGGATGGAGTCAAACTTAGAAAATTAGGGAGAAGAATTGAATGGAATAGCTGAAACAAGCAAAAGCAGATGTCTACTGTATATTATAGTCTTTGCGGATTTACTTTTGTAATGTTTTCTGTTAGATACTGTAAACTATATTCTTCATAAATTAACTAAGCCCACATTCTCAAGATATATCCATTTGAACTTGTGACTTGTCCTTTTAATTGGTTTCTTGGTAAGTACAAAAAAACAACAACACCATACACTGGGAAAACTAAAACAAATGCTGTCATATTCAAGAGCTCAGCATAGCTATAAACAATTGTTAGAACCTTAAGATAATCTTTCCACTATATTGACTTCTATAATGCACTTGCGTGTTCAGATAGCAAATAAGTTAAATCAGCCTTTAGGTTCTGAAACTACATCCTTAATACTTCACACATAATATCTATTGGGAAAAAGACCTTTGGGTGTTTAATTGACACTTTCTGAAATAACTATAATTTACTGGGTAGCTAGTTACCAGTTCACATACTTATTTAATATCAATTAGCACATTCCGTAATTTGAAACCTAATTAGCCTGCTATAGCAATATTATCAAATGGCAATTAAATGCTTGAAAATTCTTACAAGTTGGCTGAATGAACATAATTAATTATGCATTTGCTTAAGTAATTTTTTACTTAATTACATCACAAAGTAATTTTGGCTACACATATTAGACCTTTCAATAAATGGTGCTTTATCAATCAATTGGCATTGAATGAACCATTATTCACTTTCTGACTCTGAATAAGCTAGTCTATTCCTATTTTTTCTTTTAGTTTCTCATTACAGTTGAACTGTGGAGTTCACATGCATGGCCTGAAGTCTGGACTTTGTTACTTTGGTACTGCTTTTATTTCCTTCCTTTCAGTGGGGATATTTGAATAAATGGATGTGGTTGTTGAACTTCATTTAATCACTTGATATGACTAAGTGTTGCAGTATATTTTCACGGCTGCCGCTAATTTCTTATTTTCCCCAAAGATATAATAGTATAGCATTGAATGCAGGGTTGAAGTCGTGTAGTGTGACTTCAGCTTTCATTCAGGATCAGCAGTACAATGTTCATTTGCAGCATCCCTGATATCCAGGCCCACAACTTCTCCATAAAAACCCACTCTAAGGCATGCCTTGGAAGAGTGCTCCGTCAGGTGTTGCTGCTTCAAGACACCCCATTTCTTTCCTGCTCCTGTACCTCAAGCAGGGGAGCAAGGGGGTGAAGAAGCAGCAGGCCCAGAAGCAAGTTTGGTTCCAAATTCTCCATGTGGAATGAGAATTCCTGAAGAAAAAGTTGACCCCAACACCTTTGTGTGTAAATCTGTTTCTTACATGTCTCATACTTCTGGCCTGCACATTGGTAAACTTGCCCGATCAAGATGGAAATTCTTTATCTTCCCAGCCATCAGTGAGGCCTGGTTGTTGCTTTGCTTATTGAGAGAGGTACAGGTCACTGCATGGGGCTTGACAATTGCATTTTTACACAGAATGAAGCAAGAAACCTGAACAAATGCCATTGTGCTGACAGAATGAAAGGGCTGCTCACTCTGTTTTCAATTTTGACAGAATGAAGAAAAGCTTCTGACAAAATCCATTCTGCTCTGGGAATGAAGTTATTTATTCGACTAAATATATTGTCCCACTCAGATTCCACCCCCCCCCCCTTTTTTTTTTTTAAAAAAAAGTCAGACTCAGTTTCCAGTGCTGCGTAATCAGACTTGGGATTCTTACACAAACTGGATGCCAATTTCAGCCTTGTGTATTCTAGTTAGGCTCTGAAAGCAACAGCATTTATTCCACAAGGTCAAGGATGTTTAGGGAGTGATTGAGCTAGTCAAGGTGTTGTGTGAGACAAGATGTTCAAAGCGAGACTTAAATTAGACGTATTTGGATGATAAAAAAGTAAGTGAATAAATAAATAATTCAAAAGCATTAATATTAAAAAACAGAAGAAACTAGATCAGGGGACTTATGTCCCTGTTAACAAATGGTAATGATTGGTGGGCAATGCTATGGCCAGAGTTCCTATTTATGCAGTTATTAGATTTTGATTCTATCTTTATTATTTTATAAATAACTCAAAGCCATTAACATACATAATACTCCTTCCTCATCCTATGTTCCCCACACAAGGTCACCGAGAGGATTATTAAGTGCTGGAAGAAGACTAATAGGGGCCCCCTCACCTACACATTAAGTTAACATCTCCCTGCCCTCTCCCCACCACCATGTGGATTTTGTGTTACTTCCTGCACCAATGTAACTCCTAACCAACCAAGATGTCAACTCATAAAACATTTTCTATACATGTTCTCTAGTTGTCACAAGAGGCTCATTAAAAAAGGGCGGGGCTTCCAGGTCACCAAAGCAGATCAGGAGGTGGGATAGAATGAGGGCAAAGTATGGAGAAGCAGCATTGGAGTCTGTGCAGCCCACAAGTAGATGGTTTTTTCCCGACTGGGACAAAAATGATTCACTAGTCTATATGAATGAAAGAAAAGTGATGCTTCCTTTGCTCAACCCCTCTCCTCCTCCAGTTATCCTCCTGTGTTTTAAAGCCATCCCTTACCAGTTACCCTTTGGCATGGCTGGCTTGCACAGAACCTCTGACTAAGCTAACAGTGTGCCTCCTTCCTTTTGGCATGAAGGATTCTGACAAGGTGAGAAGTGGAAGCTCATTCTTCAAGAACTGGGGAGAAGGGGAGAAAGAGAGAGGAGGTGGTGGAGGGTGGGGTGGACAATAATTGCTGCCGCTGCTGCATGGGAAGACATGCCTTCCTTCCTTGCCGTTTGCCCTCCGACGAGTTGATTTGATCCACTCTGGAGTGTTTTGCTGCAAGCCACCCTCCCTCTGCCACCCAGGGACATCCAGATTGACAAACCATCCCGCTGTTTTTCTTTTTAAAGATTTGGTTTTGTACATTTTTTTTAAAAATGGTCCCCTTCATGGGCTCCCTTTGAGCTCCATGGGTCCCAGAACAATGTACCGGCCCAACTCCACCCCCCCAGGCCTGTTCCTACAGGACCTGTGAGGTGAATTGGGTTAATAAGACTCATGCCAGACAATCCTTCAAATAAAATAGGACGCAGAATAAATAGTTTTGCATATGTTGCTAAATTAAATCTCCCAACACCCCTACTGTTCAGCAACAAATCAGAACTCATAATGGCATCCATATAACAAGTGGTGGCATTTAATGATGTTTGTGTGTGATGACATCATTTTGCAAAGGATGCAAGATAGGCACAAGAATGTCATTATTTGCATCATGAAGTCATGTTATAATGTACAGGTGCTTAACATCACTCCCTTCGCCCCCACCCGTAAGCTCTGTATCATATATGTAGGTGGAGTTAAAGTATTCCTTTGGAAATTGGTGAATGGATTCCATGCATTTAAAAATGTGTTAAGTCCTATTTAAGGTTTATGTTGAAGTTTTCCAATACTTCCTACTATCGAATGGGAAAAAAACATTCCTTCATTTTTAAAAGGAATTCTGTCTTGGATTTTGGGGGAGAAGTGCAAAAATAGAATTTGTGGAGGTCATGTACTACAGGTAGTCCTCAACTTATAACAGTTCATTTAGTGACCATTTGAAGTTACAATGGCACCGAAAAAAGGCACATGTTTTTCTCATTGATGACCACTGCAGCATCCTCATGGTCATGTGATCAAAATTCAGAGATTTGGCAACTGATTCATATTCATGATGATTGCAGTGTCCTGGGGTCACGTGATCACCTTTTATGACCTCTTGACAAGCCAAGTCAATGGGAAAGCCAGCTTCACTTAACAATCATATTACTAACTGAACGGCTACAGAGATTTGCTTAACCAACTGTGGCAAGAATGGTCATAAAATGGAGCAAAACTCACTTAACAATTGTCTTGCTTAGCAACATAAATTTGGGGTTCAATTGTGATCTGAAGACTATCTTTTCTAAAGTGCCTGTGGCCAGACAAGGAATAATGGATGGAAACTGAACAAGGAGAGATTCAACCTGGAAATAAGGAGAAACTTTCTGACAATGTGAACAATCAACCAATGGAACAGCTTGACCTTGGAAGTTGTGGGAAGACCATCAGTTGAGACTTTCAAGAAGAGATTGGACTGCCATTTGTCAGAAATGGTGTAGGGTCTCCTGCTTGGGCAGGGTGTTGGACTAGATGACCAACAAGGTCCCTTCCAACTCTGATTATCTGTTATCTATACAGTAATAATGTCTAATTTTTAAAATTCAATAGAATTATAAAACAGGGTGATAAAGGAAAATGTTTGTTTAGAGCAAAGTCATATGTTTGATTTCTTTCAAAAAGCTACCTGTTCGAATAATATAAATAATAAATCAGGAATTTGGATGGTCTTAAGAGGAAACAGTTATGTAGCCTGATAATATTTTACCTCTTGAAGTTTCTGGGTCAATTAGTTTAGAAACTCTGCATCCATAGCAATTTTTATACTGATATATTCAGTAGAAATATTTTGCTACAACTTTCAGTGGAAAGAAACTTCTTGGCTTGCCAGCTTTTTCACTTTTGTGCTGACATATATTTCTTTGATTTTCTTTTTACTTGAACAGCATATACATTTCAGTGGTGAATATTGTGGTCTAGCCTATTACTAACTGAAGTTTATATTAGCCTGTGTTATAATATTCATTCCACTTCCCACACACCTTATGTAGACACCATATTAAACACTTATTACTAAGCTCTGACTCACTCATTTCCTGTATTTTTTGAAAATCAAGAGTTCAAAGATTTGTAGAAAAATGACTGCTAGACCAAATCTGGTAGGCATAAAAAGTTTCAACAAGATATCTTTCTTTTGAAGTATATGGGTGGGGGGAAGTGGAACTCTAATAGTTTTTTTCAAGTGAGATTAAAATAAAATAGATATTTGAAGAGAAATTAAGAAATATCTTAAATGTAATTTCAGTTCATTAAAAATTGGGATAAAACAGATTAATTGGGTCTATCCTCTCTAATATAAGCCTATGAAAAACGTAATTAAAATATTTTAACTTGATGTTAAAAGGATAAATTAATACATTTATAACAATATGACTTTGATGAGTCAATCTACCAATTGCATATTCATTTAAAGCTGGAAGCTTAAAAAAACTGAAAACCCCATAAATAAGGAATTGACAAAGGAATCTTTAAAATAAAGTACAGATTGTTATAGGTGTTTTTTTTAAATCACATACACAAATGCAAACATTTATCCATGGAGTTTTATATGGTTTCAATGTCATCTCTTATTTCTAAACATCCCCTGTGTTTTTCTACTGTATCTTCTATTCTTTTTCTCTCTGTAGACACACCTAAGAAGTTATGGATTATGTCCACAATATCTTTTGATTGACAGCTTTATTTATTTAATGGTTGTTATTTGGTTTAATTTCATGATATTCAGAAGAAAGTGAAGAGAGATGTTATGAAATATGACTCTGACCTTGATCTTTAATGGTTATGAAGATCTGCAGGGGATACGTAACAATTTTTTTTACTTAAGGGGTTATATCACTATCAATCCTGCACAATCATAGCTTCTTATAAGACAAACATGTTTATGCTCCCTATTGGTAAAAGAAAATTAGGGTCTGACCTAGTGGATGGTGCATTTATTTATACCCGCTTTCCATGCTTTAAATATATAACCAAAGGAATGCTTGCAAATTTACCAGGGAGGGAGACAACTGTAAAGTCATGGAATCAATTATTAACCAATCCATTATCCTCCACTTAGAGACAAACAACTTACTCCCTAACAAACAGTTTGGTTTCAGAAGGAAACTGTCCTGTAACCCGCAACTCTTGCACTGTAAAAACATATGGACTACACAATTCGATCAGGGCAAAGCAATAGATGCAATCTACATAGACTTCTGTAAAGCTTCTGATTCAGTGGTACACGACAAACTGCTCCTAAAACCAAGGTCTTATGGTATCTCTGGATACCCGCGTAACTGGATAGAAGCATTTTTGTCAAGCAGGCAAATGGTCAAAATTGGGAGTATCCTATCAAATCCTATACCTGTCAACAAGAGGTGGTGTCCCCCAAGGCAGTGTTCTAGGACCAACTCTCTTCATACTCTACATAAATGACCTCTGTGATCATATCAAGAGCAACTGCGTTCTTTTCGCTGATGATGTAAAGCTGTTCAATACCACAGACAATACTGCTACTCTTCAAAAAGATCTTGACTATGTATTAGAATGGTCAAACAAACGGCAACTTCAAATCTAAACAAATAAATGCTCTGTCTTACATATTGGCAAAAAAAATGCATCAAAAAATAAAATACAAGCTGAATAGTCAAGAAGTATGCATTGTTGATGACAAAAACTTTGTCAAGGACCTTGGAGTACCCATCTCTAATGATCTAAGTGCTAGAGCCCACTGTAACTACATAGCCAAAAAGGCATTAAAAGTTGTTAACCTAATCCTGCGTAACTTTTTCTCCGGTAATATCACTCTACTAACTAGAGCATATAAAACATTTGCTAGACCAATACTTGAATAAAGCTCATCAGTCTGGAACCCGCATTACATATCTGATATTAATACAATTGAGAAAGTCCAGAAATACTTTATGAGGAAGAATCCTCCACTCCTCCACTCATAGCAGAATACCTTATGCCACCAGACTTGAAATTTTAGACCTAGACAACCTAGAAGTACCTTCAGTTTGATCTAAGTATAGTATATAAAATTATATATTTCAATGTTCTACCTATCATTGAATACTTCAGCTTCAACCAAAACAATACAAGAGCACTAAATAAATACAAACTAGAGATAAACCGCACCAAACTTGATTGTAGGAAATACGACTTCAGCAACAGAGTAATCTGGAATACTCTACCTGACTCTGTGGTTTCTTACCCAAATCCCCAAATCTTCAATCTTAGACTGTCTACTATTGACCTCATCCCTTTCCTAAGAGGTCTGTAGGGAGCATGCCTAAGCGCACCAAAACATGCCTACCATCCCTGTCCTATTGTTTCTTTTTTTCTTATTTGTATCCATTTTATGCATTTATAACCATGTTTATACTTATACCTGTTATCTAATAATTGTTTGATTAAATAAATAAATAAATAAATTTTAAGAACCTCCCTAAATGGGATGGGGAAAATAGGCAAAATCCCAGGGAAGGAACAATTTCTGCACCTTTTCAAACTAGAACTGCAAATCAATCTGGTGATTTTTCATTCTCTAATAAAAGTGAGCATGTGACTGATACACATACAGATACACACACACACACACACACACACACACACACCACTGGGACAAGCAGGATATGTTCTCTATGTTTTACACAATTCCAGAAAAGATCATGTCAGTCTTGTGAGATAGTCCAGAAAGTAGTAGCCCAGATGAACTAATTTAACTTTATTGTAATGTCACATCAACAGAACCTTGCAAGAATAAAAGTACATTTCTCCTTGTTGGTTTTAATCACCAAAAACTAAGGACCGTGTCTTCTGAGATCCAACCTGTTGCCCTGGTTGTGGTTCATCCCTATTCTTTCCTGTCTCCCAAGGTCATTCTCCCATACCATTACATATAAGGAAAGGCTGCCCTCCAACCATTTAATAACTGCTAACTTACATTCATAGCTTATAAAATAAGATGCCTCATTTATAAATTTAATTGATCTCTGATCTCCATTTGCGACCATTCTATTGCACACAAAGTACAATCACACACTGGAAAAACAAGTATGCAAACATACCCACACATATTCCTCTTTCTGTCAGAAAAAAATATATGAAATATATGAAAAAGGAGAAAAAAGGGCAGAGATGGCATGAGGGGAAGGGGTAGCTATGTTGGGAAGGAAAGAGAGAAAACTTATACAGTATTTAGGCATTTTTTAAAAAAAGATTAAAATTCTCCAGGCAAACAAGGGCCAATATTGAGGCTAATTATCTTCAAATCATCTGCTCTTTTCAGCAAAGATGATTGCAGCCCTGTCCATCTGCTCCTTGTAGCTTTGCCTTCAACATCTTCTATTGAAGAGTTTGGTCTAATAGTTAAGCCAGTAGGCTATAAAGCAAAAGATTGTGAGTTCAAGTCCTGCCTTAGCCATGAAAGCCATAGATGACCTTGGGCCAGTGACTCTCTCTCAGCCTGTCTCACCACAAAGGATTGTTGTTGAAGGGAAAAATAGGAAGAGGAAGGTGTGTTGGAAATGTTTACCACCTTGAGTGATTTGTAAAAATTACAAAGGTGGGATGCAAACAAACAAACAAATAAAATTTATATCAGAGAATAGAAAGAGATCACTTGTTTGGGCAAAAGCCTTATTTTTTTACAGCCTTTATGGACATTAATATTTTATGAAATTTATCCAAATCACATTATTATTAGTGTTCTAATACATATACACATATATATCTCTGTGAGACAGAGAGAGAGGAGAGGGAGGGAGGGGAGAGAGAGAGAGAGAGAGAGAGATTGTTCCTGGAATGGACAGGAAGAAATAATACAGTTCGCCTATTTCCTGCTCCAGGTTCCTGCAGCTTCTTGGCTTTGGGAAATCCTTGGGAATGGTTGGATGTTTATATCCTCAGATTGTGCAGGATGTTGCAGATCTTGAAAATTTGGCAGAACAGTTTCCTTCTGCTTTATTGGAATAATAGAACAATATGTAATGTAAATTACATACATCTAAACTTACAATAATACAGTTTCTCGCAATAATTGTTTTCTGTATATTGCAATTCATGCAAGAATACATACAGTAGCTGCTCTATTATGTATTACAGATAAGTTCACTGATTGAGTTTACAGTGAAATCCTTCAATGAGGTTGCTTTTTTGAAAAAGCTGTCAATTTTATGTTTAGTGCTCCTCTATTACTAGATGGATGTTTGAAAGAATGTAGGGATATTCAACCCAAAACCATTTTTTTATACAGTTAAAGAACTAAAAATGTAGACATATGCATTCTATCCTAAGGAGAATATTTTTATTGACTGATAAAGGAAGTGTATATATCCTATGTTTTCCTTATGGAAGTTCTGAGATGCATGTCTTGTGCCAAAAATTAGAAACAACCACATTTGAGACAAATTGCTAATAGAAACCAAGGCGCAGGTTGTTGAAAGCATAGTTTTTCCTTTTATTACTAATATTTTCCTAATATGTGTCATTTTACTACATATGTAATGTGCCATATTAAAACAATATCCTGCTTAATAATCTTATAATATGACTAATTTCAGGCTTTCAGTTTTTGCCTAAAAATGGAAATTGTGTAGATATAAGTCATCTATGAAGTTGAATTACTTGTACTATATTGGAAAAAGTGTTCATTATGTATAGAAATTTATTTAAATTTCTGAAAAAACTCTTTACAATCTAGCCATATGCACATTTATTTCGAAATAAGGATCAGGAGAAATGTGTTGACTTTATATCTGCTTGATTCACAGTTCATTAATACACAATATAAGATACAATTATTCTTTGGCATTTCCAGTTTTCTGTTTCAGTGATTAGACAAAAATGTATACATTATGACAACAAATAAGGACAACAAGGAAGCTTCTGGATGCTTGTATGACCTATTGGCTACATATATAGTGGCAAACATCAGAGATGAAAGTATTACATTAATTAATTAATTAATTATTAATTATAAGTATGTAACTGATGAAGGGGAGGGAGGGAGCGTAATTAAGTCACTCTGATACAGCAGGCTACAGCTAGTATGTGAGAGAATTGTGACCTTAGTCTACAGCAGTGTTATGTAAAGTGTGGTCCAAAAACTTCTGGGGTTTCCCCAAGACTGTTATGTATGTAAATAGTTTAAATAAAAGCAAGCTTGGGGTAAAGTGCAGGGTTCTGGCCCTGCACTTCTGATTGGGTGTTAAGCGGCTCGATCGGATTGGTTGGGTTCAGAGAATCCGATTGGCCCTTAATGAAGGACTCTTATTGGTTTTGGAGCTAGCGTCTTACAGCTCCCTATTGGTTATTTCACATTAAGGTGACCTTAAGGCAGAGTTGTTGTTGTTCACTCTCTTAAGTCACTATGTAATAAAGAGCTGAAAGTTCACCAACTAAGATTGTCTCCAGTCATTTCACCCATGCCTGAAACTATATCACTGGCGACGAGGATGGGATTTGGAGACATCTGATCTTAAGGAACCGGGAAGAAAAACAGAGCACGTGACAAGACGATGCCACCAACGGAAATCATGTCCAGTGGCATCGTACCACCCGCTCCGTTCGATCCGAAACAAGAGGATTGGGAATCCTACATGGATCGCTTCCAAATGTTCCTTGAAACAAACAACCTGAAGGACGCCACACCAGCCAAGAAGCGGGCGCTGTTCCTGACGAACTGCGACTCGGCTGTCTTTAAAATGGCAAAGGCACTCGTGAAACCTCAAGAAGTTAAAGCAATGAGCTGGGATGACCTCGAACCTCTCCTGAGAGACCATTACGCGCCAACCGTACCTACACTCGTGAGACACCACGAATTCTATCAAAGAAGCCAGCGAAAAGGAGAGAGTGTGGCTGACTTCGTGGCAGACCTCCGACACTTGGGAGGCCTCTGCGGGTTCGCAAACATAGATGAAGCACTGAGAGACCGCTTAATTCTGGGATTAGATGCGCTAGGCGTGCAAAGCAAGCTGATGGCGAAAGGCGACATCAACCTTGCTGACGCCATCGCCGAAGCCACTGCTGCTGAGGAGACCAAAAAGTCCACGGCGCAACTACGGCGAAGCCGAAACCCAACGACCCCACCGACAGGCGACATCTTACCCAGCTCAGAAGGGCAGCTAGCGACAACGCACTACGAGGACCTCTCTTCGTCGTCAGACAGAGACGAAGAAGGGGTCCATCGACTGCGGTCCGACTGGGACCCTCGCTCACACCCTTGTGCTGGTCACGGGGCAAACCACCCCAGGGCAGACTGCAAATTCCGTGATGCGATCTGTCATGAGTGCGGAAAATGAGGCCACATCAGTCGAGTCTGTCGCAGTTTACCGGGACCAAGTCAGGCCTCAAGGGGAACCAGCTCTCGCCAATCGGCAGGAAACCGTCCTGTAAGGCAAGATCCAGCAAACCACTCCTACAGATATTGAGCGTTGCAGAAAGAAGAGGCCCACCGTACTATCACTATAGGTCACGCCTCAGCCATGGATGCTAAGAAGATTCGAGTCACAGTAGCCATAGAGAACCAACCTTGCCACATGGAGGTCGATTCCGGATCGTCCCTCTCGATGGTGTCGTGGAAGACATTAAAGCAACTCATTCCTACCATTCAACGCCAAGACCTTCGAATGCAACGTCTCATCCTTAAAGACTACCAAGGGAATCAGATCCCTGCGGTTGGGTCTTGTTGAGTCCGCGTCTTGTTTAAAAAGCATACGGCATACTTACCTCTAACGATCATCGATAGGGACAGGCCTAGTTTGTTGGGCCTCCAATGGTTCGCGCCACTCGGCATCGAAGTAGCCGGCGTGAACCGAGTCGGTGATTGCGAGTGGGAGGAGGACCTTATTACTGAATTCAGCGATGTCTTCGCAGATCATCTGGGTGAGTATAAGGGGATCCCAATTTCGTTTAGCCTCGACCCTAAGGTCGCCCTGATCCGTTTAAAGCCCCGTCAAGTTCCATTCGCCCTTAAGGCCAAGATAGATGAACAACTTGACAAACTAATTAAACAAGGGGTACTGCAACCCATTGATCATTCTCCATGGGAAACTCCTATTGTAAGCCCCATTAAACCAGATGGGTCAATCCGAATCTGTGGGGACTACTGGGCCACTCTAAACCACGCCCTCCAGCAGAACGCGTATCCAGTGCCGGTGGTACAGCACCTCCTTCATTCCCTGGGAGGCAGAAAGGTTTTTGCTAAGTTAGATTTAGCTCAAGCCTATCAACAATTGCCCGTGGACGATAAAACAGCCCAAGCTCAAACTATAGTAACGCACATAGGTGCTTTTAAATGTACCCGATTGCAATTCGGGGTAAGTGTAACCCCGGGAATATTCCAAAGTTTAATGAAACGATTATTGCAGGGAATCAAGGGCCTGGTTCCGTATTTTGATGACGTGTTAATTGCAGCTCCTAGTAAAAAAATTCTACAGAATCGTTTAAAATGTGTTCTTAAGAAATTCCAAGAAACGGGATTGAAAGTAAAAAAGGATAAATGTCATCTGTATACAGACAGTGTTGAATTTCTAGGTTATCGCATTGATAGTCAGGGTATCCACCCTACTGAGAGTAAATTAAGGGCGATAAAAATGCTCCCAGACCCCATAACAAAACAGATCTCCAGGCATTTTTAGGCCTTATTAATTTATATAATGTGCTTTTACCACATAAGGCAACTGTGGCTGAACCGTTACACCGGTTATTAGATAAGAAAGCATTGTGGGTTTGGGGTTACTGGGAGGAAAAAGCGTTTCGAAATGTAAAAGATTTACTTACATCTGATTCTGTACTTATGCAATATAATGAAACATTACCATTGGTTATAACTTGTGATGCCTCACCGTTTGGGGTGGGTGCTATTTTGAGCCATGTGCTGCCTAATGAAAACGAGGCCCCTGTTGCATACTTTTCGAAAACTCTTTCTCAGGCAGAACGTAACTATGGACAAATAGATAAGGAAGCTCTTGCAATTGTGTCAGCCGTAAAAAAATTCCATGAGTATGTATATGGAAGGACATTTACCATTGTAACTGACCACAAACCTTTACTGGGGATAATCGCTGGGGACAAATCAACCCCCTATATATTGTCCCCAAGAACGACTCGATGGTCAGAGTTCCTAGCTGCTTATAATTATCGATTGTTACATCGCCCGGGGAAAGCCATTCCCCACGCCGACGCACTCAGCAGAGCACCGCTACCAGAAACTCTCGACGATCCGGCACCAACAGTATCGGCATTACAAATTGAAACGTTCAACTCGCCTCCTATGACCGCACGATATCGCGAGAGAGACCAGACGAGATCATATCCTAGCTCGAGTCCTAGGCTGGGTAGAACGTGGATGGCCATTGGACCAGGTCCCAGATGACTTCGCGCCATTTAAAACAAGACAGACTGAACTTTTTTCGCAAAAAGGCTGTGTCATCTGGGGTGATAGAGTCGTCATTCAAGAACGACTCCAAAACTCGCTGTTACAAATTTTGCATGAAGGACATCCCGGGATCATGCGGATGAAAGCACTCGCACGGAGCTACGCTTGGTGGCCAGGCATGGACCGACACATCGAACAATGGGTCAAGGCCTGCACCAAGTGCCAACAAAACAGCAACGCACCGCCAAAAGCTGCACCGACTGAATGGGAGACGCCTCGCGGGCCCTGGTCCAGAATCCACCTGGATTTCACAGGGCCGATTAAAGGACATACGTTACTATTGACTGTCGATGCATACTCTAATTGGTTGGAAATTCATCGAATGACCCATACAACCTCCGAAGCTGTCATTAAAGTCCTCAATAGACTCTTTGCAACTCATGGATTGCCGGACGTCCTGGTGTCCGACAACGGACCACAGTTTACAGCGCTAATGTTTGAACAGTACCTTGCTGATAATGGCATCCGCCATGCGCTCACCTCGCCGGCGCATCCTGCTACCAACGGCCGAGCGGAACGTATGGTCCAATTTGTAAAAAAAACTTTGCAAAAAGTGGACTATGATAATATTGACGAAAAAGTAAACCGCATTCTACTTCTACAACACATCACTCCACACAGCATAACCGGCAGAACTCCCGCAGAACTTCTCATGGGGCGAAAACTCCGTTCCCGCCTCGACCGATTGCACCCTGCTTACGAGCCAGAAAAGCCTGCAGAATCCAGCGGATGCTACCGTACCTTCAAGGTAGGCGACCCCGTTTATGCAAGAAATTTATCGGGCGACCCGGTTTGGATTGAAGCAACGATAATACGCGAGACGGGGCCCAAATCCTATATTGTAAAATGTGTTGATGAAAGACTGTGGAAACGACATATTGACCAATTATGGTCACGACTCCTTTCGGCCAGCCAGCAACTCCCCTACGACCAAACTGAGGGGGGGGAAGGAATGGAAGAAGACGACATTCCAGGGAACCTGTTCCAAGAGAGCAATGAATCTAGTGAAACTCAGGAAATGGAGCAGGAGGAAGAATCGTACACTCCAAGGGAAATCACACCAGAACGAGAAGCTGAGCCACTGCCAAACAACATTTTACCTCAACAGGACTGCACACAGCCAGTCCAAAGAAAATCTTATAGACCCAAAAAACAACCGTCCTATTTGAAGGACTATATAACCACACCATAATTGAGGAGCCAGGGGGAAGGGGTGTTATGTATGTAAATAGTTTAAATAAAAGCAAGCTTGGGGTAAAGTGCAGGGTTCTGGCCCTGCACTTCTGATTGGGTGTTAAGCGGCTCGATTGGATTGGTTGGGTTCAGAGAATCCGATTGGCCCTTAACGAAGGACTCTTATTGGTTCTGGAGCTAGCGTCTTACAGCTCCCTATTGGTTATTTCACATTAAGGTCACCTATATAAGGCAGAGTTGTTGTTGTTCACTCTCTTAAGTCGCTATGTAATAAAAAGCTGAAAGTTCACCAACTAAGATTATCTCCAGTCATTTCACCCATGCCTGAAACTATATCAAAGACCTTCTCAGGGTTCTACAAAATTAACATTATTTGCCAATCTATGTTGAAAAAGCATACAATATTAACATCCCATCATCCAATTGTGAGAAGTGGTAGTGGCAGAAATGTGTTTTAATATTTGATATTTAACATTTATAAATACTGTCTACACAGAAAAAAAAAAAGCTCTTGTTAAAGTGGGAAGGTGGTCCTGAGAAAAACTAGCCCCAGAAATACTGATCTGTAGAGATTCTATTTCTCTGCTTATCGGTTTGCCAAGTTTGAGTGTTTGTTGCCATGACTGGGACAGTCTGCTATTAGTCTGCTGATTAGTATTGGTATTATTAGTATTAGTATTCAGATGTGTAATAGTCTCTCTTCTTGAGCTAGCCAAGATTATCTTTGTGTTGTGATTGACTAGCCAAGACAGACTTCTTAACCTTTAAGACTTCAGTATCTATGTTGAGATTACAGTACTTAGTTAGGAGATTACCTAAATTTAGGATTTTGTCAGCCTTAAGATATCCATAATATGTATAATCTGCATTCTAACTATTGCTTTTCTGCTGCTATGCTAATTTATGTCTTTTGGCTGTCAAAAGCAACAGAGGGAGGGGGGAATTTGAAAGGGAAGAAAGCTGGAGGTGTTTTGCATTCCTTTGCTGGGTTAGCAAGGGGAGGGGGGATTCTTTTCTTTAACTTTCCATTTCTTGGCTAGCTTCTTTTTGCACAACTGCGAACTTTTATCAAAATATGTCAAGGTCAACTGACAGCAGTCTTATCACCACCTGGAGATGACCACATGATTATATTCAGAACTTTTAATTGGAAGACTCATTTGGACTTTGGGGGGTGGGAGCATTTCCATTCCTTTGTATATGTGATCTGCACGCCAATTCCTTAGATTTGGAATTAAATCTGAAGCTTTCAGTTTATTTCCCAGTAAAAGGATAACTTTGCTTTAACCATGAAGTCTGAGTATTTCTTTCTTGGGATTTGAAGAGAGCACAGACTGACATTATTCTGAATCTCACACATCAACCCACCCAGAGAAAATATCAAGTTTTCTTCCGAGGGGGTTTCATCTCATGTCATCTCCAGCCAGCGATGAAGATGACCAGGGAGCTGTGGGGGGGCAGTCGATGCTGCTACCAGAGATGCCGGCTGCTGACCTGCTGGCCAACCTGACTCTGGAAGAAACCCCAGCTGAGATGCCCAGATGGTCGTTGGGGATTGGTTGGAGAGACCCTGAAGCCCCCCCCTCCTCCTGGAATCACTGTAAGTCAGAGAGGTGCGAGGGAACGGCTGTGGCAAGAGAGGGAGGAGATGGAATGCAGGCTGGATCAAGCCGGGAAATTCCTTATGGACGTCTCCGAGAAGCCCAGCATGGCTCCAAGGTATGAGGGGAAGGGGGAGCGAGTTCAGCCCAGGGAAGTCGAGCTAACCCCACCCCCCTAGCCCAGCGTACGCCAGCACAGCTGCCCGCCGCTGCCCAGGGAGCCCCAGCAATAAGTGTGGTTCCTGGAAGACACCACCTGCCCCCGTTAGATGTGAAGTTTGGAGGAAATCCCAGAGATTTGGGGTTTTTCCTGGTACAAGTCGGGAGCTATATGGCAGAATTTGAAAGGGTGTTCACCTCTGAAGCAGCTAAAGTGAGATGTGTTACCAGAACCCTGGAAGGGATGGCAGCAGACTGGGTGGTGACTTTGTACAATGATAACTCCCCCCAACTGTGGAGCCTCGATGTTTTCATGACTGCATTAAGGAGAAGGTTTGAGGACCCTCTGGCAGAGAGAAGGGCCAGAATCAGAATGAAGACTCTAATCCAAGGAGGATCAGTTGCAGACTACACCCAAGAGTTCAGGCAGCTGGCATACCACATCCGAGGCTGGTCCCAGGGGGCCCTGGTAGAAACCTACAAAGATGGCTTAAATGAAGATATATACCACACATGCATCTCCAGAAGGGACCCACATGATTTGCAGCCGTGGTACTTGCAGGCGGAAGAGGTGGACATAGATCTAACCCGAAGCAGATGCAGAGGGGGCTCCGCCTGGAGCAAACCGCTCCCCCCATGTTTACGAGAGACCTCAAACCCCCGAAAGGGAGGGGTGATGGCAAGAGACAAATCCATGGTCTGTTTTCATTGTGGGAAGGAGAGCCACTGGATGGCGGATTGCCGGGCTAAGCCGGATCCAAAGAGAGTGCGGGGCCCAGGGAGGAAGCCTGAAAACCCCCCAAACAAGCCTCGCAAAACCGGGCTGAAGATAAGAGAGGTTGTAGAGGTCGCCCCTCTGGCAGGAGAGGAGCTGGGACCTCTGACCCCCTCGACGAGAGCGAGACCGACTCAGAAGATGATGTCCCGGTAAGTCCTTACTGAGGACCCCTGACCATCCCAATAAAATTAAGAGTGCCCACCTCAGGGACCGAGGGAGAGATGTTGGCCTTATTGGACTCGTGGTGCATGAGGTGTGTAATTAACCTGAAGGTAGTAAAGGATATGGGCATCGGACTAAGAACTTTAAGAACGCCCATATCCTTTTGCCAACTGGATGGATCTGAGGCAGGAGGTTGCCCCGCACGTTTTGTAACAGAACCCTTAGAGATGACAATGGGATCCCACCGTGAGACCTGTGTTTTATTGTGGCCCTTGGGATGGAACAGCCTCTAATATTGGGATTGCCCTGGCTTCAGAAGTGGAATCCTCATGTGAACTGGAGAGAGGGGTGGATATGTATCCACACTGATCGGCCACCGGAAGAGGTGGAGCAACCCTACCCAGAAGGGGAGGAGAGATCCCAGCCGAAGCTCCAGGTTCCGGCTGAGACAGCTTCCGCAGGTGCCGAACGCGTGGAGAGAGAGGAGAAAATCCCGAAGGAGTACTGGGACTTAAGAGAGGTATTTAGCGAAGAGGCCTCCGACAAGCTCCCTCCTCATCAGTCAACTGATTGCAGTATTGAATTTCTACCGGGGGTGATGCTCCCAAAACCGAAGCTGTATTCGATGACACCGGGGGAGCTGGAGGAACTGAGAGCGTTTATCGACAAGAATTTGAAACGTGGTTTCATCAAACCTGCCAGACCTCGAGTGGCGGCCCCTGTGATGTTCTGCGAGAAGAAAGATGGCTCCAAACGCTTGGTAGTGGACTATAGAAACCTGAACGCAGTGTCCGTGGAGAACGTGTACCCCCTCCCTCTGATGAAGGACATGTTAGCCCACCTAGCAAAGGGGAAGATTTTCACCAAGTTGGATTTGAGGGAGGCGTACTACCGAATCCAAATTAAAGAGGGAGATGAGTGGAAGACTGTGTTCAACTGCCTGATGGGTTGTTTCCAGTTCAATGTTCTCCCTTTCGGCCTACAGGGAGCACCTGCTGTTTTCATGCAAATGATAAATCAAGTGCTTCATGAACACTTATACAAGGGGGTTCTGGTCTACCTTGATGATATTCTTATCTACACGGAGACTAGAGATGAACATGTGAAACTGGTATGCTCCATGCTGCACAAACTGACGGCCGCCAAATTGTACGCCAAACTATCCAAATGTGAGTTCCATCAAGAAAAAATCGACTATTTGGGATATTGTATCTCACCCGAGGGCATTGAGATGAACCCAGAGAAAGTGCAAGCCGTATTGGACTGGACCCCACCGAGAACCCGAAAACAGCTTCAAAGTTTCCTTGGATTTGCTAACTTTTATTGGCAATTCATCCCACCTTTTGCTAAAATAGCCATGCCCATTACCAACCTCCTGAAGACAAAGAGGGAATTGAAACCAAAGCCCAGCCAACCTTTGAATTGGACCATGGAGTGCCAAGCTGCTTTTGAAAAGCTTAAAAGACTTTTTGCTGTAGAAGCAGTACTGAAACACCCAGACATGGATGCCCCTTTCGTGATCTAAACTGATGCGAGTGATGTGGTGATGGGGGCAGTTTTACTTCAATTAAATGAGAAGGGGACATTACAACCATGCGCTTACACCTCCCGTAAATTGACTGACACTGAAAGAAGATGGGCCGTTTGGGAGAAGGAAGTGTTTGCAGTCTGTTGGGCCTTACTAGCTTGGAGGCATTTTCTGGAAGGAGCGAAGCACCCATTTGAGGTATGGACTGACCATAAAAATCTGGAAGCTTTAAAAACTCCTCGGAAGCTATCCTCTAAGCAAGTTAGGTGGGCTCAGTTTTTCAAGTGATTCAATTTCTCCTTGAAGTATATCCCAAGGGGAAAATTTTTTATGGCAGATGCTTTGTCTAGAATGCCTCAATACAACAGTATCCGCAAAGAAGTGATAAGGCCAATCATGTCCACTACACAGCTGGCTGCTCCTGTAGTTACCAGAGTGCAAAAAAGGAACCAGGAGAGGGATCTGTCCACTGACCTGGTGCAACGATTTAAGGAGGCTTTGAAAATGGATGAGTGGTTCCTGGCAAATGCGAATAATTGCACCGTTCGAGATGGGCTAGCCTGGATAGATGCGAAATTGTATGTACCTCAAACCCTGAGAAGCCAAGTGTTACAACAAACTCATGACTCCAAAGTGGCTGGTCATTTTGGGTTTGTGAAGACCCTACATTTGGTGAAACGGCAGTTCTGGTGGCCCTCATTAAAAAAGGACATTGAGACTTATGTGGCAAGCTGTCCAGTTTGCGCTTCAGCAAAAAGGCCTCCTGGTAAACCACCAGGTCTGTTGCAAAATGTGGCTAGGCCAATTGCTCCTTGGAGGGAAATTTTCATGGACTTTATAGTAGATCTACCCGAGAGCGCTGGGCACACAGTCATCTGGGTGGTGACTGATTTGTTCTCCAAACAAGCCCATTTCATCCCTTGTTCCAAGATCCCATCGGCGAAGTCATTGGCTAGAATGTTCATTATACATGTCTACAGGTTGCATGGTGTTCCTGAGCAGGTAGTTTCTGATCGAGGGGTCCAATTTACCTCAAACTTTTGGAGGGAATTTTTGAAGTTGATAAGCTCCACCCAGAGTTTAAGATCTGCCCACCATCCCCAAACTAATGGGGCTTGCGAGAGAACTAACGGGGTGTTAGAGCAATACCTCAGATGTTACATAAACTATCAGCAAGACAACTGGGCGGATCTACTGCCTTTTGCAGAGGTGGCGTATAATAACTCTGTCCACAGCAGTACGGGGGTTTACTCCTTTCAAAGTAGCAACTGGGCAAGATTTTGTGCCCATACCGGAACTTCCTCATGAAAGCCCCAATGTCCAATCATTGAGCGATTGGATATCTCAACTTCAACTTAATTGGCCGGTCGCTCGTAAAGCCTTGGACGAGGCGCACCAGTCTCATAAGAAATTTGCTGACAGAAAGCAAGCCCTGCAGATGTCGTATCAAGTAGACAACAAAGTATTCCTCTCGACTAAATATCTGCAAACTACCCAGAAATCGAAGAAGTTGGGTCCTAAGTATGTGGGCCCTTTCCCCATTGAGCGGACTGTAAATCCTGTGACTGTTCAGTTGACTTTACCAAAGATTCTTCATCGTATTCATCTGGTTTTCCACGTAAGTTTGTTAAAACCCGAACATACTTGTACTTTGAGAACGGCCCAAACTGATCCCCCCGTACCATTGTTGATTGAGGGAGAACAACATTTCGAGATTAAAGAAATTCTAGACTCTAGGAAATGGAGGGACCGTATCCAATATCTTGTAGCTTGGAAACATTTTCCTCCGTCTTATGCTGAATGGGTTAATGAGAGAGACATTAGGGCTCCTGAACTGCTCAAGAACTTTTATACCAAATACCTGATAAACCTTAGAGATGTATACAAATGTTAACCTATGCTTATTTTGTTTTTTCCTACGGGGACTAATGTCCTTCTTCTAGGGGGTCCGAATGTCAACCTCAAGATATCCATAATATGTATAATCTGCATTCTAACTATTGCTTTTCTGCTGCTATGCTAATTTATGTCTTTTGGCTGTCAAAAGCAATGGAGAGAGGGGGGAATCTGAAAGGGAAGAAAGCTGGAGGTGTTTTGCATTCCTTTGCTGGGTTAGCAAGGGGAGGGGGAATTCTTTTCTTTAACTTTCCATTTCTTGGCTAGCTTCTGTCCCTTTTTGCGCAACTGCGAACTTTTATCAAAATATGTCAAGGTCAACTGACAGCAATCTCATCATCACCTGGAGATGACCATATGATCATATTCAGAACTTTTAATTGGAAGACTCATTTGGACTTTGGGGGGTGGGAGCATTTCCATTCCTTTGTATATGTGATCTGCACGCCAATTCCTTAGATTTGGAATTAAATCTGAAGCTTTCAGTTTACTTCCCAGTAAAAGGATAACTTTGCTTTAACCATGAAGTCTGAGTATTTCTTTCTTGGGATTTGAAGAGAGCACAGACTGACAGATTTCATATATGCCATAATGATAGATTTTATTTGATACACATGTAGCAGGGCACATGCTGGACTTGCTAATCTGATGCAGCTCTCTCAAACTCCATTGATATGGATAGATCTCCTCTTGTCAGACTTATGGCTGCTATAAACTATTATGTGGAAAACGTCTAAGTGATAAGTTGCATCTAGTTGGTTTTTTGAAGGAATAATTTCTAACTTGCTTGTTGGTAATACTGTTGAAAACTTGCAAACCTAGGGAACACAGCGATGGCTCAGAATTACCTTATCACTCCTAAGCACCGTCTTTTTCCTAACAAATCTAAATTGGTCCCTTGGTTTACCAGTGAGTTCATAGCAATTAATTGGGTAAATACTGAGCTAGAGCACAAGTTAAGAAACTCTTGGGATAGATTGGATTGAACACAGAGTCTGAAATTATGTTGGGGCAGTAGATACTGTAAAGAAGGCTTACTTCTCTGACAACATTACACCTGCACAGAACAGATCAAGAATGCTTTTTTGGACTTTGTGCTGTCTCTTATTTTGATTATTGCAGGAGAGAAAACAGAACAATCTAAGGTTAGTAATGAGCAATTTTCACTACTCTTTGCAAAGTAAGTCAATTACATGTTTCTTCTGCTGGATTCTAGTGTTGGAACATGTCATAAAGAGGTAATATTGGCAATTACTTGTGCTGTTTACACATTTTTTTCAGCTGTAGATCTCAAGGACATGGCTATATGAAGAGATAACTATTACCACATGCTTGTTTGACCTTTCTTCATTGATTAAACTGGTTAAGCCATTGTAGGTAGATAGTCAGTTCCCCTCTTGAGTTCTATTAAAAGCCCATTCTGAACCAAAATATCTCATTAATTATAGGACACTCAAATATTTTATTTTTGTATAGAGCAACAGTGAAGATAGTGATTTTACCATCATATTTCAGCTGTTGGAGTGAAAGTGACTATCTGGATCTAATTCAACAGAGTTTTCATCTAGGATACAGTATTCAGACTGATTTGGTCATATCTTAGTATCTTTTGCTTTCATTTGACCATAGTATCTTTTTGAAGATACATCTGCTGCAACAAATTTAGTTCTACATTATGTAGGAAGGGGTCTTCTGCTATGTGGAATGCTTTTTCCAAGGAGAAGTGTTTGACCCCTTCTCTTGCTACCATGTTTCTCATATAATAAGGCCGGGTCTTATTTTTTTTTTGAGCCCCCCAAAAATGGCTAGGCCATCTTTTCAGGGGTGACTTAATTCTTCCCCCTTGCATCTTCGGGCGGGCGGGCAGCGATGGCTTGGATGTTGACCTCGGCGTTGGTGGGGCACTTCGTATCGGGGTCAACGCAGGCAGCACCATATCTGGGTGTGCAACAAAAGTACTTCCTAACGGCAAGCCCCCCCCACCATTCCCCCCCCATTTCGCATGTTTTAATATAGGCCTTAATTTGGGGGGAGGGGCTTAATTTCATTTCATGCCTATAAAACATGCTGGGACTTCCTATTGGGGGGAGGCCGTATTGTTGGAGAAACAAGGTATTTAGTAAAAAATCACAAAAACATCCTTTTTACTAAGCTTTTAATGGTACATTAATTGAATTTAATTGTCTGATATTTTCTCCCATGCTTTCTATTTGCTTTATTATTTTAAGTCACCCTGTGTGCTTTTATAAGCAGAAAGATGAAGTAAACATTTTAAGAATAAAGAGATTTTTTAAAAATAAATTATTTAGGCATAGATAACTTGTAGTCTCCAGTGCCTAGCAATCTTGCCAATGGGGCAAAACATCAGGAATGCTGAGAACTATAGTTAAATAACACCTGAAGGGCCATATGTTTCTTGTCCCTGGTGTGCTACTAATTACTCTTAAACCTGGCCTCATTTGCTCTCTTGGCATTCCAGAGAATTTTGGTTCAAAAATTACATTACTTTCATTCTGCTGAGTAACTATTTTACCATAAAAATCAAACAGAATTGATGTGACAACCTTAAATTATTCTACTTATTTAGGTATTCAAATTAGTCTGCTTATTTAGACACTCTGTTATAACAAAAGTACCATATAATGGAATAAAAGTGCCAAACTAGCTTATTTCTATAGGTTATATATCTATTAAAATGATAAGGGCCAATATCCAAAGCATTTTCTTGTTTATAAAAGACTGCACAAAAGTTTCATTTGTCTTATAAGATAAATATGTCTGTTTTAAATGGAATTACCAATTACAGGAAATATCTGACAATTTTGTTGCCTGTTTTTTTTTCTTCTGTAACCAAAATAAATTTTAACCCATTTGATGAAAGAAAACCACCACATTTACTTTAAAAAAAATATTTTATAGTGAAATATCGCAACCAGAAGATATGATGAAGTACAACCCCCAAAATAGTGAGTAAATAAGTGATTTTTAAAGAAACTTAACATATATCATAAAATATGCATCCAAATTAGCCTAATTCTCTAACATATTGTTAAATCCAGCTATATATTCAGTTTTGATATAATATTTTATTTAACTACAACAATATTTATATAATATACTTAGATTCTTAATATTCCACAAATTAAGTGTCTTATAGTATTGAATATAGATAACAGAAAGAAAAAGTGGCTATTCTATCAATGTCAATTATAGTTTTGAATATTAATGTTACATGTACAATGATTATTTGATGTTTTCTTCAAAATTAAATGTAACATTGGAAATGGAATGAAAAAATAAAGAAATAATACATTAAGGTATTTTTTTAAATAAATGTTTTGATCTTTAAGTTATTTGATATTGAAACCTCTATCGTGTTGTGACTTGGATGGATGGATGTATATTTATACATAAAGGTGAAACTTGAAAAATTAGAATATCGTGCAAAAGTTCATTTATTTCAGTAATGCAACTTAAAAGGTGAACCTAATATATGAGATAGACTCATTACATGCAAAGCAAGATAGTTCAAGCCATGATGTGACATAATTGAGATGATTATGGCTTATAGCTCATGAAAACCCAAATCCACAATCTCAGAAAATTAGAATATTGTGAAAGGGGTCAATATTCTAGGTTCAAAGCATCCTACTCTAATCAGTAATTAAGCCATAACACCTGCAAAGGGTTCCTGAGCCTTTAAATGGTCTCTCAGTCTGGTTCAGTAGGAATCACAATCATGGGAAAGACCACTGACCTGACAGTTGTGCATAAAACCATCATTGACACCCTCCATAAGGAGGGAAAGCCTCAAAAGGTAATTGCAAAAGAAGTTGGATGTTCCCAAAGTGCTGTATCAAAACACTTCAATAGAAAGTTATGTGGAAGGGAAAAGTGTGGAAGAAAAAGGTGCACAAGCAGCAGGGATGACCACAGCCTGGATAGGATTGTCAGGAAAAGGCCATTCAAAAGTGTTGGGGACTTTCACAAGGAGTGGACTGAGGCTGGAGTCAGTGCATCAAGAGCCACCACACACAGACAGATCCTGGACATGGGCTTCAAATGTCATATTCCCCTTGTCAAGCTGCTTCTGAGCTAAAGAAGAAAAGACCTGGTCTGTTGCTCAGTGGTCCAAAGTCCTCTTTTCTGATGAAAGCAACTTTTGCATCTCATTTGGAAACCAAGGACCCAGAGTCTGGAGGAAGAATGGAAAGGCACACACTGCAAGATGCTTGAAGTCCAGTATGAAGTTTGCACAGTTTGTGTTGATTTGGGGAGCGATGTCATCTGCTGGTGTTGATTCACTGTGCTTCATTAACTCCAGGATCAATGCAGCCATCTGCCAGGAGATTTTGGAGCACTTCATGCTTCCTTTCGCAGACGAGCTTTATGGGGATGCTGATTTCATTTTCCAGCAGGACTCAGCACCTGCCCACACTGCCAAAAGCACCAAAACCTGGTTCAATGAGCGTGGGATTACTGTGCTTGATTGGCCAGCAAACTCGCCTGACCTGAACTCCATAGACAATCTATGGGGCATTGCCAAGAGAAAGATGAGAGACATGAGACCGAACAATGCAGAAGAGCTGAAGGCCGCCATTGAAGCATCCTGGTCTTCCATAACAGTGCCATAGGCTGATAGCTTCCATGCCGCATTGAGGCAGTAATTGCTGCAAAAGGGGCCCAAGCCAAGTACTGAGTATATATGCATGCTCATACTTTTCAGAGATCCGATATTGTTCTATGTACAATCCTTGTTTTATTGATTGCATGTAATATTCTAATTTTCTGAGATTGTGGATTTGGGGTTTTCATGAGCTGTAAGCCATAATCATCACAATTATGACAAATCACAGCTTGAACTGTCTTGCTTTGCATGTAATGAGTCTATCTCATATATTAGTTTCACCTTTTAAGTTGCATTACTGAAATAAATGAACTTTTGCACGATATTCAAATTTTTCGAGTTTCACCTGTGTTAATAAAGAAAAAATAAAGGAACAAAAAAGAAGATTTAACAAATTTTAAGAGACTAAAAAGACAAATAAAAAGGCAAAAAAGAGAATAAAGGATTTTAAAGAAAGAAAAACAGAACCTGATGAATTTCTTTTTTTGTAATAAGTTTTTATTTTATTTTTTAAAAATTCCAGTTTCAATTGAACAGTGTGTTGTCTGGGTACAAATCATTTTAGAAAATAATAATCACAGTATTTACAACAATATTCATTGCATTAATATCAATTATATTGATGTGAATAACCATAATAATCATACTATTGTTTAACCAAGTTAACGTATTTTCCTTATATCACTAATGCTTTATATATTTCCCTGTTTCTAGCTCCTGTTTTTGTCAGCTAACCATTGATAAAATAAGTCCCAAGTCAAAAAAAATTCAGTTTCTTCCTTTTCCTTAATTGTAAGTGTTAGCTTATCCTGCTAATTTGTAATATTTAGATCCTCTTTAAAAACAAAGTTGTAAAAAATTATATTTGCAGAAGACCACATTTCTTAGAAGATATAATAAGTGAGAAGATTCTAGCCCATTGAAGGAAATTATGTGAAATTTATGTTTTGCATGGGATTTCACTCACTGCCCTTGCCCATTGCTTTTTTTTTTTTTTAACAAACTTTATTCAGTTTTCACATTAAAAACAAAAATCTCTTTTTGGTGGACAACATATTTCCGGCTCATCATCTTTACATACAAATATGACAGAAATTATACAATGATATATGCATACTTAATTCTATTATTACCTTTTCCATTCCAAATTTTCAGTAGGGAGAGAAACAAACACATTAATTCTAGCCTCTTTCATTAATTTCAATCAATTTTGTTTCATTTCAATTATTTCAAATTAATCCTTTAGTATTTGTTTTTAAACATAAACAATATGTATTTACCTAATAAATACTAATAAGGTTTAATTCTAAATTCTTTCATTAATCCCAATCTAAACATTTAATTTCATTTCAATTATTTCAAATATAATCCTTAATATTTATTTTAAAAATACAAATAAACAATATATATTTGCCTAATAGTGGTAATAATGAAGTTACCAATGTCTCTCCTTGCTTTTAATAATCTATTTTAAACTTATTAATTTAGCTGGTTCTTTAGTCTGTCACATTCCCTTTCAATTGCACACATTTAATAAGTTCTAAATTGATACAGATCTTAACACACCCGCACAAAAAGAAAAAAGAACAAGTATAAGTTTCCCCTCTTTCATTATTTTGAGTGTGACACCTTAATGATTAGAATATACCTTTATTCCCTCATCTTAATTCCCAATAAACCCTTAGTCATTACATCTTCTCAATTGGATTCCACAGCATATTCCCCCCCCCTTTAATAAGAGTTATCAATATCTATATTACCCTATTTTCTAAATTGCAGAAATATTCTTATTACCCCTTGTCACCCTGCAGAATCCCCCTTTTAATTCATCAACCATTATCTCTGAAAAGGCAATTTCTTTTCAACATTTTACTAGTTCTGTGGTTCTTTCTGTCACATGCCTGTTTCTTACTGCTTCTCCGGTGCATTGTCCAGGGAGCGAACCCGAGTCTCCTCCCACTCTCTTCCCCATGTCTTTTCTCATTCTTTCTACATTTCCTGACTTCACAAGTATTCCTTCTTTTAATTGTAAAGAAACAATTTCCTTTCAACATTTTACTAGTCTTACTGTTTCTCCTCCCTCTTTTTTCCCCATGACTTTTCTCATTCCAATTTATCTCCTTCTTAATATCTTCCCTTTCCCTTTTCTGCTGAATCTTCCTGCCTTTTTTAACTTCACAATTATTCTCTCTTTTAATTGCTTTCCTAAAATTCAACTTTTTAACCTTCCTTCTTTCCCCACTTCTTTGTAATGTTCTTTGTGTTAATTGTCCATTCAAAATGTCTTCTCCTTGAGTCAATTCCTGCTCTTCTGAGAATCTTTCTTCTTGTTCTTCAGTCGTCATTTCCATTTTCTCTAGCACAGAGCAAAGTGATTCGCCTCTTTCCTGTAGTAATTCTCTCATATTTTTAAGTTCCATTTTTAAGTCCCAAAGAGATATCATCATTCTTATATTTTATAATCCTCAAAGTCCACAAAAAAACAAAACAAACAAACCCACTTTTACTTTCCTTCTTTCTTCTTTCAATTTTTTAAAGTTCTCAGCTATTCCAGTTCAGGGTTCATACCAAAAACATCAGTCAGTCCCACAAACAATCTTTCCTTCCTTGCTTTTTCCTTTATTCTGGTTCTGCTTTCACTTTTTAAAATTCTTACTTTGTTTCAATATTTCTGTAATTTTATACCAGTTCATTCAAAAACAAAATGCTTTCCTTTTTATTTGAACTAAATTTTTATCAAAAGGTGACACTCTCCATTATACGAAGTCTTCACTTTTTTCCCCCTATATTTTTATTTAAGGTTTTTTGAACCTCAATATTCCAAGACAATCCAGTCTCCAATTTATAAACTTTATTATTATTATTCTTTGGCAATATTAAGTCCAGCTTTAATTTTATACTTGATTATTCCCAAATTATTTTAGTCCAATTTCATTAGATCTTTAATTCCAGCTTCTTCCTTTCCCGGTTCGAAGCCCCATTTAGCTGTCAAAAATATTTTCCTTTTTTTTTCTCTGTCCCTTTGTAATTTCGCAGCTCACTTTTCTTTTCTTAAAAAGTCCATATTACCTTAATCCCGGGGTACTTTTATTTGGTTATATTGCCCAGTTGTCCCGGTTCAGATGTTATCCACCTATTTCTTCCCTCCTGCACAAATCTTAGTCAAGCTGAGTCATCCTCTTCGGGATGGCCCTTTTAGACCATCACTGCAGTCGTCTTCGGGAGGAAAAAAAGCCAAGCCCCGGGGGGGGGGAGATGGGGCTCCCCACAGACAGGCTTGCTTCTTCCTCTTACTCCACTGCCCCTCCAAGGCAGTTTCAGCCCTCTAATCAGGATAATTGAGGCTCTCCGACGAAAGAGCACGAACGATAGTCGCAGAGAGTTGCGATCTACCGTCCATCAGCAAAGAGGCTCCACCTTCTTCTGCGCCCATTGCTTTTTTTGAGGTCCCTATATAGTCAGTTCTAAGACCTGAGGATAAGTTAATAATGCAGGTTTTTTTTAATTACACATACGCACATATATTACAAATCACCTGCCAAACATGTGAACCCCCATTCCTGAGCATTGGGTGGGGGAAATATTGAATTTATTTTTTTCAATATTTTTTCAATTTTTTTCTTCTGGAAAAGAAACTCTTGCAATAATTTCTGAATATTGCAATAAATAGAGAACTATGGTTCTCTTTCCACATTAGGGCACAATTTAAACCGTATATCAAACCATGTTGTTAGATGTTGGATACAGCTTCTGTTAGATTTTGGCAAAATTGTACTATTGACACTGAATTGATAAACACAGCAGCTTTCTACAGTGATACTAGAAAGGACAACCCTGTCAAGCTAGAAATAAGTTTTAAAACATAGCCCTACAATATATAATGACCTGAACCTACTTCATTAAAAACCTTTATAAATTATGCTATTGGCAGGTCAGCATCTCAAATAGCCAAACTTCAATTACTTTGGGTTTCTTGAAGGATAAGTGCACGAACATTTAACATTTTTTTTAACACATTGCTACAAGGAAATTATTGGGTTTTGTCTTAGGTTTCATTTCTGAGCAGTGCATTTTGCCTGACCAGGAAATGAAATTGAAAAATTATATTTTCATATTAGTGCAGCCCACTCATATGGGCTTTGCTTTTTCACAGTGAGGCATGCAATCCCCTTCCCAGATAGATATGAATCAGTCTTTCTGAAAACTTGGTACAGTAGTGATCAATATTTTCCCCACCAACGCAACTTCCACCCTGCATAAATCATCGCAAATAGCTCCTATTTGCATTGGGAAAATGTGTCTCTAAAATGGAACTTAGAATGCAGCAAGATCCACAAAGAAGGTGATCTTTTTATTGAACCAAAAGTTACCAGCCCTTTCTTGAGCATATTATTATCTAAAAAATGTTAAAAGAAGATGGCATGGCTGATGTCAACTGAAGTAGAATTAAGAGTTAATGTGTTCCTTATAGACTTCACATTACAGCTATGGTCCCAACATAGTACATTCGGTACTGTAAGTGTGATTTGAAGATAATTTTAGGAGTGGAAAAATAGACAAGTCCATTGATCTCTGCAATATGTTTCATCTTGTCAATGACCAACTTACTATTGCTAATTAGGGAAGTCTCTGTGTCTCAGCTTCATGTGTGAAGATATTGTTCCCTACTCTGGTGTATCAGATATGTCAGGACTACTATACTTCTTCCATGTTGCCTGGGAATTCTTGGAGTTGCAATCTCTTAATACTTGGAAATCAAAGCTATCTCAGCATCCTCAATTCTTTCAAGAACCAGTCAAGGGTCTGGCTAGGTTATATGAAACTTTATTATTTTTCTATTTCTGGAAAGTTAACTATAATTACAAATTCCTAAATCTAGAGAAAATACTGTGCAATCAGAACTCATCTAATTAATTGTGAAGTGGAGAAACGTTTCCCGATAAAATAGTTGTTATTGTAAACAAACAAATAGATAAGATCCCAGTGCTGCAAAGCTTGGGTCCCTATGAAGATCAGCCTCCATTATTGCTTTGAAACAGTTGTTTAACTGCTGGATTTAATCCCTTTTCTGCAATGCATAAACAAGTCTTCTCTATCTTTTCTTTCCTTCCCTAGCCAGTTGACCTCTTCCTCTCATCTCATCTCCTTCCAATTTTGCTCCTCTTTTCTCTTTTTTTCTTTCTTTCACTGAAGGTTCTTCTTCCACTCAGCACATCTCTCTTTTTTTTTTTAATGTTTCCTTTGGTATTCTTATGGGAATGATGTAAGGTTGCCTGTGTATGTATATTGTCTTTGTCCTGCTAATGTTTGGGGAAGGTAACTTCTAGAAGGTACATTCATATAAAGATCTGCATATGTGATATATGTTAATGAGTCACAAGCACATATTTACTAAATGGGAGCTGGGGAGGGATGGAATTTGTAGGATTGGTTTCCCTTTGGAATTAGTAATCCTAGAATTGACAAGACAGGGAAGATGGACATAGCACATCACAGGCCAGGTTCTTTTATCTAGTGTTCTTTTGGTTATTTGTTTTATGATCAGGATTTATTTATTTATGTTATAATCAAATTTGTAAGGCTTCCCATCTACCCAATGAAATTGTGGGTGGTGAACAAACAATATAAAGTATCAACAATAAAACAAATAAGAACAATATGGCTTTACACCCTTTCATTAAAGACACACAATCCTGCAAAATACATCTAACTAATTTAACAGCCAAGCTCCAATGCCATAGGAAGAGCCACATCTTCACAGTCTGCTGAAAGGCCAGTAAGGTTGGCATTACAGAATTCATATATCTGTGGGAGAAGGCTATTCCATAGATCAGGTGCCATGATGATAAATGTTAAGTCTGTGGCATGGGTACGAATGATGGAGATGAGCCAGTAGAACAGTGAACTTCAAACTCTTTATTTACATATTGTGACAGCTCAAACTGGGGGCTGCTATAGCCTTCCTTATATAGGCAACTTATTAACTATTCAACCAATAGCAAACCTGGAGCGCTAGCTCTGTTAACCAATGGGAATGGCCTGTTAATGGCCAATCAGATGCTCCTGAATGGACCAATCCGATCCTGCCATTAACAGCCAATCAGAAGTGCAGGGCCAGAACCCTGCACTTGACTTCAAGCTCAAGATAACTTTATTGGTATTATTCATTCACAACACCCCTTTCCCCCGGCTTCCGCCCACGGGGCATGGTTACATAGTCCTTCAGGTAGGACGGCTGTTTTATTAGTCTTTTCGATTTTCACAAAGTGCCTGGCGGTTGGCTGCACTTCTGCTGAGGTAGATCGTTGTTTAACGGAAGGGGTGCTTCTGGTTCTGAGTTCAAGTTCCCGTCATCACCAATATCACTGGCCACTCTTTGAGGTGAACTCACTCCAGTCCCTGGTTCCTGTTCCTGCGTTTCAGTTCCATTACAAGTCTCTTCGAAAAGGTTTCCCTCTAATTGTAATTCGCTTTCCTCTGTATCTCCCCCCCCCCAGTTTGGTCATAAGGGAGTTTGGAAATGCGAGACGGTAGACACGATCGTAGTTGATCTATGTGGCGCTTCCAAAGTCTGTCATCAGGGCACTGAACGAGGTATGATCTTCAGCTGGTTACGCGGATTACGGTCGCCTCTACCCACAGCGGATCGCCCGATAAGTTTTTAGCGAATACTAAATCGCCTACCTGGAAGGTACGGCATCGGCCGCTGGATCCGAGTGGCTTTTCCAGTTCATAGGCTGGGTGTAATCGATTGAGATGGGAGCAGAGTTTTCGTCCCATTAGCAGCTCGGCGGGAGTTTTGTTGGTGACACTGTGAGGTGTGATGTGCTGCAGGAAAAGGATCCGGTTGATTTTCTCATCGATGTTGTTGTAGTCTATCTTTTGGAGAGTCTTTTGACAAATTGTACCATGCGCTTAGCCCTACTGTTGGCAGCAGAGTGCACAGGCGAAGTGAGCGCATGTCAAATACCCTGGTCAGCCAGGTACTGCTCAAAAGACAGCACAGTAAATTGGGGCCCGTTGTCGGATACCAGAACATCTGGTAATCCGTGGGTTGCAAAAAGTCTTTCCAGTCTTTTGATGACCGCGTCAGTGGTCGTGTTGCTCATTCGGTGAATCTCGAGCCAATTCGAGTCGGCGTCGACAATTAGCAAAAATGTGTGGCCTTTGGTTGGCCCAGCAAAGTCCAGATGGATGCGGGACCAGGGTCCCTGCAGCGTCTCTCATTCAGTTGGGGTTGCCTTTGGTGGAGCGTTGCTTATTTCTTGGCATCTCTTGCAAGTTTTAATTCGATTTGTCTGTCGATGCCTGGCCACCACGCGTAGCTTCGTGCGAGGCCCTTCATGCGCACGATGCCAGGGTGGCCATCGTGCAAGGTTCTTAGCAGTGTCTGTTGGAGTCATTCTGGGATAACGACTCTATCGCCCCAGATGACACAGCCCTTCTGTGAGAACAACTCTGTTTGACGATTTTTGAATGGTGCAAAGTCGTCTGGTACTTGGTCCAATGGCCATCCGTATTCCACCCATGTGAGGACTCGCGCCAAGATGGGGTTGTGTTTTGTTTCTCTTGCGATGTCACGGGCAGTTAATGGCGGCGTGTGGAGTGTCTTGATCTGCAACGCTGTCATTGTTGGTGCAGGATCATTGATAGTTTCAGGGAGCGGTGTACGGCTCAGCGCGTTGGCGTGGAGAATGGCTTTACCGGGACGATATTTTAGCCGATAATTGTAGGCAGCCAAGAATTCTGACCAGCGGGTCATTCTGGGAGAAAGTATGTAGGGAGTTGGCTTATCCCCAGTGATGATCCCCAGCAATGGTTTGTGGTCAGTTACAATGGTGAAAACCCGGCCGTACACGTACTCATGAAATCTTTTAACAGCTGATACAATCGCCAGGGCTTCTTTATCGATCTGGCTGTAATTTTGCTCGGTTTTCGAGAGCGTCTTTGAGAAGTAAGCAACAGGGGCTTCGTTACCGTTAGATAACACATGGCTCAAAATGGTGCCCACTCCAAAGGGCGATGCATCACATGTAATGTTTATTGGCAAAGTCTCATTGTACTGCATTAGTACGGCAAACAAAGTCAGTAGTTTTTTCACATTACGGAACGCCTGCTCTTCTTTGTGACCCCATACCCAAATTGCTTTTTTATCTAATAGACGATGTAAAGGTTCAGCGACAGTTGCCTTGTGCAGCAAGAATTCATTATAGAAATTGATGAGGCCTAAGAACGCCTGGAGGTCGTTCTTGTTCTGCGGTCTGGGAGCGTTTTTTATTGCTCTCAATTTGCTATTGGTAGGATGAATACCCTGACTGTCAATTAAGTACCCTAAGAATTCAACATGATCGGTACACAGTTTGCACTTATTTTTTTTGACTTTCAGGCCTGCTTCCTGGAATTTTCGTAATACCAGTCTTAAATGCTCCCGTAAGATTTTTGGAGTGGGGGCAGCAATGAGCACATCATCAAAATAGGGGACAACGCCCTTGATTCCCTGCAATAGTCTCTCCATTAGGCTCTGAAAGATCCCTGGGGCTACACTGACTCCGAATTGGAGCCGCGTGCACTTAAAGGCACCTCGATGTGTTACGATAGTCTGTGCCTGTGCCGTTTTTTCATCAACCGGCAGTTGCTGATAAGCCTGAGCTAAGTCTAGTTTAGCGAAGACTTTTCTGCCCCCCAGGGAATGGAGGAGGTGTTGTACCACCGGCACCGGATATGGGTTCTGTTGCAGGGAGTGGTTTAGGGTGGCTCGGTAGTCCCCACAAATTCTAATTGAGCCATCTGGCTTAATTGGTGTCACAATTGGCGTTTCCCATGGGGAGTGGTCAGTTGGCTTTAAGACTCCCTGGGTAATCAACTTATCAAGCTGCTCGTCGATTTTCGGTTTTAGAGCGAACGGAACTCGACGAGGCTTAAGGCGGATGGGAGCTATCTTTGGATTAAGGCTAAAGGATATCGGGGTCCTCTTGTACTCTCCTAGCTTTTCCTCGAAGACGTCCCTGAATTCATGGGTGAGGTCTTCCTCCCAGTCACTGCCACCAATTCGGTTAATGCCTGCCACTTCAATGCCGAGTGGTGCGAACCATTGCACGCCTAACAGACTAGGCCAGTCCTTATCGATTATCGTCAGGGGTAAGTACGCCGTGCAGTTCTTGAATGCAACCCGGACTTGACTGGATCCTGCGACTGGAATTCGGTTCCCCTGGTAGTCCTTTAACACGAGCCGTTGGAATTGAAGGTCTTGGCGCCGGATAGTGGGATGAGTTGCTTGAGGGTCTTCCAAGAGACCATTGAAAGAGACGATCCCGAGTCAACTTCCATTTGGCAAGGCCGATTTTCAATGTTCACGTTGACTCGAATTGTCAGCGTCTAGCGAAGAGGCATGGCCAATAGTGAGTGTTTGGTGGACCTCTTCCTGCCTCGCTAGATGACCTACAGGTCGGTTTCTGTAGGAGTGGTTTACTGGTTCTCGCCTTATAAGGCGATTCCCTGTCGATTGGTGGAGATTGGTTCCTTTTGAGGTCTGGCTGGGTCCAAGGAGGCTTCTGCAGACCCGTCCGATGTGGCCTCGTTTCCCGCACTTGTGGCAGAGCGCGTCACGGAATTTGCAATTGGAGCGGTAATGGTTGGCCCCACAGCCAGCGCACGGTTGCTGGGACTTCGGGTATTGGTCCCGATTGGACCGCAGGTGATGGACCTCTTCTTTGTCGCTGTCTGACGATGAAGAGAGGTCCTCATGATGGGCTGTCTTTAGCTGCCCTTCTGCATTAGGTGAAACTTTGCCGGCCGGTGGGTGTGCTGGAGCGCGATTTCGGTGTAGTTGGGCAGCTGACTTCTTGATCGCCTCCACTGCTGTAGCTTCAGCTATGGTGTCTTTAAGGGTGATGTCACCCTTTGCCATTATTTTGCTCTGTATGTTTAGAGCGTCTAGCCCGAGGACTACTCGGTCTCTCAAGGCCTCTTCTTGGTCAGTGAAATCGCTTTCTCCTTTCTGCTGGTTCCTTTGATAGAACTCGTGTCGTCTCACGAGTGTTGGAACGGTTGGTGCATAGTGGGCCCTTAGCAACGGTTCGAGGATGTCCCAGTCCATGGCCTTCACTTCAGCCATTTTTGCTAATGCCTTGGCCATTTTGAATACCGTCGGGCCGCAGTGCATTAGGAATACCGCCCGTTTCTTCCCGGTTGTGGCATCCTTCAGATTATTCATTTCCAAAATGATTTGAAAACGATCCATGTAGGACTCCAAGTCCTCTTGAGCTGGATCGAACGGAGTGGGTGGTACTACGCTGCCGGACATGGTTCCGCCGTTGTGCGCTTCAGCCATGTGTTTAGTTGTCTTAGTTGGCTCGGATGTCATCCAATCCCACCCTCGTCGCCAGTGTTAGGTCTGGAGCATGGGTGCGAATGATGGAGACGAGCCGGTAGAACAGTGAACTTCAAACTCTTTATTTACATATTGTGACAGCTCAAACTGGAGGGCTGTTATAGTCTTCCTTATATAGGCAACTTATTAACTATTCAACCAATAGCAAACCTGGAGCGCTAGCTCCATTAACCAATGGGAATGGCCTGTTAATGGCCAATCAGATGCTCCTGAACGGACCAATCCGATCCTGCCATTAACAGCCAATCAGAAGTGCAGGGCCAGAACCCTGCACTTGACTTCAAGCTCAAGATAACTTTATTGGTATTATTCATTCACAACAATAAAGGCCAATTTTCTAAGCCTTACTAGCTGATATTACCTCAGTAAAGGTCCCGGAGCATGTCCATTCTGTCAGATTTGGTGAGGTGGGCAGAAACCATGGAGAAATGCCGTCCCACAAGCAACCCAGCCTCATGCTATGTAGTATTTTAAAGGTGGTAACCAGCATCTTTTCCTTCCTTCAACTGCACTACTTTAAAAAAAAAGAGAGCAATAATGGATATCGGTGCTTACATCTTAATCTCCAAGAAATATGGATTCTATGTGACCCAGACTTTAGTTGTTTTTTGTTCATGCCAGAGCCTCACTTGGAAAACTTTGGAGTTACTGTTGTGTGGGGTGGCTCACTCCAAATGTCTCCCCATGCTTACAGTGTCAGCAAAATAAAGATTTCACATTTTACATAGATGGAAACCATTGTAAATAATATAGTCTGTAATTACCTACATCACCTTTCTGCACATTATTTCTCACTTTATTGCAAACTGCTAATACATTTCACTTTGCTTAACACTCACTCAAGAGTGCAACTTACTCACAAATCATGTTTTTAATTAAAACTCTTATAATCTGTTTACAGTAAATTCCTTATTGAAAAATAAAACCATGGACTTGTTTTTAAAAAGAGGTTGCAATTTTCATAGAAAGCCCAGTTTTGGGCAATAGAACTAGATGGTATGGGGACATATATCCATATATATATATTCGTAGATTTTCATGAGTATGGGTATGTATGTCTAGGTGCGTTCGGGTCTTTTCCCGTGTAAGATTAAGAGTATCTTGGGAACGTTTTGGCGAGGTCCCATTCGCCATCCTCAGGCTGGTGCTTTCAGCTTTGTGCCAGTGCAAGCAGTGTGTGATCGGAGCTGCCATCTCTCTATAAATACTGGGGGGAGGGCTGTGTTCTTGGCATGTGTCAGCTTGTTTGGTTTTGGGGTCAGGGGGTGCAACAGCTGGTGAAGCAGCTGTGATCTAGTTTCTGGACGGTGGTTGTCCTTTGTTTATAGGATGGGTTTGGACCTGGGTCTGATGAGGGGGATTGGCGGTGGTGTCCCATGTTATTTTGAGTCTGGTGTTGGTTTTCATGGTTGGGACTCGTTTGTTGGTGAGGGCTAGTTTCCAGATGTCTGGTAGGTGGGAGGTATCATCCTGTTTATTCATGTTATGGGGGTGTTTCTCTATTTTGATGGCTTCCCTGATTATTCTCTTGCTGAAGTGTTCAGTGTTAGATATTAATTTGGTTCCTTCGAAATTAATTTCATGTTTTGTGGCTTTAAGGTGCTGGAAGAGGGAGGAAGTATTTTCTTCTTTTCTGACTGCGTTTTTGTGTTCTGCCAGAAATGCCCAACCCCCCGCACAACAATTCAGCCACATGGGAAAGAAAAACTGGACAATTTCCTCACACATCTCAACAACCTACACCCCAAAATACAATTCACCATGGACCAACAACCAACTTCCCTTCCTGGACGTCCTAATTTACAAAAAAACCCAATGGCTCCCTAGGACACACCATCTACCAGGAAAAAACACACACCAACCGCTACCTAAATGCACAATCCCATCACCACCCTGCACAGATCAACTCCGTAGCCAAGACCCTCATCTCCAGAACCAAATGCCTAGTCAACAAAGACCACCTGAGAACAGAATTACACACCCTCACTAACGTATTAATTTCCAACGGATTCCAAAAAAACACAATTACCAACCTAATCCTAAGGGAGATACCCCCCAGAAACTGAGACACAGAACAGGACAACGGTATCACAGATAAAATCAGCAAAATTTTCCACAAACACAATATCAGGACAGCCTTCAGAACTGACCAAAAAATACCCAACATCCTAAGAAACCACAAAGACAAGATCCAGCTAGAAAACCAAGGAGTTTATGAAATACCATGCAACAATTGCCCAGCCACATACATTGGACAAGCCAACAGGAGAATAAATGCATGCATCACAGAACACAAGAATATATAGCACTGTAGCTAAATATGGTGGGATAGGTAGTTGAGGTAGTTGAGGATGCAGTAACGAATGTGAGATTGTTGTAAATCCCGCAACTTAGCATAAGAAGAGTGGCACTATCATTTTCTTTAGGCCATAGAGATAATGAAATGGTACTTTTCTGCACAGCCCATAAGGTAATGGTGCTTTTCTATCAGTGTTGACCCAGCTGCTTTTGTCTGTCTGCCTGCCTGTCAGGATCAATAGACTATGAATCTCAGCAACATTTGCCTGATCATGCCAAGCCCTGATGCCAAACTTGAGCCATCTGTTGAGCTATTCATTTATTTTATTAGGTTTATGTACCATTTCATTCTTATCTGGGTCTCACTGGCTTATAGACCACCCAAACAGTAGAAAGATTAAAAACTAACACAGCAGTGAAATGAGAACTTACCCAATGCTGACGAACAACCATAGATTATATGTATGGTCACCCCTTAGGAGACAACTTGGATTCCAAATGCCTGTTGAAATAGAGAGATCTTGATGAAAACCTAGCAAACTCAGGGGTAAAACTATTCCAGAAAAAAGGCAAGAAGCCATGATTCCAGCTATTCTACAAATGACATTTCCTAAGGGTGAGAAATTAGAGGGAACTTTTTCTCTTATTCTCAGACAAGAACTAATGCAAGAAGATTTTCTCTGAGGACACAGTAAGAGCCAAGATATATATTCGCAGCTTTTACTACCATAGTATAGGAATGAATCTGAGTTTTCACCTGTGTTCTGTTCATGTTCATTGTTTATCTTTTTGGAAAACAGCATTCTTCCAAATGTCTCTTCTTTTGTTTCATCCCTTGGAGTTCCTTGGTAAACCAGATTTCTCCCTTTTGGATTGATGAACAGGAATAAGCTGTTAAACTGTAATCTGATCCAAGTCCACTGTCACCTCTATTGTATTCTGTATACAATTAAAGCCTCAGCAGGAGGTCATCATAGTGCCACTATTCAAGATAGGCCATGTCAAGAAATGAACCTCCTAAGATATAACAGGACTCTATTAATAAAAGCTATAACAACAGAAGGACTACAGATCCTTTGTTCCTGAACACTTGGCTATACTAACTGGTGATGCTGAAATTTTGAGTTCAACTACTTGGGCTGGGCCACATAGTTTCAATTTTTTGAGTTGTTGTTGTTAGTTGCGAAGTCATGTCTGACCCATTTTGACCCCATGGACAATGTTCTTCCAGGCCTTCCTGTCTTCTACCATCCTCTGGAGTCCATTTAAACTCATGCCAACTACTTCAGTGACTCCATCCAGCCACCTCATTCTCTGCCGTCCCTTCTTCTTTTGCCCTCAATCATTCCCAGCATTAGGCTCTTCTCCAATGAGTCCTTCCTTCTCATTAGGTGGCCAAAGTATTTGAGTTTCATCTTCAGGATTTGGCCTTCCAAAGAGCAGTCAGGGTTGATCTCCTCTAGGATTGACCAGTTTGATTGTCTTGCAGTACAAGGGAGTAGCAGGAATATTCTCCAGCACCATAGTTTAAAGGTCTCCATTTTTTTGGCATGCAGCCTTCCTTATGGTATAACTTTCACAGCCATACATTGCAACTGGGAAAACCATAGCTTTGACTATATGCACTTTTGTTAATGAGGGTGATGTCTCTACTTTTTAATATGCTGTCTAGATTTGCCATAGCTTTCCTCCCAAGGAATTTTTTTGAGGAGGCTAATGTAATTCAAAATTTCTACAGAAGAAGAATGTGTTTAAAATGTATAGACATTGGGTTGCTTATATGACTTTAATAAAATGCTTAAGACCAATGAAGAACAGAATGGTTGCCATTATTTTTTAGTTATTTAGTAAAACTCTTGTGCCTTGATAGAAAGTAACAAATATGTTACACTTTCATTTAACTATGTCATCATGACAAGATAAGCTGAAATGGGTCCATACTAGGGGGGAAAATAGTTGGCCAAGCAATAGGAGACAATGTACATCATAATTCTGATGGTGCATGTGTTTGGTCACATGAGGCAGTAAGGCATTTTGGACTCTATATGAAGAATAAACCAGTGCAGTGGTAGTCCCTTTCTTTTAGACAGGTGGGAAAGAGAAAAGTTAAATGATATCAGAAGAAATCTTGTACTAGCAGGGTAACTTCAGAACTATGTTTTATATCTGACCTGATGTATTAAATCTGATTCTTTGGTTCAGCTGCTGCTCCATGATTAGAGGCTAAAAGCCTTATACTTAACTGCATGACCAAATATAGTAGACTGCTTCTTAGAAAACTATCTCTCACCATTTAATTTGTCTCACTTATCCCTCCACTCTGTCACTTTTAAAATAACTACTATGATCATAGCAATGCCATTTCCCCTTCTATTTGGAAGCAAGTAACGGTTCCACAGAAATATATCAGGCACTTAATACATAAGTGTTGGTCTTGCAAACAGAGTACTCCTTGAAGTATGTTCTAAGCTTTAGATGTGCATGTGCAGGAAAGTAAGCCTTTAGATGACTTAAATCCATAGAATACAGGGCTAGCTTATGAATGAACAGGGATGGATTGCAGTAAATGGAATAATAACAAAGGACCTCTGCTAAGTTTTATATTACAGACATTGACACAGTTTGATGGAAGAAAAACTCTCTCCACTTTAGTTACTTACAGGCAGCTATGAAATTTATATGAAATGGTGAGTAGTTCACCAAATCCAGTAAGGAAAATCCACGTAAGGCAGCAAATTCCGTAACTGTGGGTTCCGTAACTGGTTTAGATATATGCAGATAGATATCTGTTATGAATTAATAAAAGTGCTTTAATAAAGATTATTAAAAACCTTTAGAAAAGGGTTCTGGCCCTGCACTTCTGATTGGCCGATAATAGTGACATCTGATTGGTCCGTTCAGGAAAATCTGATTGGCTATTAACGGGCCTCTTTCATTGGTTAGGGGAACTAAAGCTTCCTGTTTCTTATTGGTTATTTGATCAGCAGCTTGCCTATAAAAAGGGCTGTTGCTGCCGTAGTCTTTTGCTCTGTTCCACAATGTTAAACAAAGAGTTGAAGTTCACTGTTCATCGTCTCATCTCCAATCCTTGCGCCCATGCGCAAAACTTAACAATATCTGTACTGTGTGACACATCAGGTGTAATGTCAGTGCAATCATCTTAGCTGAATTGATGCAAGACCATATTTCATAAAACCATGAAGGCCAACCTAACTCCAAAATGTATTTCCCATCAGATGCTTCTAAGCACAACATATCTGTAATAGATGATAATAGTTGCTGAAGTATTTATCTGATCTTATTTATCCAAATGCATACAATTTCAGCAGGAATCATAAAAACCTTCTGCTTCTATAGTATGTTTTGGTACTGCATGTTTACAAAGAAAATTTTTCCCAAAAAAATCCAATGGAAAAAAAATCTAAACTAACTAGGAAAGATAAATATTACCCTCTTCTTATTTTTTTTTTAAATATGTGTAGTAGCTAAAGGATCAATTTTGGCTTTCTTTAATCTTTAAAAAGTTATGGGTGTTTATGGCAGAGCCTGATAATTTACAATTAAGTATTTTCCAGTCCCAGCAGAATGTGGAATGATTACAAGACTACACAATGTTTCATGATCAGCTGATCATTCCAGGAAGTGGAAGCCTCTGGACAACAAATTCAGCCTTTTCTAAAGGTTACACAAAATTGAAAGAAGTCCCTTGACTATTGTGCATGTTTTTAAAAATAAGTGTAATCCAGCTTTTTGTAATTTTTTTTGATGGAAGGGGAATTATTACTTGAACCTTATTTATTGCTGTGACTTTTCCATCATGGATTCCTCCAGGTCAAAATCCATAAATCTATAGTACAGTGTTTTTCCAACAATACGCCCCCCCAATAGGAAGACCCAGCATGTTTTCTAGGCATAAAATGAAATTAAGCCCCTCCCCCCAAATTTAGGCCTAGTTTAAAACATGCGAAATTGGTGGGGGGAAGGCGGGGGGGAACTTGCCATTAGGAGTGTCCCACAGGCAGGTATGCCTCACCATCAGCCGCTCCTAACACCATGGTGGAGCACAGAGGGCTTCCTTATCCCTCCTTTACCCGGGTCAGCAGACGGGTGGCATCGGAGTGGATATCCAGCAGCATTTCAGCCGCTTCTCAGGCCTCCATAGCTTCCATGGTTCCCACTGGTGCTGGCGCCTCTCTCGTCAGCGCCATCTCCAATAACAGTGTCTGAGTCAGTCCCACTTTTCCCCCATCCCCATAACAACAGGAAAAAAAACATTTTAAGGTACCTTGGAGTGCCGCACTCTGCGTTTTGGTTTAATCCCGAGTGGCTGGGTGGGCGTGAGAAGAGCTGAGCGAGCGTCTCTGCTGCTGCTACCCTTGGTGCTCCAGCCTCGGCCTCTGCAAATTTGCAAAAGTCCTGGTGCGCAGCCTGTTCCTGCATTCCAAGTGCTCAGGCTGAGCTGCAACTGTCCCTCTCTTACCAACACCATCTCCAATAACAGCGGCAGCAATGGCGGGAACCGTGGAAATTATGGAGGTGGCTCCCCCACCTGAGAAGTGGCTAAAATGCTTCCACAGTTCCCGCCACTGCTGCCGCTGTTATTGGGGATGGCGCTGGTGAGAGAGGGACAGTGCAGCTCAGCCTGGGCACTTGGAATGCAGGAATGGGCTGCACACCGGGACTTTTGCAAACTTGCAGAGCCCGAGGCTGGAGCACCAAGGGTAGCAGCAGCAGAGACGCTCACTGGGCTGTTCTCACGCCCACCCAGCCGCTTGGAATTAAACCAAAATGCAGCACGTGGCACTCCCAGGTACCTCAAAAAATTTTTTCCTGTTGTTATGGGGACAGGGGAAAAGCGGGAGTGACTCAGACGCTGTTGTTGGAGATGGTACTGGTGCGCGGGGGGAGGGAAGAAATTAATTCAAATTATAATGTTCAAGAAGGGAGAAGGTATGGAAAGGAATGTAATCTTTATTTCATTGCAACAGTCCCTGAGGAAAATTCCCCTATTAAAGCTGATATTCGCAAAGGAATATTTTCCCTCAATGTAAATACTGGTTTCAAACAAATGATTTCTCTTAGAAATGAAACAAAGAAGAAAGAGTTGAAATCACCTCTCTATGCTTTCTCTAGAATTGAAACAAAGAAGAAAAGTTCAAATTTTGTGCTTTCTCACATTGTGGTTATTATCACAACTCCCCAGCTGGTACTATTTATATAATTTGAAGGTCTAGGTGTTAATTGCAAATAGACATTAATTTCATATTTTGTTTGGCCCTTAGAGTTTCAAGCATAAACTGAGCCTAAGTTTCCCAGAACTTGGGTAAACATTGAAAAATGTGAATAGCTAATAAAGTAGCTATTAACAAAATCTTTAATAACTAAGTAGAGAGGAAATCAAATTAGGAAATTAGTCATCCTGGCTTCTTCCAATCACTCCAAATGTCAAATAACAACCAAATTTGAACTGTTTCTTTTGCAAAGCCCTTGTACACAATATTCTTTCTTGGCTAATAAACAAAATATTCACATAAAATATTCATCACATAAGCTTCAATATATGAGAGCGCATGATGCAATAAACACAAATTGTAAATTATTCTAATTCTAACTGAATTTAAATTTAATCAAAGTTAGTTTTTTCTCTGATGCTGCAATTATTTCTGGAGTGCAGTTCCTGATTTACCATTTCAAGGATAAATGTGGCCCTTAGATTGAAAAAGTTTCTATGCTCCAAATTAATGAATATTTGACTTCAAATGCAGAACTACCCTCTTACATTATTTTTGTAAAATAGAATTGAATATGATAGTTTTCTTTAGATTTTGCTTTGAAATGTTGCTAGTTTTATATTAGAGATTATATTATATTAGTTATATTAGGGAACACACAATTTCCTAAACAAAACAAAAATGGAGAATTGTAAGGTGGAATAAAGAAGATAAATTGGAACTATATAGCTGCCAACTTATCATCTCTTGATTGGCACATTCTGTTCTCTAGTTGTAATAATACAGAAGACCATTACAATGCATTCTTGCTTGAACTTGAAAGAGTCATTAAACTATATGTACTATCAGTAACCCCCAAAAACAAAAACAAAAAACAAATTAACCATAACAATAAGGAAACTTCAATTTAAAAAAATCGCTATGGAGTAAAAACAAAACTAGCTATGAAACAAACTTTGAAAACTGATACAACAGATAAAGGCAGAATGCACCAATTACCACTGCAAGCAAGAGGAAAACCTCCTACATACAAAATCTTCCCACACCTTCTACAATTTTGTAAACACCAAACTTAAAGACTCAAGAACCATCCCACCCCTAAAAGGACCAAATGGGAAAGACTGCAGTGATGAAGCTGTTAAGGCCAACCTCTTCAACACATTCTTATTACTCCTTATTACTTACAATCCATTATCCTCTACTTAGAGACAAACAGCCTACTCTCTAATAAACAATTTGGTTTCAGAAAAAAACTATCCTGTAATCTGCAACTCTTACACTGCAAAAACATATGGACTACACAACTCGATCAGGGCAAAGCAATAGATGCAATCTACATAGACTTCTGTAAAGCCTTTGATTCAGTGGTATACAACAAACTACTACTAAAACTAAAATCTTATGGTAACTCTGGACACCTACATAACTGGATAGAAGCATTCCTGTCAAACAGACAACAAATGGTCAAAATTGGGAGCATCCTATCAAATGATCTGAGTGCTAGAGCCCACTATAAGTAATAGCCAAAAAGGCATTAAGAGTTGTTCATCTAATCCTACATAGCTTCTTCTCTGGTAATATCACACTACTAACTACAGCATACAAAACATTTGCTAGACCTATACTTGAATATAGCTCATCAGTCTGGAACCCATATCATGTATCTGATATTAACACAATTGAAAAAGTCCAGAAATATTTCACAAGAAGAGTTCTCCGCTCCTCTACTCATTGCAAAATACCTTATACCACCAGACTTGAAACTCTAGACCTAGAAAACTAGAACTACGCTGACTCTGGTCCGATCTAAATATAGTATATAAAATCATACATTGCAATGTCCTACCTGCAAATGAATACTTCAGCTTTAATCATAACAATACAAGAGCATACAATAGATACAAGTTCAAGATTAACCGCACCAAACTTGACTGCAGAAAATACGACTTCAGCAACAGAGTGGTCAATGTTTGGAATACTCTACCTGACTCTGTGGTTTCTTCCCCAAACCTCAAAAACTTTAACCTTAGACTATCTTCTATTGACCTCACCCCCTTTCTGAGAGGCCTGTAGGGGACGTGCATAAGTGCACCAATCATGCCTATTGTCCCTGTCCTATTGGGTTTTTTTTATTTTTCTTATAAGTATGTATCTCATGTATTCAAAACTATGTTTATTCTTATACCTGTATCTTGTAAGCAATTGACAAATCAAATCAAAACTGGGTGCCCTTCAGATAGTTTCAATTCCTATAAATCTTAGTCTGTATGATCAAGAGACAGCAATTAAAATATGTGTGGGATTCTTCAGTTCAGCCTTTGTAAACAGCAATGGCTCATGCCCCACATTTCCTAGTTGTACCACAACTAACTGTAATGATCTACTACATATTGACTTTACAGAAGATAATGCAGAAAAGATACTACATAACCTAAAACCATCCCTATCTATTGGCCCCGATGGATTATGTGCATACTTCTTAAAAAAGCTCTCCACTGCCATAGCAGAACCCTTAAGCATTATACAGGAGATATAATTCAGAACCAGCTCCTTACCAAGCCTATGGTCCTTGGCAACAGTCATCCCTATCTTCAAAAAAAGGTGACCCCAACCTGGTTGAAAACTACAGACCAATCTCACTGTGTTGCATCATGACTTCAGTAACAGAGTGGTCAATGCCTGGAATGCACTACCTGACTCTGTTGTTACATCCTCTAATCCCCATTCCTTAAACTATCCACTATTGACCTCACCTCATTCTTAAGAGGTCTGTAAAGGGCGTGCATAAGTGCACAATCATGCCTACCATCCCTGTCCTATTGTCCCCATTTATTCATACCTATTTCCTGTACTCTTACTCGTGTTTATATTTATACCTATTATCTTATAAGCGATCGACAAATCAATCAAACAAATACATGAATACATATGTTTTACTACATTACATACTATTAAATACAAGAAGAAGAAGAAGAAGAAGAAGAAGAAGAAGAAGAAGAAGAAGAAGAAGAAGAAGAAGAAGAAGAAGAAGAAGAAGAAGAAGAAGAAGAAGAAGAAGAAGAAGAAGAAGAAGAAGAAGAAGAAGATACTTGTTCACTGATGATACGTGTTCAGAAACAGACTTGAGTACATTTCCTGGAAAAGGGCTTATATTTCTTATGTTTCTTAAAGTACTACTAGCTGAATCCTGGAAAAAATATGATAGGCCTTCATATATGGTATGTATTTATTTAAAAGAAAACATGTCTTATACCAGCAGTTTAACATTTTTGTGCTGTAATTTGATTAGGTGGAAAGGTCTACATTGTAAGTAATGTGATACTTACTTTCTGTTGATGAGTATATTTAACTTTTCAGGTTTTGCATGGTTCCACTAAAGGAGAAACCTTTGTGAAGGTTAAATATTTGTACACTCTGACAGTTAATATATGTGTTCTATAAATACATCACTTATACTATTTATACCATTCTGGGTAGACTAGAGCAAAAATATTACTCCATAATCAAACTTATTTATAGTTTAAGACACCAAGGAAAATTTAACATTAACTTATTTGAAATCTGCAGTACACTGATCCACTGATATGGGAAGTTCAACATGTGATATATATTTATAGGAGCTAGAAACAAAATATATCAAATTCTGCATCAATTCCAAATTCTTTTTTAGCAATATTACCACAATCAGAAGAGAAAAAAACAAATTCTAAGGAAAAAACCTCAAATAAAATGCTCTTTGTGTTGATATTTAATTTAAGAATTTCTATTTCTAATAGTTTAGATTCTGAGAATTGATAAGATTCCTCTATCTTTCAAACACAAAGTCATTTTTTAAAAAAATATGTCAAACATCACTTTCAGAATTTTAATAATATTTGAAATAATCAGACATAGGTTTTTATTCTCTGATTTTCTTTAATAACTTACTTCACCTTTAGAATCTGGAAGAGAAATGGTTCTTGAGCTATATATAGCAGTACATCTGAACATCTTTCTTTGAAAATCCAATTTAAAACTAAGTGAATTCTGTAAGTGTAATACAAACAACTATAGATTGCACATGGATGGAAATACCTGTTTCATCTAGTCAATGATATCCACAAAACCACATAAGGCTTTTGGTAGTTGAGATTGGAAAAAGAAGACAGTAACAAGTAAAAAGATAATAAAAAGAAGCGAGGTATCTGGAAGCTTACAGAATGTGGATTATGAAGAAGAAAAAGTTATACTTGTGAGGATTAGAAGCCAGTTTTAAAAAGATGATCATAGATCAAAACTCAGCACCTATTTTAACATTACTTTCCATGTTTACTATAGAAAAATCCTCTCAATGTAAATAACCTATGTGGTCAGAATAGGGTGGTTATTTTTTATAGGATGGCAATGTTTGTATTTCTTTTCTCAAAAAGTGGAGATATTTCAGTCTACTTTGTCCTCTCCTTCTAATAAAAAGCTAAGATACATGATCTAAAAGTACTGCAAAAACTTAGAACAATTAGAACAATTAGAACAATTAGAAAAAGTCTAGAATCATGTTGAAAAATAAATCTTCTGGGGCAAAATCCAGATCTGCCTATGCTAAACTTTCTGTTCCTACTGGCAAATCATTGAGAGGCAGAAGTTTCTATGCTGGGATTATAGCAACTGTACCATTGAGTTGGCATTGCTTGGCATGGAGTTTAGTGGACATTACAGTCCAGTGATAGTTAAGTGTGCTTTTTACATTGCATCAAGCAGGAAGCAAATGTACATTCCAAGCAGATTTATGAACAATTTGATATTGTCCCCCGTCACATATGTCTGTTACTTGTAATGTATACTTTATGTGCAATCTTGTATCACAATGATTGATAACTGAGACAATCTATTTGGAGCCTTATTTAGTGTTAAGCAAGCTATAAAAGCTTTAAAAATCTGACCAACTAAAAAAGATGTAAATTGAGAAACTACTTTTCTTTTCTTCCTCCCATTCTTCCAACAGAATCATTTCTTCCATTAATGGCTACTTAAAAATTGGAAAGAATTCAAGAAACACTAGGATGCTAAAGGAAACATCCAGATGTATTGGTAAGTAATTATGCCCTGCTTTGGGAGTTGAAGGCCCTTGAATAACAAGCCTATTTCCATGGATGGCTACAAGATTATAAACATAAAATTTATAAGTGGAATGGGAACATTTGGTTTATTTTTTCTCTCCTTTTTACAATCACTGCTGCTTAAATTGAAAACAGTGAAGGGTAGCAGATCCAAGCAACAACCTGAAGATTGTAAACATAATAATTCATGTCTTACGGATGGGATATGGTCATATAATCAGTAAATTCATTTAGCTTACTCTGATTTCACCATTAACTTTCTATTTTCTCATTTCATTGGCATTTCCCTGCCCAGTTTATGTCTTTCCTCAATACTTACTGTGCTATAAAGCAGAAGCAAATATCTTGAAGGGTAAATAAAGAGGTAATGAGTCTAAAAAAATGTTATTGAGGTACATTAACTCCTATGTGCTGTCCTTTAAACCTTTCCTTCATCCAGGATTCATTTTTATGGTTTAAGCAGGATCTTATATCAAATTCTACCCAGCAGTTTTGACTTTTAGCTGGAGTTTCTACTGCAAAATCTTTACAGCAGCAAGAAGATCCACTATGAGCTATAAGACAAAACGACATAGAGATTTTTACCATATTTTATACATAATGAATGTGGATTTAAACAATTCCCTAAAAGGCTTGTCTTTGCACAACTATCTCCCCCCCCTCCCCCCCGTGTACAACTTGAAACATTCAGTTTGGCTTGATGTTATTATTTCTATGGCCTGCTACTAGTCCAATAGTGTTTTTCCTTCTTATCATTGCTGTCTAGATTATTCATCTGAGTCATCCCATTTGATGAAAATTCACAATGAACATGATAACATCACAGTGCTATTTAGTACATTGAATGACAGCAACCAAGTCCATTGAGACTAAAAGCCAAAGTAGGCACTCTAACTATTAAGATATTAATATTTTTTTCATAATAAGTGATGAAAGAGGGAGTATACATTGAAACCAACAAATGTGTTTCCGAAACTCTGAGAGATTCCCAACTGAGTCCTAAAGGAAGATGTTGAGGTTATAGATTGTACAAGGATGAACAGGGAGTTATACAAGCCTGAGAGATGTTTGTTTATGACTTTCACCAGATAAAAATACATTTCTGAGTTACTACTCTTCTGGCACTACATAAATAAAAGAGTAGAATAACAAAATGAATGCTACTGTTTTTTTGGGGGGGGGAGGGGGGAGATTCAATCCTGCAAAATTCTGATGCAATCACAGCAATTGCAAAATGTAGACTATAGTGGCAAAGTTGCCAAAAGCTTTATTAAAGTGGTACCAGTAACTACAGAAATGGCCAAATTCTGAATAGCCCTTCCATGGTGGTTCCATGATGATGTCATTTGCAGTGAAAAAGCCTCGTACATAGGAAAACAATGTACAAAGGTTGTTACATAAGTTGAAACATGATATGGGATTGCCTGGAAGTATTCAAGACATAATGCTTTTCAAGGAGAGGCTTCACAATTTCAGTGTCATATTGTATTAATAAAAAACCCACATCATAGTACAGGATAGAAAAGGGAGAATTTAATCAACAGATTAGATGTCTATGGAGATTATCAAGCATGCAAGTCATGGTTGTCACAAAGGTATTTTTTCAAAAGGCAACTGGACATTCTTGGGTTTTTTTTCTAGAAAATGTTTTGCTTCTCATCCAAGAAACTTCTTCAGTTCTGACTGAATATTGAGGAAGAAGCTTCTTGAATGAGAAGCAAAATGTTTTCAAGAGAAAAAAAAAAACCCAAGAAATCTAGTTGTCTTTTGAAAAAGCATCCTTGGGACAATAAATTAGATGAATTCTGTATTATTATGTATAATTTGGGTAGACTTTAAAGGCAGTAGCGGTTGGTGATGTGTATATGAAGTTAAAATTTGAAGTTAAAATTTAGATGAAATCTAAAAGGCAATTCCATTCTCAGATAAATATTATTGTAGTTTGCAAAGTATATATTATGTCTATCTACTTCAAAATAAAACCCAAATAAATATTTCAGCATTCCTAATACATTTGGTTCTATAATTTAAGCTTTTTAAATATAAAATCTTGAATCAGTCATCCTAAATTGCAGCATTATGAATGAGAACAGGGCATTATCTTTATTTGTTCTGACCATTATATTCTAATCATTATATTTGGTTTTTTGTCCAATTTGAAGATATATTTTGCACTGCATTTCATACTAATAGTCAGAGATGATATTCAGCAGGTTCTGACCAGTTCTGGAGAACCAGTAACAGAAATTTTGAGTAGTTCGGAGAATCGGCAAATACCACCTCTGACTAGAAATCTTACAGTATCCTTCCCCTGCCATGCCCACCAAGCCATGCCCACAGAACCGGTAGTAAAAAAAAAAATGAATTCCACCACTGCTGATAGCAGTATATATTGATAAGGTTTTTAACATAACTTGTTTGGAACCTTTATTCAACATTTGCAATTTAAAATCTGCAATTGAAATCTACATTCTAAAATACATTTTTTATTCTCCCTTTTCCATGTGTCCAGATACCTGTAACACTTCAACAACCATATTCTAACCAGAACAACGTAATTGTTGTGGAAATGCAAATTGTCTCTGCAACAAAATACAGCACTTGAATTATGGAACAATGTAATTTCTTAGCAACTTTCCTTGGCAAAAAACAAGTTGGTTTCTTTATACAAAAATCATCCTCTAGAATTCTGGGATTTTCAGGAATAAAATACTGTACATTGAATAAGAACATTGTCAAAATAATTTTCCATGTAATAGAAGATCGCTGTTCGGGTAGGATCATGGTATTATTACAGGGATTGTCACCATTATATAATGAGATTCGTGTTCCCAATATCTGTAGATATGAATGCATACAAAAGCATGTACATGATCAGTGTGATTGTAGTCAGGTTGGAAATTACTTCTCTTGCATTACCTTCTGCGTGGTAAGTTTGGCCACTATGAAGATTCCATCAATATGTGGTAGCAAATTTTAAAAGCATGAAAACATGGCAACTGTAAAAGAAATATATATTCATCAGCTATATCTGTCTGTCTGTCTGTCTGTCTGTCCGTCCGTCTATCTGTCTGTCTGTCTATCTATCTATCTATCTATCTATCTATCTATCTATCTATCTATCTATCTATCATTTATTTATCTATCCAACTGCAACTGTTTTTACATATCCATCCACAGCTACTTTTTAATATTATTATGTTTCAATGGTGCTCCTCAGTGTCAAACAAATGATCTTACTCCTGGATTAGCTGGAGTAATTGCATTGGGCCAAAATACCACTAATAAAGTCAGTTGAACTTTGAGCATACTTAATTGGGTACCTATGCAAAATGAAATGTTATGTATCATTTTTAACAATAAGAATACTTTAACCATTCAACATGTAATCAACCATCTGGGCTGATCTGATCAGTGCTACTTGCCAGGCTGCATTGAAAATGGTGCTATACATAGAGTTCCTGGAGTTTTATTTAATAGGATGGTACATTTGATCCTGATGCACTATCTCAAAAGTAATGAAGCAGAAAAGATCTTTATCCTGTGTGAAAGTTGCAGTTATTGGTAACCATTCAGTAAAAAAAAATAAAAGTAATTGCACATTCTTTGCAAGATATTGTATTGCTTACTGATTCCAGTGCAAGGCTTGGGTGATTTTCATTCAGAGTTAATCAGGCAATGGACCATATATGTTCAAAACACATCATTTCTAGCTGTTCTCCAATATATTGACAAATATAATTGCTGGAGGTGCTAGTCTAATTTCTTTATTCTTTTTTTCTTTGGTTGAGCTTTATATTGTAAAGTAAAACATATAAAACTAAAATACGGTCCTTGACTTATGTTTGCAAGTTAGCAGGCCCAAAATTATGGTTGTAAGTTATACTGTAAGTTGAGGCATCACATGAGTAGACCCGATATTTTTTATATTTATTGAGGCAATGGTTGAGCAAAAACTATGGTCGTTAAGCAAATCTGTTTTTCTCAATGGGTTGTTGTTGTTTCCAGAAATTAGAAATAAATGCTAGAAATTGCAATATTGCAAGTTGCAATCATGTGATTGTGGGATCCTGCAAACAGTCATAAAGATGATCTGATTGTCAACCGCCCAAAATACTATCACTTGGCTATGGTGTGTGTGTGTGTGTTTGTTTACATATGTGTGCAGCTGTTGTAACTTCAAAAATCGATTGTAAGTAGCTCTGGGAGGTTGGTTGTAACTTTGAATGATCAGTAAGCAATTAGTTGTCAGTTGAAGACTACTTGTATGATGAAAGCACCTTGCCATTGTTTAATTACATGCAAAACTGTGGACTATTTTTCTTATTGAAATTAGAACTTAGAAAAACTATTTTTCTTCCTAAAAGGAAAACCTATTTTTTACATAATTTTAAATATTCTGTATATTCAATCTCTCATATTCCACATCAAAACCACACTCTTGGTTTGTGATGTCTTAATTTTCAATTGAATACCTCTATTGATCCATACAATCTATCCAGCATTTTTTGCAAATCATTCAATGTTTCATTGAACAACACAGGATCATCTTCATACAAAAGTACACATGGTCATGTCCTTATACTGTTTTTTGACCAAAATAAACTTTGACTGACATAATTCATGTCTATAATCAATGCACTTTGTTAAGTGTGGAGCATGGGTATGAATAATGGAGACGAGCCGGTGAAAACAGTGAACTTCAAACTCTTTATTTACATGGTGTGACAGCTCAAACTGGATGGCTGCTATAGCCTTCCTTATATAGGCAACTTATTAACTATTCAACCAATAGCAACCTGGAAGCGCTAGCTCCGTTAACCAATGAGAACGGCCTGTTAATGGCCAATCAGATTCTCCTGAACGGACCAATCTGATCTTGCCATTTAACAGCCAGTCAGAAGTGCAGGGCCAGAACCCTGCACTTGACTTCAAGCTCAAGATAACTTTATTTAACATTTATTCATTCACAACACACTTCTAATGTCACCACACACATTCTATACGTATTTATCTGTAAATACTTTAAAGATCCAATAAGATATCCCATATCTTTGCCTTATTCCCTGCTTAAATTGTTGACTTAAATTGTCTTTTTAGGATTGAAAGACAAGCAGAAAAAAGCTATGAAAGATAATTTCAATGTATGATTATTGGAGCAAAATTACTACATACACAACAGTGGAAATATTTGGCATTACCCACCATAGAGGAATGAATGGTGAAATCCACAGAACTTGCTGAGAGGAACAAAATGACTTCTTTGATTAGAGAAAGGACAATATGTAAATTTATTGTTGACTGGAAACCCCTGATGGATGATTTCTTTAAAAATAAAAACAGAATTACCTTGTGATATATGGTTTTGATGATTACATAGGATAGATCATTGTTTTGCATTTTTTCTGTTCTAATTTAGTTTGTGTAGTTCTTATTCTTGCTTTTAAAGCTGGTAATAATACAGAAACACACACTACACACACATTCCACGATTCTCTAGATTTCTGGAAATTGCCAATTTGGAAAATTTGTTCCATCACCTTGCTACCACGACAAAATCTCATCACCCCTCATACTAATTTTGGGCTTTCTGCAGTCAAACCAATTCATACAAGTTAAAATGTTCTATAGGACCTAAGTCCCTCTTTAAATCAGATACCAGATATAAATAATCGAACTGGCTCTGTTGCCCCTTTGCCAGGAAACAGAAGCCTCACTCTTGAACTTATTAATTCTTGCTCGTTCAACCATATTGGTACATCCCTTTGCTTTATTTTTGCTTGATTTGATGAATTCAGTTGTGTTGTTTTCTTTCCTTTTAATAAGTCTGGATTTTTTACAGTCTCACAATTCAGCTTGTTCCTCTGTTTTATTGTTAGCGCAGGCCATAAACATGACTTCACCGCAAGTAAGTCCATTTCCGCTGAGCTCTTTCTTCCAACAAGAGGGATTTTCTTATGGTGATTGTTACGAACTAGCAGGCTCCTAATCCTGCAAACCTAATTGGCCATCAACAGCAGGCTCGTAATCCTGCAATCCTGATTGGTCCATCAACAGCAGGTCGTGATTGGTCACTCCAGACTGATCCAATTGGCTAGTTAATGGGCTGCCGCGATTGGAAGCTCCAAGCGCAGCAAGCTTGAATCATTGTCATTGGACGCTTTGGCAGAAGCCAGCTCTATAAAAGGAGCTGCTGCTGCCAGGCTCATTGCTCTGTTCTGAAGTCACTAATAAAGAGTTGAAGTTACTATCCGATGTCTCATCTTCGTTATTACACCCATCCTCCAAGATATTACACCGGCAACGAGGATGGGATGCGGAGACAATAGAGCTGACTGAGCACTTGCAGAATTGACAGAGCACGTGGCTGAATGCGCCACAGATATTGGCCGAATGGCCAGCAGTGCTATACTACCCGCCCCGTTTGATCCAGCATGCAAAGATTGGGACTCGTATATGGATAGGTTTCAAATGTTTCTGGAATCAAATAATCTGAAGGATGCCACATTAAGCAAAAAACGTGAGGTTTTCCTAACGCATTGCGAACCCGCCGTTTTCAGAATGGCAAAGGCATTTGCAAAACCGGCTGAAGTCAAAATGATGGACTGGGATACTCTTGCTCCCATCCTTCAGGCTCATTACGCTCCAGCAGTTCCTACCCTTATTAGAAGACATGAATTTTACCAGAGGGACCAATGCGAAGGTGAGAACATCAGGGATTTTGTAGCTGATCTAAGAAATTTGGGTGGACTGTGTAGCTTCATAAATCTAGAAGAAGCCATGAGAGATCGGATTGTCCTCGGCCTAAGAGACCCCACTGTCCAAAGCAAGATTATGGCAAAGGAAGACATCACCCTTGCAGATACCATAGCAGATGCCACTGCACCGGAAGCTACTCACAAATCAGCAGCCCAAATGCGCCGAATGAATGGGATCAGCCACCAACACACCAGCGACACAGCAATACCTTCAGAAAGACACACAGCATCTGCCCACTATGAAGACATTGAGTCCTCATCGGATAGTGAGGAAGAAGAAGTCAACAGACTCAGGTCAGAGCATGAGCAGCGAGACCAGCGGGGTCGTAAATCCAATTTCCAATGCGATGTGGGGGAAACCACCCATGATCAGACTGCAGGTTCCTAGATGCCATCTGTCATTCCTGTGATAAAAGGGGCCACATTGCTAAAGTGTGCCGGAACAAAAGAGGATCCAGTCCCAAGAGGTAAGAAAATAACTTCTGACAAGCATCAGGCACTCCACCAACAAACCGGGACTGCCCAAACAACCAGTGGAACCAGTACAACAGAAACCAAATGTTTACTAGCGCAACTAGATGGGAAGAGGCACATCAGACCATCACCATCGGCCACACTTCATCCTTGGATGCAGAAAAAATCTGGGTAAAGGTCATCATTGAAAATCGGCCATGCATCATGGAAGTGGACTCCGGGTCTTCCCTATCCATGGTCTCCTGGAAAACCATCAAGCAGCTGATCCCTGACATCCGCCGCCAGGATCTCAGCACTCAGAGACTTATATTAAAGGACTACCAAGGCAATCGAATCCCAGTTGCTGATTCCAGTCACATCCAGGTTTCTTTTAAGGACCACACTGCAATACTACCTCTCACCATTGTTGACAGAGACCGGCCCAGCTTATTGGGTTTGCAGTGGTTCGCACCATTAGGAATCGAAATGGCAGGCATCAACCAGACTGTAGACGAAGACTGGGAGGCGGCCCTCGTCCGTGACTTTCAAGAAGTCTTCACTGAACAATTAGACAAGTACAAAGGGTCCCCCATCTCGTTCAATCTCTGCCCTGATATTGCACCCATTCGTCTAAAGCCAAGCCGAGTCCCTTTTGCTCTCAAACCAAAAATTGATGAGCAATTGGACAAATTAATTGCACAAGGTATGTTAGAACCCATCAACCATGCCCAATGGGACACCCCAATTGTAACTCCCATAAAACCTGACGGATCTTTGAGAATCTGTGGGGATTACAAGGCTACCCTAAACCACGTGTTACAGCAGAGCGCCTATCCAGTACCCGTGATCCAACATCTCCTTCACTCACTCGGGGGCGGAAAGATATTCGCAAAGCTTGACTTAACCCAAGCTTATCAACAGCTACCAGTAGACACAGCAACCGCAGAAGCCCAAACCATAGTTACGCACAGGGGTGCGTTCAAATGTAACACACTCCAGTTCAGAGTAAGCGTGGCACCAGGCATTTTTCAAAGTTTGATGGAAAGGTTGTTACAGGGCATAAAAGAGGTCGTGCCCTATTTCAATGATGTATTAATAGCCGCCCCTACAAGAAGTCAGTTAGAGAAACGCCTGAGAACTGTCCTACAAAGGTTCAAAGACGCAGGCCTCAAGGTTAAGAAGGAAAAGTGCCAGTTATGCACTGAGAGGGTTGAATTTCTTGGTTACCTTCTTGACAAACAAGGGATTCACCCTTCTGAAAAGAAATTGGCTGCCATTAAAAATGCCCCAAGACCAAAGAACAAAACAGACCTCCAAGTCTTCCTAGGACTCATTAACTTTTATAACATCTTCCTACCCCAGAAGGCGACTGTTGCTGAACCCCTCCATAGGCTCCTCGACAAGAAGGCTTCCTGGTTTTGGGGACATCAGGAGGAGCAGGCTTTCCAACAAGTAAAAGACCTTTTAACTTCGGATGCAGTGCTCATCCAATATAACGAGACACTTCCATTGACTGTGACTTGTGACGCCTCACCTTTTGGGGTAGGAGCCATCCTGAGCCACGTCCTACCAAATGGTACAGAGGCGCCTATTGCATTCTTTTCAAGAATTTTGTCTAAAACAGAGAGAAACTATAGCCACCTAGATAAAGAAGCCCTCGCTATTGTATCTGCGATTAAAAGGTTCCACGAATACGTGTACGGAAGATCCTTTTCCATCATCACAGATCATAAGCCATTGCTTGGCATCTTGGCAAACCAACTCCCCACATCCTATCTCCAAGGATGACACGATGGTCAGAGTTCCTAGCCGCCTATGACTACCAGTTAAGACATTGACCAGGAAAAACCATCCCCCATGCTGACGCCTTGAGCCACTCTCCACTACCTGAGCTCCTAGACAACCCAGCTCCCATGTTATCAACACTACAAATCGAGACGCTTCCCTCACCTCCACTAACCGCACAAGATATTGCACTAGAAACAAAGAAAGACTCATGTTTGGCATGGGTCCTCAGCTGGGTGGAGAGGGGATGGCCAGAGAGCGAACCCAATGACACCTTTAAACCTTTCAAGAACAGACAAACAGAACTTTTCTCCCAAAAAGGGTATGTGTTGTGGGGAGACTGAGTGGTCATTCCAGAGAAACTACAGAAGAAAGTTCTAAAATTACTACATGATGGACACCTGGGCATTATACGAATGAAAGCACTGGCAAGGAGCTATGCCTGGTGGCCAGGTATGGACAAACAAATTGAAGCCTGGGTTGCCACCTGTAGCAAATGGCAAGAAACACGCTCGGCCCCACTGAAAGCACCACCAGCTGAATGGGAGACGCCCAGGGGTCCATGGTCCTGCATCAACATTGATTTTGTGGGACCTACAAAGGGACATACTTTTCTGATAACAGTAGATGCCTACTCGAACTGGCTCGAGGTTAACAAGATGAAGATGACCACCACAGAGGCAATCATCAAAAAATTGAACAGACTGTTTGCAACTCATGGGCTACCAGATGTCTTGGTTTCCGACAATGGCAACCAATTTACCACCTTGGCATTTGAACAATATCTAGCAGACCAGGGAATACGCCACGTCTTGACATCACCTGCTCACCCAGCAGCCAATGGCAGGGCTGAGCGAATGGTTCAGTTCACCAAAAAAACTTTAAAAAAATGGAACAGGGAAACATCCACAACAAAGTCACCAGGATGCTCCTTCTCCAGCATATTACACCAAACAGCACCACAAACAAAAGCCCAGCTGAGCTTCTGATGGGCAGGAGACTCAGATCATATCTAGACCACCTACATCCTGCATACACCCCGGAAAAGCCCCTGGGTTCCAGCAGCAAACACCGTACATTCAAGGTAGGAGACCCCATACTTGCAAAGAACTTTACAGGTGACTCATTGTGGATCCCTGCCAAAATAACGCAAATTACGGCCCCCCATTCCTACCGGTTAGAAACCACAGATGGGAGACTGTGGAAACGCTACATCGACCAGCTGCGTTCAAGATTGACCACAACACCCATCACAAACCCCGATCTCAAAGCCAGAGGGGGAAGGGAAACCAAGGGTTTTGAAACTGAACCAACATCTGGCTCAGAAAACATAACCCCACAACCAGCACAGCAAAGCCCACTATATTCACCAACTGAAGAAGAACCGTGGCAGATGGTCATCTCTCCAGGTAACAGTAGTCGTACAGGGTCAGCGAATCCAGATGACAGGAATGAAGGAAGCATTGCAGGTATCCCCAAATCACCTCCAAGGATACCCAGCGTAGAAGCCAGGTCACCAATGCAACCAAGTCCAGTAAGCAGCCCGTCAGAACCAAAAACCGAGCAAAGACATTTTGAACAACGCAAATCAGGTAGACAGGTGCGAAGACCCGCCTACCTGCGTGAATACATCACCCCACCCCTGAGACAGAACCTAGAGGGGAGGGGTGTTACGAACTAGCAGGTTCGTAATCCTGCAAACCTAATTGGCCATCAACAGCAGGCTCGTAATCCTGCAATCCTGATTGGTCCGTCAACAGCAGGTCGTGATTGGTCACTCCAGACTGATCCGATTGGCTAATTAATGGGCTGCCGTGATTGGAAGCTCCAAGTGCGGCAAGCTTGAATCATTGTCATTGGACACTTTGGCAGCAGCCGACTCTATAAAAGGAGCTGCTGCTGCCAGGCTCGTTGCTCTGTTCTGAAGTCACTAATAAAGAGTTGAAGTTACTATCCGATGTCTCGTCTCCGTTATTACGCCCATCCTCCAAGATATTACAGTGATAATTATTGCTATTTGGTTACTACAATTTATATGTTATTCAGTGCAAATGAAGCTCTAAGTGGCTTACAATTTAGTGCACAATTTAAAAAAAAACTAATAATAAAAGAAACTTATTTATTGATTTAACAAATGTATATGAATTTTGATAATAATGTTATTATTATACACATACAACTAAGCTTGTTACAAGGTAAGCTATACAAATCATAATATGACTTATGCAAAATAAAATATACAGGTTATGTTATTCTGTAGTGAAATGCCTTCTTGTCCATGCTGTCAGAAACAACAAATATGTACCTGCAATTTGTTAGCGGTGCTGGTAGTCTATGAAAGCTGCTTGGAAATTAAACCTGGCAACAGATGTCACATTATTATTTACTGGGATGAAATTACCACAACTAATTGTTGACCACCGTGTAAATTATAGTTGATCAAGTTTCTCCCTGTCTCAATTATTTTTATACGTTTACACATTTCTATTATGTTCTATAATAATGCTGGACACATACCTGTTACATTGTGCACTATATTGATATTCTCTGAGTCTATTTCATGCTTTGGCCCTTATAGTTAATGGAATATTTATTGTTTCATGTTTTTAAGCTCAATTCCTTATATGTTTTTTAATTCTACAGTATACATCTTATACAGGCTGCTTAATATAATAGATATGAAAACCTATATTATATATCTAAAACTTTTCTATCTACAACTATGCAACAAGTCTAGTTCTATAACCTGAAATCTGACAGAATACACTCTTGATATCATATTTATGCAAATAAAAACCAACAACCTAATATTAATATTTCAAAGTGTTTTATGTTATTCAGCCTCCACTAGTTTCTATAAAAGAATAATGTGCAGCATAGTAATAACATGATGCCATCACAAGATAATGACAGGGTGTGATTTCAAGTTGAATAATTTAAGGGATGCTTGGAAATTTTACCTGCATACTGATATGCTGTTATCAGTTATTGCAGATTGTATGTCAATTGCAGGACACGAAGAAAAGCATGCATTTGTTTTGGATATTATCCAACATTATATTTCTCTTTCTTGGTTTTAATATATGTTCAATCATATTTCATTGATATGTGATATCAATCTAATCTATCTGTCTGTCTATCTATCTATCTATCTATCTATCTATCTATCTATCTATCTATCTATCTATCTATCTATCTATCTATCATCTATCTATCATCAGTACTATTGGAATTCACTGCTGATAAGTTTAGCTTTATCAAAACATTAATAAAATGTTTGGTTCAAAATGTGCACATCCATTCCCCTATATAATACCCAAAAGAATCAGCTTTTTAAAACCCATATCTTTCTTCCTATTAAATAGTGGGCAAGTTGTTTGAGGAAGTAATAGAGCATAAACTTTGCAAGCAGTAAGAGACAAGTTCTATCTTCAACTTCTTTAGCTGGGTTGGGAAAGTATAAACAGAATGTGAGATCTAACAACAATCTGGGAGTTAAAGCTAGCTTCCTATTATATGCTTCAAGGGAAAAAAAATAAATCATTTACTGTAAATTAACCATTATGATTCCATGCATTTTTGTTCCTCATTTTTAAAATTAAAAGTAATACAAATGGCTAAAAGAATGATTTTGTTTTTTAAAGTTCATTTTACATTATTCTGATATGACTGTCAACCTGGTAGAACCACTCTTTGGAATGAGCTGAGCCAAGCAACAAAAACTTGATATTAGTAAAAGCTGCTCCAAAAGCAGCAATCTTTTAGATGTGTGATTAAAACACACCCACCTCTGCAAGATTCCATTTCTGATGGTAAGTATAGCAATAAAATCTTTTCCCATTTTTTATCTCATCCTCTCTCTCTTTCTGTCTGAAATCTCCTTCCACCTGTCACACATTGTCGGTTCTTATTTAAGACTGGCAGGTGGCCAAAACTGCAGCAGGGGAGAAAGTTAAAGTAGTCAGAGCCCTTAGCTTGATAATAATTGCTCTGTTGATGTTTTACAAAGCATAATTCATAGAAATAAACATCTCTTGGAGATGCTCCTGCCAACCAAGAACGTATAAATAAAATATAAATGATGAAGACAAGACATGCTAATTACAAATAGTGGAACAGACTATCTGAAAAAGCTTGGTTGTCAGGTTTAATCTGAGACTTGGTAATGATTTATAGCTTTTTATAGTTTATGGAAACAAGCTGGAAAGGCCTGATACTAGTGACAAGGCAAAGGTCAACCGTGCTTTAGGAAACTGGCCAGGAGGGTCATCAAAAGGCAGGCCCATCGTAAATGCTCAGATAAGCAGGCAGTGTGATGTAGCGATTAGCATTTTCAATTCCAAGGACAAGAGGCACCAGTTCAAGTGTCTGTTGGGTCATGAAATTCACTGTCTATGCTCAAGCAAGTTCCTTTTTTCTCTTCCCAGTCTAATTTAAAGTTTTGTTGTGAGGACAGAATGAATGGCGAGAAGCACGTACACCATCCTGAGCTATTTTGAGTATGAATAGTAGAATATATATTAAATCAATTGGCTGAATACGAAGTGCTCTAGCAAAACTGTTGTGTTCAAAGAGGGCCATATTCCAACAGGAGAGAAGATTTGGTTACCTTTACCTGCATTCTACTTATCTGGTAACTTTTCCCCTATTCTTTTTGCCTTTCAAACTGCACTCTCTCCCTGTCCCTCCCTCCCTCTTCCCTCCCTTCCCCCCTCTCTCACTCATTCTCTCTCTCTCCTTAAAAACTATCAAGGAATTAAAGTTCATAGAAAGATTTAAGACAAGATTTGTCTCAAAATTCTTTGCAAGTATTCAGGGTTAGAAAGCTCATATCACTCCATATTCAGAATTAGCATGGTGTGAAGCAGAAGGATTAGCAACAGTTTAGAGACATGAAATGACCATGTCATGGAGGGTATGTGGGAAATCACATAGCAGCAAATTGAACAACTGTGATCATTGGCTCTGAGAACATTTATGGAAACTAACTGCACTTATTCACATATTAAAAATAGAGAAATAAGCAAAGATTGTCTAACACTTTGAGGTCTTGTTATTGTGATCAAGGCTTCCCTTCAGGCAAATACTTTATGCAGAAACCATTTCATAAGAATTACTTTTTCCCCATTTCATCATTTATGAAACTTCTAAGAAGGAAACTGAGTCAGTTCCTAGGGACTGTGTGTACCAGGGATGGACAATTTTAGGGAGCTGATGATAACCAATGTGAATTTCAATGATGTTCTATCAGCTGCATTCCAAAAAGTAGGTGGGCAGACAAGTGGGTGGGACCAAGGTGACACAGTAATTTGATTTTGTTTTGTTTTCTTAAATTGTGTCTCATTCTCAGAGTCTGTCTGGATAAATTCCATACATTTTACTCCATTTGTGAGAGAGTAACGCATCCATGTAAATCTATTTTAAAAATTCTGTAATATATAAATTTAATTATACAATTATATTATATAATTAAATTTAAATTAAACACCATTAATATCACCATTGTTAATATATGTTTATAAATCTTTTCCATCATATTACAAATGACCACGCAATACTAACTTTTTGGGGATGCTGAGACCCTGCAGGAGATGGAATGGTAGAACTGGTTGCAGAGTGAAAAGGGGAATTAGCCTAGAATCCCTATGTAGCCACTAGGGAACTAAGTCCAATCCCCCTTGAGTAGCATTGTCCCTTATCTAATTCTAAAAAGCTGTCAAGCATTAGGTGAGAAGATTGCTGTGCATAGACTTTTAATAATAAATCAGTTTAATCAGACCTTTGAGTGTGGACCTGGTCTTTTGTGCATGACAGACCCCTAGCTAAAGCTTTTGGGGATAACAAACTATTTTGTAGACTCACATTGTGCGTTTCTGGTCTAAAACATTTTCTTTTTTTAAATTGTATGTTATCCTTATAATTATATTCGGGTATCCACCAATGAATGTCAAGGATGCATAGTTTATTTATTTGTTGTGGCCATATCCTGCCTTTTATTCTCACATCAGTATTGTGAAGTTTGCTAGGCCAGGAAATAATGATTTGTCTAAAAGACATGCAGTGAACCTCCATGGTTAGTGAGAAGTTCAACTTGGTTTTCCTTGTATTAACACAGTAATTTTATTTTATTTTTTAAATGTATTTATTTATTTGTCAATCGCTTACACGATAATAGATATAAGTATAAACATGAATAAGAATACAGAAAATAGGTATGATTAAATGGGGATATTAGGACAGGGATGGGAGGCATAATGGTGCACTTATGCAAGCCCATTACAGACCTCTTAGGAATGGGGTGAGGTCAATAGTGGATAGTTTGAGGTTAAAGGAGTGGGGGTTAGAGGATGTAACAGTTTTACCAATCTACCTTTCGTTAAAATTTATCTCCTGAGAAAAAGCAATGACCATATATACATACATCTGAGGTGATTAAGGGGTGCTTCTTAAATATGATAAAATAAGCAAATAAATAAAATTAAATAATACAGAAATAAAAAATAAAAATATGCTTATTCTGAGAGTAATCCTCTTTTCTTTCCCTTCCATTAGCCCTTAACAGAAGCAAGGATTCTATCACAGATTAATTCATTTTTAACAAGAAAAGGATTTTCATTTGCAAGCTATGAATTTTATAGTAGCAAGAATATGTGCAAACAAGCTAGTTTCAGAATGTTAGCAACGTGAAGGGGAAGTTGATGCAAAGGAAGTAAGTCTCCTTTAATTTTTATTTTAACAAAAGATACCACTGGTTTGTTTTGTGGGTGCTTCCTGACTTTCCTTTAAATGTGTTGTGGTTTGTGAGAGAGCCTGTGGCATAAAGATAAGCAGTGGGAAAGTTTTGCCTTTTTCCTTCTTCATGGCAAGCTGTTGCTAAAGGGCATAGCAAGCGGAGCCAGTAAAAAAGTGGTAAGCCTTTTGGTTAGATGTAATGATATTAAAGGACACTATTTTGTATATCAGAGCAGCAAGTAAAAGAGATACACAGGAAAGGATTGTATCAATGGAAAAAAATATTTGCAAGCCTATTTTTCACGTTGAGTCATGTTTTGAACTTATAACTTGCCAGGCATAGCCACAAATGTTAAAAGAAAATAGCTAATCAAGAAGAACTAATTTAATTAGGCTGCACAGAGAACAGCAACACACAACCTTCAAACTGTAATTATTTTGTCTTAGTCTATTATCCCTCATTACCGAAGGCTTGGATATGGAATATAAGGCTCATATGCTGCCAAACACTATTGCACACAATTCTGTCACTTGGTGGATGAGCACATGCTACAATGTAGGCTAAATTTTCCCAATGCATTATTTGGCATCTCTGGAAATTTGGAATGAAGATGCTGGAAAGGCTAACAATCACTCCTATTGAGGTTTTTAATTATAATTTTCTTTCTCCTTGACAAGAGACTGTGATGCCTATAACTGATGGATATGTAATCCTGGGCCCATTGGGATGAATGGAGATATACAGGTGAAACTTGAAAAATTAGAATATCGTACAAAAGTTCATTTATTTCAGTAATGCAACTTAAGAGGTGAAACTAATATATGAGATAGACTCATTACATGCAAAGCAACATAGTTTAAGCTGTGATTTGTCATAATTGAGATGATTATGGCTTATAGCTCATGAAAACCCCAAATCCACAATCTCAGAAAATTAGAATATTACATGCAATCAATAAAACAAGGATTGTACATAAAACAATATTGCACCTCTGAAAAGTATAAGCATGCATATGTACTCAATACTTGGCTTGGGCCCCTTCTGCAGCAATTACTGCCTCAATGCGGCCTGGCATGGAAGCTATGAGCCTGTGGCACTGCTGAGGTGTTATGGAAGACCAGGATGCTTCAATAGTGGCCTTCAGTTCTTCTGCATTGTTCAGTCTCATGTCTCTCATCTTTCTCTTGACAATGCCCCATAGATTCTCTATGGAGTTCAGGTCAGGCGAGTTTGCTGGCCAATCAAGCATAGTAATCCCACAGTCACTGAACCAGGTTTTGGTGCTTTTGACAGTGTGGGCAGGTGCCAAATCCTGCTGGAAAATGAAGTCAGCATCCCCATAAAGCTCGTCTGCAGAAGGAAGCATGAAGTGCTCCAAAATCTCCTGGTAGACAGCTGCATTGATTCTGGACTTAATGAAATATAGTGGACCAACACCAGCAGATGACATGGTTCTCCAAATCAACACAGACTATGGAAACTTCATACTGGACTTCAAGCATCTTGCAGTGTGTGCTTCTCCATTCTTCCTCCAGACTCTGGGTCCTTGGTTTCCAAATGAGATGCAAAAGTTGCTCTCATCACAAAGAGGAATTTGGACCACTGAGCAACAGACCAGGTCTGTTTTTCTTTAGCTCAGAAGCGGCTTGACAAGGGGAATATGACATTTGAAGCCCATGTCCAGGATCCGTCTGTGTGTGGTGGCTCTTGATGCACTGACTCCAGACTCAGTCCACTCCTTGTGAAAGTCCCCAACACTTTTGAATGGCCTTTTCCTGGCAATCCTCTCCAGGCTGCGGTCATCCCTGCTGCTTGTGCACCTTTTTCTTCCACACTTTTCCCTTCCACATAACTTTCTATTAATGTGCTTTGATACAGCACTTTGGGAACATCCAACTACTTTTGCAATTACCTTTTGAGGCTTTCCCTCCTTATGGAGGGTGTCAGTGATGGTTCTTTGCATAACTGTCAGGTCAGCAGTCTTTCCCATGATTGTGATTCCTACTTAACCTGACTGGGAGAACATTTAAAGGCTCAGGAACCTTTTGCAGGTGCTTTGGCTTAATTAGCTGATTAGAGTGGGACACTTTGAGCCTAGAATATCGACCCTTTTCACAATATTCTAATTTTCTGAGATTGTGGATTTGGGGTTTTTATGAGCTGTAAACCATAATCATCTCAATTATGACACATCACTTGAACTATCTTGCTTTGTATGTAATGAGTCTATCTCATATATTAGTTTCACCTTTTAAGTTGCATTACTGAAATAAATGAACTTTGCACAATTTTTTGAGTTTCATCTGTATAGTACTAAAAAAAGAAGGAAATATATATAAAGTGTAGTGCATTAGTTAAGATGCAGGTCAAGAAGAAGGTAGCCTGAAGTTCTAGTCTACTTTCAATCATGGAAACTCACTGGGCAATTATGGGCTAATTTTTTTTTACTTTTAGTTCAATCTACCTTACAAAGATGGCTGTTATGGGAACAAATAGGGAAAGGAAAGATTGTATATCTCTATTGAGCTCCTGTTCAAAAAGTGGGGTATAAATCTAACGAATAAACAGGAGCCATATTAGATCAACTCAGCAGGGATAGGTGGGGAAAAAAAGGTGATTGTCATTTTCTGTTTATAAGGGGTGGTGTCTTTTTTACAAGTGAACAAAGAATATGGTGCAGAGAAACCAACGTAACAATTTTTTAATAATTATTTAATCATAATTTTTTAATAAAAAATGCAGAGAAAAACAAAGATGAATACAGTACATAGGAAAATAAGGATACTTGGAGTGGCTTATGATGTGCATCCTGTGAGGTAATTTCTCTAAGTGATGATCGGTATCTCTGTATAAAGATACTTATGGGCAAATCTCTTCATATTTTATCCAGGTTGACAGGTAGGTATCAGGCCATTTAGCTATCATAAGTACCCTAAATGGCTGACCCTGAATTAGACTGGCTTTCCTGCTTTCATTGCTAATGTTTTGACAAATTCAAATATTTTTCTAACAGAAGTCTATTAGCTGTGGTGACACTTACGGCTATGACCACAGAGATGCTGAGATGATGTGGACTCTTCATTTTAGAATAAATCTGTAACATGATGACATTGCTACACTATCATAGTGGTGCTTTCCAGGCATGGCTAATATAGGAGTTTGGGAAATAATTTCATGGTGGCCAAAATGCTACTGGTAGTTTCCAGGATCTCACTTCTTGCAACAATTACATCTTTCAGTGATGCTATTGGGTGAACTTTTGAGGCCATTTAGTAGCATCCAAGTAAATGTTACCTTACTGTTGGTCATTTTAGGATTAGGAATGCACAAGAAATTATGGCTTATTTGCCTCTGAAAAATATGATCCATTTAGAATGTCAGAAAGATTAAATTTGATTTATGCTGTTAATCAGTGGAGCTTAAGACAAAAGAAAATAGAGCTCATTTGTTCCCCACAAAAATGTCTTATAAATGGATTGGTTTTAAACAGTAGCAATCAGGAGATATAAATATGTGTGGATAAAAAATAATGTGATTAAAACAAAAAATTTATTCATATTGATTTCAGCCTGTGGCTCTAGAATTTCATATTATCTCTGCAGATTCACAGCAGCTGATCTATCTCAAATTTGAGGAGGCTGATAACACCATGTAGTTTTATTTACAATACTATTTTTTTCAGATTCCATTAGGTTTTCTATTTTTGAAACGAGGTTACAGGACCACAATTACCACTAACTTCTTCCAGTTAGTAATAAATCCCAAGAATGTCAAACCTGCTTCTATTAAAATATGATGCTAATTATGTCTTACTTCAAGGATCCAATTCTTTCCTTGTAAATATATTTTTTGCTTATTTATTGTAATATTAAACAGTCCATTAGCAATAACTGCTAGGATGATCATTTCAGCCTAGCAGTACATTGATAATATAATGATAACTTTTCCAGAAACAGGAGACTGCTGTGGGGTATAACAGACTTTTAATATTCAAAGTATTTGTCTTTATAATTTGCCTATCCTCGCTTTACATATTAAGACCTCTGTCATCAGGGTTGTCTACACAGGACAATAAAAAAAAAGTCAAGATGCATTGAAAAAGTGAATTTTTGGTACCACCTTCATGGCCATCATCTTGGCTTTTTTGACTTTACCCTGGGACAATCCTGTCACCATAGGTAAAAAAAGATGAGAATTAAACAATGTCCCAATGAACTATCATGCTTAAGGGAAATAACTTAGAATGTGGTACGTTATTAACATCTAGCAATGTATCAACAGTTTTCCATCCAATTTACAAAATTAAAGGGTAAACTATATTTTAGAGAGGAGAACAAACAAAGCAATATCATTTTCTGAAAGAGTATTAATGTTTTGCATTTAGGATTAAATGGAACTTTTCTTTCTTTTCCTTTTGGTTGTAACAGTTCAATTGGTAAATTAGCAAACATTGTCTTCCCTGGTGACTCCAACTGAAACATCATGAACAATCATTCTTTGTAAACTTTTAACATCTAGAAAGACCAAAATAACTCACCTTTTTGTTTTAACATTAATTTGACACTTTTATTCATGTCTACTTAGAAATAGAAACAAGTTTCAGGAGATTAACTTCCAACCAGTGCATAGCTTTACAAAATGCATAGAATTGCTATCATAAAAACGTTTAAAACCAGTTTCCTTTGTTGAGAATATTCACTGATTTTATCTTTGTATATACTTATTTTTCAAGTTGTTTAGGTTGTGTGTATTTGGTAGAATACTATAAATATTTTTAGGGGAAAAAACAATTAATATCCTCAATCAGATTTTCCTCCAAAATTCCCAAGCAAAATATGACTTACTGGGAAATATGGGACATACCTAAAGGGTAACAAGGACACAAAGGTCAAGTTAAGCCTTTCTCAATGGATCTCCTCTAGGCCTTATCTTGACTAAGAGAAGACCACCCAGTCTTCTCTAGCTTGATGCCTTCTAAATATGTTGAGACTATAACCCCTACAGTAATTTTCACCCTTGGTTAGGAATTAAGGTTGGGGAAGAAGAAAGCTCTTTTATAGGAATTAAACCCTTCATAAGCAAATTAGACTTGCAAGTCTTTTAGTAGCAATCACGTTTATCATCTGTAGATATTTTTTTTGCCTGGTATACAAGAAAGGAAAGCAGAGTCAGCTAAGTATCAAAGGTTATGTTGCTATTAAATGTATGTGACATAAATAATGTGCACCAAGAGCATTCATACATTTTAAAATTCATACATTTTATAGGGCAAATCCCTAAAAACAAGTGTGGGCTGCAAAATCCAGACAGCACCAATGAGATGCAAAAAACTCTTCTCTGCTATCAAGTGGTGGTCCACAAGATTTTTGCAGCCCACATCTTGTAGCTCTTCTTAAAAGAACATTAAAAGTATAAAAGAAGCTTTGTGGGTCTTACTTATCAAAATGATGTGACTTAGAGTAGGGTTTTAGTAACAGGCTCTTGGTTATATAATTCTCTCTAGGTTGCTATAACTGGTCTCAGATTGTCCAGTTTTAGATAGCAGCTTTATTTATACTGCCCTGGGTATTTGATGGATTTTTTTTTAAAAAAAATGTTCATACAAACTGTACTTTTATTGAGCCATTGTAGAGCCAAAAATAGGGATAGCTGTACTAATCAATCTAGATTAAAGATTCTGTAATAGTACGAGTAGATATTGAGTGTTATTTTTTTTTCCTTGAGGAATCCAAGATATTCTGACTGCCAGAGAATTCCTTAAAGATACAAATTCATGTTTAGGGGTAAAAAATGCACTGTACCTACTCATTGGCCCACCTTCCATTTTCATTTGTAAAACAAAAATGAATCCAAGTTATATACTGACTTTTCTTGCTTTTAGAAATCCAGACAATTTAGACAGCCCAACTTTGTGTGGTCTACTATAATCTATTATTACAGTGAGCCCTTGAAACACCATCTGATTGGACATTTCACTTGAAAATGCTATAATAATACTTAATGCAAAATTGCAAATGCTGTATTGTTTTTATTTCACCATGACTGCTTGGAATAGGGGGGATGGATGCAATCGTTTTATTTATGGTGTTACTGATGTGGCTGGCCACCAGTTCCATCATTCCTGTTATCATAGCTAGTTAGTCCTTCAATCAGCATAAGTATTAATATGTAAAATAGTTTGTATAGCTCATTAAAACACATTTTTGTAAATTATATTTCATTATATGAACCATAAATAGAAAATAAAGGAAATTTCTTTCAGGATATTTAAATGCAAGAATAATCTTGAATAGCTATGATTGTCTTTAACTAGCAACTGCTATTATCATACATGAAATGCATGAAGACATTGTATTCATATCCCCGTGCATTTTAGTCTGTTCAGGCTTTTAACTTATCCACTGATGAGAATTTCCTGAAGGCAAAGCAAGCTCTCCAAAGCATCTTTTGATACCTTGACTCTATCTTCTTCTACCAGCTGGACATGTAATTCCTCTAGAAGGGAGTCTGTTTTAGTTATGTAGGCTTCCCATATGTTTAGAACTTCAAATTGCTAGGGATTGAGCATCCTTTCTACTGCAGATGTTTCTCTGTATAGAAATGTGGATGCAGTTCCAAAAATTATCCATCTCTGAACTGCATCATGTATTCCAGAATGCAGAGTTGATGGGAAATGGATAATACAGTGAAAACATTCTAAAATTCAGAAAAGTTCTCTTTCTCCAGGAAAAACACTTTGCTTGTGGACTTCTCAGCTTTCCATGCAACCTGAAGTTAACAAAGAACAAAAAAATTAGGGATTTCTTTCATACATTTATTCTGTTGCAACAAATGCAACTTTTGCAACCAGCCTTTTGGTTAGTTCTCTTTCCCTTTTCTGTTTTCTGTTTATTGTTTACTACTAAACCTGAAACCACCTGCAAATATAGCTGGTGGGTGGCATTGGTTTCTTATATAATAAACTTAATCATAGTGAGAGTAAAGAATAGTACATCAAAAGCTAGGGCTAAAAGCAGATTAAATCAGGAACAGATTTGATAGGTTCTTTCTGCAACGTTATATCTACTCTTCTTTTCATTTCAGGTTTTTGTGGAACAGTATGTCCTTTAAGACCAAATGAAACCACTCATAATTATCTAGCTCTATTGCTGTCCTTGTAAACAATTTCCATTTAGATTGTAGTCCTCCAGCTCTAATGGAAGTAATTTGTGCCAGAGAGTAATGCGTCTCTCTTTGAGATATTGGGCATATAATAACTTTTCCCTACATAGATAAATAACGCGTGATATATATTTTTTCTTGAATTGCAAGCTTGACATTGGCAACACAGAGAGAAATTATTAAGTGTGCCATCACTTTTTTGTTCAAAGTAATATTTTTTGGTAAAACAATCTTGTCAGAGATGACTGAAAACCTAAAAGTTTATTTAACTGAACAAATTATTTACCAAATATTTTATTCCTGGTTATTTCATAAACGAAAGTCTTTTTTCTTTCTTTTTTTATACTTCTATAGATTTTCCCTTCCTGCACAATATTGAGTATGAGAACCAAGTTTTGCCCAGCATATTTTTTGCTTCCTGATAGAAAAATAAAGGTTTACTTTTCATCTAATCACTCTAAGACTATTTTATGTGTTTCATAACAGTTATGCAGAGCGCACAGAAATGGGGAAGAAAAGCCATTCCAATTGCAAACCCCTCAAATCTTCAACATTTCAAGTTTGAAACGTTATAGGTGAAACATATTTGAAACGTTATAGGTGAACCATACTCAAAATTGGGAATCCTGCAAAAGATAAGGCTGGATAAGACTGAATACAAAAAAAATTGCATGTATTGAGTTTGCATTCAGTGATATGTGGCCAGAGACAGGGCTGGCTTAAGCTACTTCTGTATCAGAGAAAAATAGATAGATCACCAAGGTAGCTCACTAAAGAAGATTTTAAAAAATTCAGAATGTATCCTGCTGGAAGGAAATTTGGATTTTTTTTTTTTTTATTCCCAGTGAATCCAATAGTTACTGGGCACCACCCTCCATGACCATTTTATCTTGTGCTACTTCCAGATGCTGCAGGCCATAATGTCAGAATTGTACTCCTCTGTAACTTGTTACTAATGATGCTACTGTTTGCTGGTAGTCCAAGAAGAAACATAGAAGTAAAACTGTACATTCAATTATATGTACACATGCCTGTCAGTGAAGATCAGTAATACTAACTTCCACCTGTATATGCCTCCTTTAGTTCAAAGTAAGACACCAATTTTCCAGCCTAAGTCATTTTCAAGAGTGCTAGATCCATGTTGTTGTTGTTTTTTTAAAAAAAACTGCCTAGTGGTCTTATATAAGACTACTACTGATAGAATAAAAGTATACAGAGGGCTGTGTGGAGTGAAGCAGAAGGAAGTACAGTACTCTCAATTGTGCCAGAATACACCCCTGTTACTTTATTACCTCCTCTATGTCTCCAGTAATCTACAAATAGTATACTCATAGTCTAACATGTCCATACCGAGAGGTCAGAAATATAGGTGAGTGCTTCGATCCCCTAAAACCCACCTACATTTGCCCCACTACGCATCAGGGAGGGCAATTAGATGCTATATTTCTCACCAAAAGCAGATGGAAAGGAAATGAAGCCAGCAGAATCCACCATTAACTTGGGCTAGATGATACAATCACAGGCCTAATTTTTTTTTTTTAACAAACATTATTCAGTTTTCACATTAAAAACAAAAATCTCTTTTTGGTGGACAACATATTTCCGGCTCATCATCTTTACATACAAATATGACAGAAATTATACAATGATATATGCATACTTAATTCTATTATTACCTTTTCCATTCCAAATTTTCAGTAGGGAGAAAAACAAACACATTAATTCTAGCCTCTTTCCTTAATTTCAATCAATTTTGTTTCATTTCAATTATTTCAAATTAATCCTTTAGTATTTGTTTTTAAACATAAACAATATGTATTTACCTAATAAATACTAATAAGGTTTAATTCTAAATTCTTTCATTAATCCCAATCTAAACATTTAATTTCATTTCAATTATTTCAAATATAATCCTTAATATTTATTTTAAAAATACAAATAAACAATATATATTTGCCTAATAGTGGTAATAATGAAGTTACCAATGTCTCTCCTTGCTTTTAATAATCTATATTAAACTTATTAATTTAACTGGTTCTTTAGTCTGTCACATTCCCTTTCAATTGCACACATTTAATAAGTTCTAAATTGATACAGATCTTAACACACCCGCACAAAAAGAAAAAAGAACAAGTATAAGTTTCCCCTCTTTTACTATTTTGAGTGTGATACCTTAATGATTAGAATATACCTTTATTCCCTCATCTTAATTCCCAATAAACCCTTAGTCATTACATCTTCTCAATTGTATTCCACAGCATATTTCCCCCCCTTTAATAAGAGTTATCAATATCTATATTACCCTATTTTCTAAATATTTTTAATTGCAGAAACATTCTTATTACCCCTTGTCACCCTGCAGAATCCCCCTTTTAATTCATCAACCATTATCTCTGAAAAGGCAATTTCTTTTCAACATTTTACTAGTTCTGTGGTTCTTTCTGTCACATGCCTGTTTCTTACTGCTTCTCTGGTGCATTGTCCAGGGAGCGAACCCGAGTCTCCTCCCACTCTCTTCCCCATGTCTTTTCTCATTCTTTCTACATTTCCTGACTGTTATGTCTTGAATTGGTTTTCTCGAAATCCCCGAGCCTTGATTGGCTAAGGCGCGGGGATTTCTGATTGGCCAGGCGAGCCGCGCTGATTGGCCCGATTGAAGTCTCCCGTGATTGGTGCAAACCAAGAGCGGGAGACTTGAATCGCTGCCATTGGCCGCGGCCGCCGCTGCGAAAGGTATAAAAGCCGCGGGCTTTTTGCCTTTCGCCGGTTCGGTTCTCCCATTGTTAATAAAGAGCTTTGAATGAAAGTCACCGACTCTGATCATCTTTTTGCGGACATGACACTGGCGACGAGGGTGGGATCTCGCCCCTGAACCGAACCCCGTGTCCACCCAAGAACCAGCTCCAGCGCAGAGATGGCGAAGATAGCACCGCCCGCCCCGTTCAACCCCGCCACCAAGGATTGGGAATCATACTCGGATCGGTTCCGGATGTACCTGGAATGCGCCGGAATGAAGGACGCCCCGGCCCCGCTAAAACGCACCGTCTTTCTTACGCACTGCGGACCAGAGGTTTTCCAGATGGCCAAAGCTTTGGCCAAACCGGCAGACGCAACCGCCATGGACTGGGACGTCCTTGAACCCATATTGCGGCGCCATTACGCCCCCGAAGTCCCCATCCTGATACGGCGCAACGAGTTCTACCGCCGAAACCAGAAACCAGACGAAAAATTGAGCGACTTCGTCGCAGAACTACGGCGCCTAGGAGGACTCTGTGAGTTCGAAGGTCTGAACAGTCTCATAAGAGACCGCTTCATACTCGGTTTATGGGATCCTACACTCCAGAGCCGACTTATGGCCAAGGGCGACATCAGCCTAGCCGATGCCCTTACAGCAGCCGCAGCCGCTGAAGCGACCCGCACGTCGGCAGACAGCATGCGAAGATCTGACGCGAAGGGCGGAAACAACAACCCGGCAAGGTCGGCCGACACAAGAAACGAAGCAACCGCACACTACGGTGAATACCAATCAAACTCCAGCACGTCAGAAGACGAGGAGGACATACACCGAGTGCAGACGGGACGCGGCGATCAACGAAGCCGAAAAGGTCGCAGGTCGAGGACCAACTGTGCCGGGTGCGGCGGCGATCACCCCAGGTCAGAATGCCGATTTTTTGACTCTATCTGTAGGCATTGTGAATGACGGGGTCACATCGCCCGAGTTTGCCGCCAAAAGAAGACCCGCAGCCCGCCCAAATGGGAACAGCACGACAGACGGAGAGAAAACTCCCCGCCCAGAACCAGAGAGCGTCAGCCAGATGGTCGGTGGGACCGCACTCAACGATCTCAAAGAAGCGGCGACGGTCGGCGAAAAGAAGAAACCCACCAGACAGTGACCATCGGCCACGCCATCTCCGACGGCGCCAGAAAGGTACATGTAGAAGTACATATCGAAGGCCAGCCATGCAAAATGGAAGTGGACTCCGGGTCCTACCTTTCCATGATTGCATGGCGCGAAATCAAAAGACTGGTGCCTACACTGCAAAAGAGAAACGTGCATGCCCAAAAAGTCATCATTAAAGACTACCAAGGGAATCGCGTTCCCGTAGTGGGCACCAAGAACTTCAATATAACTTACAAAGGCCACACCGAACAACTGCCACTCACAATCGTCGATCGCGACCGCCCAAGCCTACTGGGTTTACAATGGTTCGCCCCGCTTAACATCGCGCTGACAGGTGTCAACCAAGTCACCATCGAAGCTTGGGAACAGCGGCTAGCCCAGGAGTTCCAGGAGGTGTTCGATGGAGGCTTGGGCAAGTACCAGGGGCCCCTTATCTCGTTTGACCTAGACCCAAGGGTTCCCCCTAAGCGGCTTAAACCTAGAAGGGTACCATTTGCATTAAGACCTAAAATTGACGAGCAGCTCGACAAGCTCGTCAAACAAGGGGTATTGCAGCCGATAGACCATGCCAGATGGGAAACCCCTATAGTGACCCCAGTAAAGCCAGACGGGTCCGTGAGAATCTGCGGGGACTATAAGGCCACCCTAAATTGCGCGTTGCAACAAAGCGCCTACCCAGTCCCAATAGTGCAACATTTACTGCACTCACTAGGAGGGGGCAAAGTCTTTGCCAAGCTCGACCTCACCCAGGCATATCAGCAGCTACCTGTGGACGAGAAAACGGCGGAAGCCCAAACAATAGTGACCCATCGGGGGGCTTTCAAGTGTAACCGGCTCCAATTTGGAGTCAGCGTAGCACCAGGCATCTTTCAAAGCCTGATGGAACGTTTGCTACAGGGCATCAAGGGGGTGGTGCCCTATTTTGATGACGTATTAGTAGCGGCGCCAAACGAAGCCGAATTAGAAAACAGACTCAGACAAGTCTTAACAAAATTTAAAGAAACAGGACTTAAAGTCAAACGAGAAAAATGCAAACTATGTACAAAGCAAGTAGAGTTTTTGGGCTATCTCCTAGACCAGCATGGCATTCACCCTACGACTAAAAAAGTAAAAGCCATCAAGGAAGCCCCCACCCCAAAGTCCAAAACGGAACTACAAGCATTCCTAGGCTTACTAAATTTTTATAATGTTTTCCTACCTCAAAAGGCAACGGCGGCGGAGCCTTTACATAGACTCCTAGACAAGAGGGCAGCCTGGACTTGGGGGAGACGAGAACAAGCCGCTTTTCAAAGAACCAAAGACCTCCTCACCTCCGACGCTGTCCTGATGCAATTCAGTGAGACCTTGCCCTTAGCTGTCACTTGCGACGCATCACCCTTCGGCGTCGGCGCTGTCCTCAGCCACACCCTCCCAGACCAGAGAGAAGCACCCATCGCTTTTTTCTCCAGGACTCTGACCAAACCGGAGCGGAACTATAGCCAGCTGGACAAAGAAGCTTTGGCTATAGTTGCCGCCGTTAAACGTTTTCACGAATACCTGTATGGCCGCCCGTTCACCATCGTGACGGATCACAAGCCATTGCTGGGCATCCTCGCCGGAAACCGAGCCACGCCAAACATCTTGTCACCCCGGATGACAAGATGGTCTGAATTCCTGGCAGCCTACAGTTACGAACTGTTACACAAGCCAGGTAAGAAAATTTCGCACGCGGACGCTTTAAGCCGCTCGCCTCTACCTGACACTGAACCTGACCCAGCACCAACAACAAACACCCTAAGTATCGAGAGCTTACCTATTACCGCATCTGACATTGCCAGAGAAACCGTTAAGGACAGGCGCCTGGCACGAATCTTACACTGGTTAGAAAAAGGCTGGCCGGAAAAAGACAATGACGAGACTTTTAAAACATTCCGCCAGCGCCAGACTGAACTTTCACTACTGAGAGGGTGTATCCTATGGGGTGACCGGGTGGTAATTCCGGACAGATTGCAAGAAAGGGTCTTGGAGATGCTACATGAGGGTCATCCTGGCATCGTCAGGACTAAAGCCCTGGCCAGAAGCTATGCTTGGTGGCCAGGAATGGACAAACATATTGAGGCATGGGTCGCCAAATGCCACCGGTGCCAGGAGACCAGATCCAGCCCACCCGCAGCACCTATCCGGGACTGGGAAACACCACGGGGGCCCTGGTCCAGAATCCATCTGGACTTTGCTGGCCCCACAAATGGACACACTTTTTTAATCACGGTTGACGCGTACTCCAATTGGTTGGAAGTTAGCGACATGAAGTCCACTACCACAGAGGCCGTCGTAAAAGAACTGTGTAAACTGTTTTCTACACACGGCCTCCCAGACGTCGTCGTCTCGGACAACGGGCCCCAGTTCACTTCCATCGACTTTGAACGGTTCCTGGCAGAAAGGGGTATCCGCCATGCATTAACAGCACCGGCGCATCCGGCGGCGAACGGTAGGGCGGAACGGATGGTCCAGTTTACGAAAAAGACCCTCCGGAAAATGGACCACGGGGAGATCAGCGACAAAATCAACCGACTGCTCTTCATACAGCACATCACTCCCAATACTACAACCAACAAGAGTCCTGCAGAGCTTCTGATGGGCAGAAAGCTGAGGTCCCCACTCGACAGACTGCACCCGACTTATAACCCGGAGCGGCCCCCAGACTCCAGCTCCAGGTACCGGACATTTAACCCAGGTGACTTAGTCTATGCAAAAAACATGACGGGGGACCCCCTATGGATCCCAGCCGTCATAACTCAAGTCACTGGTCCACGGTCGTACCGGCTCCAAACCATCGATGGGCGAGCCTGGAAGCGACATATCGACCAGCTCAGGTCACGAACAGCGACTGACCTCAACCCCCAAGACACGAACCAAGGGGGGAGGGAATACCCGGAAAGACAATCGCAGGAAAAAATAAAACAGAAATACTCACCGGAACACAGCCATCGCGAGTCCCCTCCGGAGAAGAGCAGTCTGGCCAGCTCTACCGACTCGGAGAAGCCAAGCGGGAGCGGCGAAATCCGTGACTCAACCGACCCGGTAGGCCCAGGCAGGAGCCACGGCGAAAGAACCGGCCCGATCATCCAGCCGGTTCGCACAGAGGCAGGAGCAGCCAAAAAGATGACCGCTCCGGCCGAGTTACAGCAAGCAAGTGAGTTGCGCAGGTCAACTAGGACTCGACGGAGCCCCGCCTACCTGCGTGACTACACCACGTGATGGACCATACCAAGAGGGGAGGGGTGTTATGTCTTGAATTGGTATACTCGAAATCCCCGAGCCTTGATTGGCTAAGGCGCGGGGATTTCTGATTGGCCAGGCGAGCCGCGCTGATTGGCCCGATTGAAGTCTCCCGCGATTGGTGCAAACCAAGAGCGGGAGACTTGAATCGCTGCCATTGGCCGCGGCCGCCGCTGCGAAAGGTATAAAAGCCGCGGGCTTTTTGCCTTTCGCCGGTTCGGTTCTCCCATTGTTAATAAAGAGCTTTGAATGAAAGTCACCGACTCTGATCATCTTTTTGCGGACACGACACTGACTTCACAAGTATTCCTTCTTTTAATTGTAAAGAAACAATTTCCTTTCAACATTTTACTAGTCTTACTGTTTCTCCTCCCTCTTTTTTCCCCATGACTTTTCTCATTCCAATTTATCTCCTTCTTAATATCTTCCCTTTCCCTTTTCTGCTGAATCTTCCTGCCTTTTTTAACTTCACAATTATTCTCTCTTTTAATTGCTTTCCTAAAATTCAACTTTTTAACCTTCCTTCTTTCCCCACTTCTTTGTAATGTTCTTTGTGTTAATTGTCCATTCAAAATGTCTTCTCCTTGAGTCAATTCCTGCTCTTCTGAGAATCTTTCTTCTTGTTCTTCAGTCGCCATTTCCATTTTCTCTAGCACAGAGCAAAGTGATTCGCCTCTTTCCTGTAGTAATTCTCTCATATTTTTAAGTTCCATTTTTAAGTCCCAAAGAGATATCATCATTCTTATATTTTATAATCTTCAAAGTCCACAAAAAAACAAAACAAACAAACAAACCCACTTTTATTTTCCTTCTTTCTTCTTTCAATTTTTTAAAGTTCTCAGCTATTCCAGTTCAGGGTTCATACCAAAAACATCAGTCAGTCCCACAAACAATCTTTCCTTCCTTGCTTTTTCCTTTATTCTGGTTCTGCTTTCACTTTTTAAAATTCTTACTTTGTTTCAATATTTCTGTGATTTTATACCAGTTCATTCAAAAACAAAATGCTTTCCTTTTTATTTGAACTAAATTTTTATCAAAAGGTGACACTCTCCATTATACGAAGTCTTCACTTTTTTCCCCCTATATTTTTATTTAAGGTTTTTCAAACCTCAATATTCCAAGACAATCCAGTCTCCAATTTATAAACTTTATTATTATTATTCTTTGGCAATATTAAGTCCAGCTTTAATTTTATACTTGATTAATTTTATACTTGACAAGCCCAGGCAGCTCCCCACAGACAGGCTTGCTGCTTCCTCTTACTCCACTGTCCCTCCAAGGCAGTTTCAGCCCCTAATCAGGATAATTGGGGATCTCCGATGAAAGAGCATGAACGATAGTCGCAGAGAGTTGCGATCTACTGTCCGTCAGCGAGGAGGCTCCGCCTTCTTCCCAGCAGCTGGTTTTTTTTCCACAATCACAGGCCTAATTTTTGTGTTAATCAAGGCAATGTTTTTCTTCTGGCTGAGGGACTGGAGGACAGCATATTATGCAGCTATAAGGAAAAGCCATAGATAGTTCAGGAATGTTACCAAGAAGAAACATCAGCAATGTGAAGTGAAATATGAATTGTAACAGGAGACCCGTGTTAGTCTGTAATGGCAAAAAAGGAGAAGACTGGTAGCAGATTTTCAAACACATTTTGTTAAAAGGTATGCACTGTCAGGAACTGATTCAGAGGCATTTTCTTTTCATTCTTGCTTGTTCTGAAGTATCTCTTTCAAAGGAAGAGCACAGCTCTTGGAAAATGAGTCACACATTCTTATCGTACCACACATTATTCAAATTTATCATAGGAAGTTCTTTTCTATAATGGCCTGAGATCTACTGATTGTGTTACCTCGGCCAAGCTTTGTGCATGCTTCCGAAGTCTCTTTCTAAAGACACTCAGGCATTTGTGTGAAATAAAAGTTGTAGATAGATAGAGCTAGAAAGACTGGAAAATTATGGAGAATTGTAGGTATGGTGGTGGTATACTTTAAATTGAGCTAAATTTGCTTTCTTTTTCTTAGTTGAAATGGTTTCAGGCATGGGTGAAATGAATGGAGACAGTCTTGGTTAGTGAACTTTCAGCTCTTTATTACATAGTGACTTAAGACTTTAATAACAACAACTCTGCCTTATATCGGCAACCTTAATGTGAAATAACCAATAGGGAGCTGTAAGACGCTAGCTCCAAAACCAATAAGAGTCCTTCGTTAAGGGCCAATCGGATTCTCTGAAGCCAACCAATCCGATCGAGCCGCTTAACAACCAATCAGAAGTGCAGGGCCAGAACCCTGCACTTTACCCCAAGCTCGCTTTTATTTTAACTATTTACATACATAACACCCCTTCCCCCTGGCTCCTCAATTATGGTGTGATTATATAGTCCTTCAAATAGGACGGTTGTCTTTTGGGTCTATCAGATTTTCTTTGGACTGGCTGCGTGCAGTTCTGTTGAGGTAGAATGTTGTTTGGCAGTGGCTCAGCTTCTCGTTCTAGTGTGATTTCCCTTGAAGCGTACGATTCTTCCTCCTGCTCCATTTCCTGAGTTTCACTTGATTCATCGCTCTCTTGGAACAGGTTCCCTGGAATGTTGTCTTCTTCCATTCCTTCCCCCCCCCTCAGTTTGGTCGTAGGGGAGTTGTTGGCTGGCCGATATGAGTCGTGACCGTAATTGGTCAATATGTCGTTTCCACAGTCTTTCATCAACACATCTTACAATATAGGATTTGGGCCCAGTCTCGCGTATTATCGTTGCTTCAATCCAAACCGGGTCGCCCGGTAAATTTCTTGCATAAACGGGGTCGCCTACCTTGAAGGTACGGTAGCGTCCGCTGGATCCTGCAGGCTTTTCTGGCTCGTAAGCAGGGTGCAGTCGGTCAAGGCGGGAACGGAGTTTTCGCCCCATGAGAAGTTCTGCGGGGGTTCTGCCGGTTACACCGTGCGGAGTGATGTGTTGTAGAAGTAGAATGCGGTTTATTTTTTCGTCAATATTATCATAGTCCACTTTTTGCAAAGTCTTTTTTACAAATTGGACCATGCGTTCCGCTCAGCCATTGGTAGCAGGATGCGCCGGCGAGGTGAGCGCATGGCGGATGCCATTATCAGCAAGGTACTGTTCAAACATTAGCGCTGTAAACTGTGGTCCGTTGTCGGACTCCAGGACGTCCGGCAATCCATGAGTTGCAAAGAGTCTATTAAGGACTTTAATGACTGCTTCGGAGGTTGTATTGGTCATTTGATGAATTTCTAACCAATTAGAGTATGCATCGACAGTCAACAGCAATGTATGTCCTTTAATCGGCCCTGCGAAATCCAGGTGGATTCTGGACCAGGGTCCGCGTGGCGTCTCCCATTCGGTCGGTGCAGTTTTTGGCGGTGTGTTGCTGGTTTGTTGGCACTTAGTGCAGGCCTTGACCCATTGCTCGATGTGTCGGTCCATGCCTGGCCACCAAGCATAGCTCCGTGCGAGTGCTTTCATCCGCACGATCCCGGGATGTCCTTCGTGCAAAATTTGTAACAGGTCTTTTGGAGTCGTTCTGGAACGACGACTCTATCGCCCCAGATGACACAGCCTTTTTGCGAAAAAAGTTCAGTCTGCCTTGTTTTAAATGGTGCGAAGTCATCTGGGACCTGGTCCAATGGCCATCCACGTTCTACCCAGCCTAGGACTCGAGCTAGGGTGTGGTCTCGTCTGGTCTCTCTCGCGATATCTCGAGCGGTCATAGGGGGCGAGTTGAGCATCTCGATTTGTAACGCCGATACTGTTGGTGCCGGATCGTTGAGAGTCTCTGGTAGCGGTGCTCTGCTGAGTGCGTCGGCGTGGGGAATGGCTTTCCCCAGGCGATATAACAATCGATAATTATAAGCAGCTAGGAACTCTGACCATCGAGTCATTCTTGGGGACAATATATAGGGGGTTGGTTTGTCCCCAGCGATTATCCCCAGTAAAGGTTTGTGGTCAGTTAGAACGGTAAATGTCCTTCCATATACATACTCATGGAATTTTTTTACGGCTGACACAATTGCAAGAGCTTCCTTATCTATTTGTCCATAGTTACATTCTGCATGGGAAAGAGTTTTCGAAAAGTATGCAACGGGGGCCTCGTTTCCATTAGGCAGCACATGGCTCAGAATGGCGCCCACCCCAAATGGTGAGGCATCACAAGTTATAACCAATGGTAATGTTTTATTATATTGCATAAGTACAGAATCAGATGTAAGTAAATCTTTTACATTTCGAAACGCTTTTTCCTCTCAGTAACCCCAAACCCACAATGCTTTCTTATCTAATAACCGGTGTAACAGTTCAGCCACAGTCACCTTTTGCGATAAAAACACATTATAGAAATTGATAAGGCCTAAAAATGCCTGGAGATCTGTTTTGTTGCGGGGTCTGGGAGCATTTTTTATCGCCCTTAATTTACTCTCAGTAGGGTGAATACCCTGACTATCAATGCGATAACCTAGAAATTCAACACTGTCGGTATACAGATGACATTTATCCCTTTTTACTTTCAGTCCCGCTTCTTGGAATTTTTTAAGAACACATACGGAACCACGCCCTTGATTCCCTGCAATAATCGTTTCATTAAACTTTGGAATATTCCCGGGGCTACACTTACCCCGAATTGCAATCGGGTACATTTAAAAGCACCTCTGTGCGTTACTATCGTTTGAACTTGGGCTGTTTTATCGTCCACAGGCAATTGTTGATAGGCTTGAGCTAAATCTAATTTAGCAAAAACCTTTCCGCCTCCCAGGGAATGAAGGAGGTGCTGCACCACCGGCACTGGGTACGCGTTCTGCTGGAGGGTGTGGTTTAGAGTGGCCCGGTAGTCCCCACAGATTCGGATTGACCCATCTGGTTTAATGGGGGTTACAATAGGAGTTTCCCATGGAGAATGATCAATGGGTTGCAGTACCCCTTGTTTAATTAGTTTGTCAAGTTGTTCATCTATCTTACCCTTAAGGGCGAACGGAACTCGAAGGGGCTTTAAACGGATTGGGGCGACCTTAGGGTCGAGGCTAAATGAAATTGGGGTCCCCTTTTTCTCGCCCAGACGATCTGCGAAGACATAGCTGAATTCAGTAATAAGGTCCTCCTCCCACTCGCAATCACCGACTTGGTTCACGCCGGCTACTTCGATGCTGAGTGGCGCAATCCATTGGAGGCTCAACGAACTAGGCCTGTCCCTATCGATGATCGTTAGAGGTAAGTATGCCGTATGCTTTTTAAACGAGACGCGGACTCGACAAGACCCAACCACAGGGATCCGATTCCCTTGGTAGTCTTTAAGGATGAGACGTTGCATTCGAAGGTCTTGGCGTTGGATGGTAGGAATGAGTTGCTTTAATGTCTTCCACGACACCATCGAGAGGGACGATCCCGAATCGACCTCCATGTGGCAAGGTTGGTTCTCTATGGCTACTGTAACTCGAATCTTCTTAGCGTCCATGGCTGATAGTATGGTGTGCCTCTTCTTTCTGCAACGCTCGATATCTGTAGGAGTGGTTTGCTGGATCTCGCCTTACAGGACGGTTTCCTGCCGATTGGCAAAAGTTGGTTCCCCTTGAGGCCTGACTTGGTCCCGGTAAACTGCGACAGACTCGACTGATGTGGCCTCATTTTCCGCACTCATGGCAGAGTGCGTCGCGGAATTTGCATTCGGCCCTGGCATGGTTCGCTCTACAACCTGCGCAGGAGCGTAAGGGCTTAGGGCGAGGGTCCCGGTCGGACCGCAGTCGATGGACCCCTTCTTCGTCGCTGTCTGACAACGAAGAGAGGTCCTCGTGGTGCGTCGTAACGAGCTGCTCTTCTGACTTGGATAAAATGTCACCTGTCGGTGGGGTCGTTGGGTTTCGGCTTCACCGTAGTTGCGCCGCGGACTTTTTGGTCGCCTCAGCAGCAGTGGCTTCGGCGATGTCGTCAGCAAGGCCGATGTCGCCTTTCGCCATCAGCTTGCTTTGCACACCTAGAGCATCTAATCCCAGAATTAACCGGTCTCTCAGTGCTTCATCTAAGTCTGCGAACCCGCAGAGGCCTCCTAAGTGTCGGAGGTCTGCCACGAAGTCAGCCACACTCTCTCCTTTTCGCTGGCTTCTTTGATAGAACTCATGGCGTCTCACGAGTGTAGGTACGGTTGGCACGTAATGGTCTCTCAGGAGAGGTTCGAGGTCGTCCCAGCTCATTGCTTTCACTTCTCGAGGTTTCGCGAGTGCTTTCGCCATTTTAAAGACAGCCGGGCCGCAGTACGTCAGGAACAGCGCCCGCTTCTTGGCTGGTGTGGCGTCCTTCAGGTTGTTTGTTTCAAGGAACATTTGGAAGTGATCCATGTAGGATTCCCAATCCTCTTGGTTCGGATCGAATGGAGTGGGTGGTACGATGCTGCTGGACATGGTTTCCGTTGGTGGCGTCGTCTTAACACGTGCTCTGTTTTTCTTCCAAGTTCCTTAAGATCAGATGTCTCCAAATCCCACCTTCGTTGCCAGTGAAATGGTTTCAGGCATGGGTGAAATGAATGGAGACAGTCTTGGTTGGTGAACTTTCAGCTCTTTATTACATAGTGACTTAAGACTTTAATAACAACAACTCTGCCTTATATAGGCAACCTTAATGCGAAATAACCAATAGGGAGCTGTAAGACGCTAGCTCCAAAACCAATAAGAGTTCTTCGTTAAGGGCCAATCGGATTCTCTGAACCCAACCAATCCGATCGAACCGCTTAACAACCAATCAGAAGTGCAGGGCCAGAACCCTGCACTTTACCCCAAGTTCGCTTTTATTTTAACTATTTACATACATAACATTAGTCTTTCGGTTTCTTACTCCTTTTCTGTGCTTTTTATGTTTCTTTCTTAAATGAGAATACATATGGATATATATTCAGTTTGTTTTACACTTTGTGAAAGCTTATGGCTATCAGATCTTAGTTGCAAAACCCAAAATGACCATGGGATGGCAGCAAAGAGATACAGAAAATATTTGCTGCTTTGTTTCTCAAGGGTTGAGGACTTCCCCCCTCAGAATTGGCTGGGGAATTCTGGGAGTTGAAATATACACATTGTAAAATTTTCCAATTGTGGATATCTGGATTTTTTTTCAGCCTGTTATCCCTACTTAAATTAAGCAGGTTATCTGTATGTACAATTGCTTTGACTTAGAAGAAAGGTATGTAATAAGTGTACTAAATAAATACATTGTATTTATTCAATAATGGTACTTTGGTTGGAGGAAGAAGAATCACCAATGAATAGAGTTCTGCTGCCTTGTGATAATGAAACTAACTTTTTTAAAAATAAAACACCTGTTTTTAAAAGAATGGCCCATTGTCATCTAACAGTAGAACATATTCTGCTCTATAATTTTGGAACAACAGGAGGGGATTTAAAAAAATAGTGTTAGACAATCTTGCTTTGAAGAACGAAGTCTCAGTTTACTAATGTATGTGATAACAATAGATGAAGATACAATTGCAAGCTAGATTTGATTTGCTACCATATCTTTCTTGATTTCTGCATGATGTTCAGATTACACAAAATTAAAATATCACCAATGGTATGCTGATTTTTAAAAAAGATTTCTTTATTTTTATTTTATAACATAACTGGGCATCTTCTTCTGGGCTAAGAGCGCTGGTAGGATTCAGTCAGTTTGCACCACTTCGGGAGAACCAGTTGTTAACTTTTTGAGCAGTTTAATGAACTGGTTGTTGGAAGAAATCATTAGGGCATCAATTATTTGAATCTCACCACTGGCTAAGAATCCCATTTTGTCATAGTGTGGGATCTGGATAGAAAATAAGGTGCACCAAGGAAAATAAATCACTACAAAATCGAAAACGAATCCCTCAGCTGCACAACAAAACAGTATCATGCTTTATCATACACAACAAAGAAACTCTTTAATATACTGATGCAATCTGATACTGAATCTTGAATATGAAGTTTGTTTCTAAATTTGGATGATAAAATGAAGAAAAAAGATTCTGGAGATTGAAGAAAGTCATTGTAGGAACTGTAGCTGACCCATATTTTGCTATCTCCTGCAACATGGTGTGGCAATTATTTGCCTCAAATCCTGTTAAACTGATCAGTATGTACACAATGCTGTATTTTCTGAAATAACTAGTCAAGTGTGAAATAGCGTTTTAAAGTGAAACTCAATTGGATTAGGCATATATCATTTATCTGTTTTCTTCTCTATTCAGTGTTTCTCTGTGGCTCTATCTTATAGTCACAGGTACTACTTAAATAGATCACACCACAAGAAAATAAGACAGCATTGATGCAACTCTATACTTCTAACGGATGTTAACAACTGTCTCATACTATGGGAGTATTCTGACTTGTCACTGGTAAATGGACTGTGAACAAGCTCAGTTGTTTCTCACAAATCATATTAACTTGCATTAAAATGAAAGAAAAAAGAGAAGCCATTTACTTTAAACAGCATTATAAAAATAAACCAAAATTACATTAGGGCAGTGGAAGTAACAATTTGTTCCATAGCATTTTTCTGAAAGGAAAAAAGAATAAGAAACTCCTAAGAGTTTCTATATCAGTAGCAAGATATACTTTTGGTAAAACAGTGCAAATAAGAAATGTCTGAAGTAGTTTTAAGAACGCAGTGAAAGACAAAGCCTTCCTTCCTCCCTCCCTCCCTCCCTCCCTTCCATTATTAACCAAAATGTAATTATATATTTGCATGTACAAAGTTAGATTAAAACTATCAACCCATGAAATAGCATTTTAGATCATAAAGTCAAAATATTACAATGTCCTAAAACCAAAAACAACCAGAACAGGAGACAACAAAAGACACCGCAGCATGGATTCAATTAAAAGCCCAGATGAACAAATACTTTTTCAGCAAATTCCTGGAAAATTAAAGGGCATCCTCATCCAGTGTTAATGACTGACTAATAATATAAAGGGGAGTCAACTTGATATTGAGATCTTATGCCTTCCAAAACTTTATTTCACATTGTCCCATTACATTCATGGTGGAATCAGAAGGGGTTCAAAGCAAAGTCAGGAAATAAAAATGGGAGGAGGAATTAAAAAAAAAAAATTTCTTGAGAAATCTGAGATTTGTTTTATTTGTGTACATGTGGTCTTGTAAATTTTATAAGGTAACCTTATTGGTTAATAGGAGTACTGCTTTGGCCCCTTCAGCCAGGGGCTATTTCACTGATCCTCACAGGCATAGCTTTTCCATTTAAAATGATTCTCAGGCATCATAATTGGAGTAATTTGGCAGGGGGAGTTGTAAAATGCAGTCTTTATATGTGTACTTATAGAAACTCAGGGATTTCTCAAGCATGATGAAATCTCCTACAATGTTTCTCAATGGAATTGTATTGGCTACAATCTAGTACAGGGGTGGGCAACTATGGCCCTTTTATGAATTATGGACTTCAACTCCCAGAATTCCTGAGCAAGGCTTGCTCAGGAATTCTGGGAGTTGAAGTCCATAATTCATAAAAGAGCCATAGTTGTCCACTCCTGATCTAGTATCACAAGCCATCTAAGTTCACTATTAGAAATAGCACGGTATAAATGAGACGCCTAGGAACCAGTTAAAACTGCAGCAGGAAAGCAAGATAAAAAACATCCAACTGCTACAAATAAACATGGCAGTGCACCTACTCTTTGGTAGTAGGTGCAGATACACTTCATGCCAATAACTCTGATCATTAGGGCTTCTGTCATTCATCCACTGATTTGTAAAATACTGCTTCTCTATGCACACTTGCTGCATTAATGTGGTGTATGACAATCCCAAACTGTATGGGAAATGTTGTCTTAGCTGTTTTTATAGTGGTGCTGAACTAGCTGCGATGAGGGCTTTGTGAAGCCCAGAGAAAATGTTTATATTCATCCTGATTATATTCAGCCTTGAGTTACAATCTCTCCTGTGCACCAGCCTATTTCCACTAACAAATGAGTGTGCTTGTCTTCTATACTGATTTTGCAAGTTGATGGGTTGTTGAATTGCTTTTGGATAAGCCAGTTCTTTATCGCCTTTCAATATGCCTGTAACAGTGAAGTCATAACCACCTTTGGGTGAAATTACATCCTCCTTCGGACAATCAACAAAGATCTGTTGCCAGTTTCTCCCTTTGCATGACAGTCTACAATTTCCTTTGCCAAACAGGAAGAATCTCTGGTTCATGGGCAGGATGTAGGTGGTCCTTGTTTGAGAACCATTCGTTTAGCAACTGTTAGAAGTCACAACAGCACTGAAAAATGTGACTTAGAACTGGTTCTCATACAACTAGAGCAGCATCCCCATGGTCACATGATCAAAATTGCTGCACTTTGGCAGCTGCCATGCATTTATAATGGTTTCAGCATCCCAAGGTCATGTGATCAACTTTTGCGACCTTCCTAGCTAGTTCCTGACAAGCAAAATCAATGGGGGAAGCTGGATTCATTTAATGACTGCATGGTTTGCTTAACAACTGCTGTGATTTCTTTAACAACTGTGGCAAAAAGATCATAAAATTAAACATGACTCACTTATCAACTGCCTTGTTTAACAAAGGGAATTCTAGTGATATGTTGAGGAATGCATGTAGTTCCATTTCAACCTCTGCCTTGGTCCCCCGTATCTGAGCAGCACTCATCTCTAGAAACATTTGCCAACTAAGAATACACATTTGTTACTTTGTGCTGAAAAAATCTTCTTTTCAAAATTTGGAGTAAGAGAAGTTTCTCCAGCTTGGTAAGGCATCTCCCTGTCCATTATGGCACTTTATGGTAGCCTTTTATCTTTCCACCTGAAGGGCCACAACAGAGATGAGGCTGAAAAAAGGGGAAGTTATGAACTGTCTTAGTATGCTATGCAATGGAGTGGAACGGCCATCCCATGCTCTTGTCTGGCCCAGTGCTTGCAGGTGGCCTTCAGTAAGTTGCTCCAAAGAAAGTCCATTTCCCACCTAATCAGTGAGACATTTATGTTATATATTTATTACTACATTCAAAGAAAAAAAATTTAAGATATCTTGGACTCTGTTAGGGATACACCCTAGCAGAATCTGCACGGCAGTTAGGCAGGCAGGCAGGCAAATATGTGAGATAAACGTTTTTGTAGCTTACACTCAGTAAAACAGATACACTGTGCTAGTTAAATAGTTTATTCCAGTAAGAGTTTTAGCATAGTCAAAACAGTCCATATATCATTCACTAGTTCAGTCCGTCCGGGGATTATACAGTTACAAAGTCCAGTGTCGAAAAAGAGGTCAGTAAACTTACAAATATCAGTCCAGTAATATATCTCTTCGCAGTAGAGATATGAAGAAGTCAAACCTCCTTTCTTCCTCCAGCGGCAGGAAACCCACAGTTATGTGTTGCTGTCTATTTGACCTCCAACCAATCAGTGCTTTTCCTAACAGTATAGCCGTACCTGAAGTTGATTTCCTAGTGTTTATGTCTGTTGCATAACTTGCATCAGCATATGCACTTAAAATCAGATCATCTTTTGGCTCCAAATACAATGCATAGTGCATTGTCTTTTTAAGATATCGTAATATATGCTTTGTCACTTGCCAGTGTTGTTCAGTGGGTTCAGCGTTGAGTCGTGCCAATTGATTAACGCCATAAGCAATGTCTGGCCTTGACCAATTACTAATGTACGATAGACTACCAATTAGCAATTGATAAATATTCTTATCGAATTTTGGACTTTGAGCATCAGTGTGGCCAAATTCCTGACTCATTGGAGATTTGCCGGTTAACAAAGTTCCATCTTTTATGTTTTTAGTAATTGATAAATCTTATCCTCATTCTAAGTTCTTCAACAGTAGTTGGAACTTTACTAACTTGGCAAGCTACACTTGCTTGGTACCTGTCAGGTGGTCTGGTTTCACGTGTTGAACGTCTAGGTATTACAGGGCTTACAGGTGGACTTTCATGTACTATCTGTTCCTGGTTATCTATTTCTTCCTGTTCACCTATTTCTTCCTCTTCTGGTCCTATGTGCTTTTCCTGTATTTCCTCTTTAATTGTACTCTTCTTATTACTGATATGTTGTTTTGGTCTTTTGTAGGTTTCTATGATTACATCCTTACTTGAATCTTGCTCCAGTTTTTCCCATCCTACATGTTCAAGGAATTGTGCACTAGCACCACAGTAAACTCTAGATGTACCTTTTCCCCAGAATCTGCATGATTTGTGATTAGATTCATAACCTACAAAGAATAACCTTTTAGCCCTATGCTGCCCCTTATGTCTCAGTTGTGTAGGAATATGCACCCATGCTGGTGCTCCAAATGTGTGCATGTAGCTTAGGTCAGGTTTTCTACCATGCCACCGTGTGAATGGTAATTCACCTGTTGTTGAGTTAACAACATTATTCAATATATGATTACCACACATTATTGCTTCTCCCCACAAAGTTTCAGGTAATCCTGAATCCGACAACATAGTACGAGCCATTGCCTGTATTGTTTGGCCTCGTCTTTCTTTAAAGGAATTATGTTGTGGCCTATACGGTGCAGACTTTTTATGTTCAACACCTGCCATCTTCAGTCTATTTTGGAATTTATTATTTATAAATTCTGTACCATTATCAGTTACAAGAGTTACTAGTTTCCTTTTAGTTTTTCTTTCTGCAAACTTCAACCAGTTAAAGAAATTCTGATATGTTTCCATTTTACTCTTCATTAAATAACAGAAACCATATCTAGAATAATGGTCCATTATACTTAATATATAACGAGCACCTCCCACACTTGGTTTTTTAGGACCTATAATATCAGCAAATACTACCTCTAGAGGCTCTTTAGTTTTAAATCCATTGATTCTATTTGCTGGTTTTACCTTGCCTTTTTCTTGACTGCAAGCATTGCAGTGCAAATATTTACTGCAAGGCTTCAGTTTTATACCTTTAGACAGTTCAACTGTTTTCTTGAGCATTTTAAAATTTATATGCCCTAATTGTCTGTGTAACAAATGTATGCATTCATCATGAGGTTTAACGTCATTATACATTGTGTTAGTTACCTCTAACTGATTATCATTTAACACATACAATTCACCTTTTAAAGTTGCAGTCACTTTTTTACCTTCCTTTTCTATTATGCAGTTTTCTCCCCTAAAGGTAACTACATAACCTAGTTTAACCAAAACTCTAACTGAAAGCAAATTAAACTTAAGTTGTGGTACATATAACATTTTTACATTTTCTTTTATGCAAGAACAATGTGCAATACCTTCACCTTTTGCTTTCATTTTCCAGCCATTAGCTAACGATATCTGTTGTGAACTTGTGGACATCTTAACAAATCTTTTCTTATCTTTCGTTATGCAGTGCAATGCTCCACTATCTACAACCCACAAATTATTATTCACAGTTTTGTTGCTATACATGGCTAACTCTAAGCATTTTTCATCCTTTTGATGCCTTTTATCATTCTGGCTGGCATTGTGGCGTTTTCCTTTCTTGCAGAATCTGGCCAAATGTCCTTTTCCTCCACAATTAAAACATTTTCTAATTGTATAGGCTGTCAAAGATTCTTTCTCTTCTTGTGGTTCCCTTCTCAGTTGATTCCTTTCAAGCCTTCTCCTGGCTTCTTCAATTAATCTGCCAGTAATGTCAGTTAATGTGAGGTTATCTTTTGGCAGTAATTCCAGTGAAGTTACATAGTCTTCATAGCTCTCATCTAATGAAGACAAAATTATATAAACCTGATGTAGTTCTGTAAAGATAAGTTCTTTTTCATGCAGTTCCTGAAAAATTCTCTTCATAGTGTTTAAATGAGTCAACATGTCTCCATTCTTTTGAAGATGTGTTCTGAACAGTTTCCATGTAAGATTTATATGTGCTTCTACACTGTCTCGAACATAAATCTTCTTTAAATTCTCCCAACATTTCGTAGCTGTTTCTTCTCCATGAATATGGACGAGCTGCTGGTCACAGAGTGTCAGTCCTATTATACAGAGAGCTTGCTCATTCTTCAGTTTATATTCTTGTATTTTCTGGGCATCATCCTCATCCTCCGGATCCCAAGCATCTACCTTTGGTGGGTTTTGAATTATACTCCACAAACCTTCTCTGCGTAGAAGTAGACTGCATTTCATAGACCATGAAACATAATTTGTTCCATCCAGTTTGGATATTAGAGACAAACTTGGTAAATTGACTTTTGCCATCTTTCTCTGGATATTAAACTATAATTAATAAAACACAGCTGTCTGTTTACAGTATTGTGTAACTACACTAACTCTCACTTTATATAAGCCTGTTATATCCTGGTTAGTCTGACTGTGCAGCTGGTCCCATAACCAGTGTTAGGGATACACCCTAGCATGGCAGTCAGGCAGGCAGGCAAATATGTGAGATAAACGTTTTTGTAGCTTACACTCAGTAAAACAGATACACTGTGCTAGTTGAATAATTTATTCCAGTAAGAGTTTTAGCATAGTCAAAACAGTCCATATATCATTCACTATTTCAGTCCGTCCGGGGATTATTCATTTGCAAAGTCCAGTGTTGAAAAAGAGGTCAGTAAACTTACAAATATCAGTCCAGTAATATATCTCCTCGCAGTAGAGATATATGGAGAAGTCAAACCTCCTTTCTTCCTTCAGCAGCAGTAGGGAACACGCAGTCATCAATCCATCATAGTCAGCAAGCAATTCAGTAAGCCAGCAATCAATCAAGTTCTCTTGCTCCCTCTTATGGCGATTTTACAACCGCACCCAAAATTACATGCTTTGCAGTTTAAAGTGACACACACTTAAATTCACTATCATTGTTTATATATATTATTTTACCCAAACTACATTAGGTAACCTTGTTATTCCTAATAGACTCCTAGACTTACATCTAATGTTAGATGTCCCTGTTTACCCATTGAATTTTAAAACTATTGAAACCTGGTTTTCTATTGCATCTAATAATTATATTGATCTAGGGAACTGGAATAATTTACAGGTGGCCAACACAATACAGCGTTTACTGTCTAAAATGTTCAAGAATTGATCTGTATAGAATATTTCAGTAAATAAGTAGCAACTGAAAGCAAGTAAACATAAAAAACATGCCTAAATAAAAATCCAAAGCACTTAAAAACACCTGCAGAATAAAATGACGACAACAACATTATGCAGGCTATTGCACAACAAGGAAGGGGGAAGAATTAATTGGGGAAAATAATGATTTTTTGAAAAGTTGTAGTTTAGGGCTGAAAAATTATTAAGTTGGATGACAGACGGACAACCCTGGGAGAGTTGAGTGGGGAAGTGTGAAATGTGTGGACAACATATAATTATGTAGCAAGAATTATTCTCAACTTCAGTTAGTCCTATGAAAGAACAAAAGGGCTGCATAATGGTAAAGAAATTCACTGTTGATAAGTGCAAGATAATGCACATGGCAAGGAACAATTTGGACTCTCATGCACATTACTACCTTCTAAATTGACTGTAACTGTTCAGGAAAAAGCCAGGTGTCATTGTGGGAAAGAGTGATATAAACATCTGCTCAGTGTTCAGCAGCCATTAAAAGTATGAAAAGATCCTAGAGTGCTCTGCATTGCCTTGACAGAATAAAATCATAAATTTTAAATTACCCTTCAGTGTTGTATTCTTTTCATCCTGGCAGTACAAGTCTCTCTGAGAAGGATAGAGGGGAAAGGGGGTACACAGAGAGAGAGGGACTTCTTATCACCCATCCCCTCCCATTTGTGACTGTATGACTGTAACTTTTTCGCTTGTATCCTTACAATTTATATTGACTGTTTTCTAGTATGATTTGATTGTTGGTTGTACCCTATGACTATTATTAAGTGTTGTACCTGATGATTCTTGACAAATGTATCTTTTCTTTTATATATACTGAGAGCATTTGCACCAAGACAAAGTTCTGATGGAAGTACACCGTCACCTCAAGTAAATGAGATGTCTCCATGAGGTGGGTTAGATATTAACTTACATGTCCGGTTTGGAAAGTGTTGTTGATTGCAACTTTGGTCCAAAAGAAAAAGCATAAACAGAGTACCATAACAATTTGCATGTATTAAAAAGGTTGCCTTAACATCCATTATAATACTGCTGTTGTTGTTTTTTAAAAAGAAATAACCACAGCCAAATTACAGTAAACTTGGGATGGCTTTTTAGTAGCTGACCTCACTTGTAGAGTCTAGTCTAACATCCTACAGCTCAAGTCTAACATTCCAACCATAAGCATTCCAGGATATACTTAGGGATAGGAAGAACCCAATATGTAGTAAGTAAAATCTCAAGACTTCACTTGGTAAAAGCCAGGTTTAAGTTTATCCCCAACCATGGATGCTCTTTGAGAAGCATAACTTTGAGTAGTCATACTCTCTTTCTCTTCGCCTTCCATTTCTTTTTCTCTTTCTTTTTTAGCTCAACATTCCTGATAAGTTGCTGTTGTGGATAAAGTGAATGGAGATCACATACAAACTGCCTTTAATTCTTGGAAAAAGGATGAGAGAAATCTAACAAATCATAATTAAATAATAAATGTTTGGACCAGATTTATTTATTTATTTGATTAATTAATATGCCACCCATCTCCCCAAATTTAGGTTCCATTTGAGTGCTACTTGTACTATTTCTTCAAACTGCAGGATTTTTTAAAAATAAAATCCCATCACTATCCCCAGACCAACAGCTACAACACATTCAAAATATATCTTTCTGCAAAGATATTCAGCTAATACAAGCTCAGCCAATTGTGGTTTGTTCCACAAATTATAGTTTAAAACCAGGCTTAGTATGAAACAGTTTTCATAAGGATGCCATATTTATCTTAGGCCAGTATAGCTGTTCATTTCATCTCCAGATAACTGTCAGTAGATATGATGAATGGTTATACATCTGTACTCATTGCCTCTTTCAAGAGCCAGAATGATGCTAGCCACTTGTTCAGTGTCCTTTTGTGGACAATGCATCTTCCTTCATTCAGAAAATGCTTAAAATCCTCATCCTGATAACTGTTCCATTTCTCTGTTTTCTGTTTTAGTATTCAAAGATGTAATTCTCTAAGGTCTGCTAATTTGTCATCTTCTAATACATCTAATTGCCTAATTATGTGATCAAGCACCATCACAAAACATTGTAACATTTCATTCCCCTGTCTTTCTCCTCCCCAAATTCAGTTTAATGAGATTATTTTCCCAGTCACGCTGATTCTAAATTACTGGGCCCCAAACAAGTAATAGGAATAGTTCACACATGGATCACAATTGTCACATCCTACAGAAGATGAGATATGAATGGGAGCATGCCTCTATTGATGGTTCATACAACCGCAGCTCAGGAGGGTAGTAGAATCCACAATAGTGGGCACTTACCCCACACAACTGTCTAGAGTAAATGTGAACTTCTATTTGTTACTATTTGAAGACATTTTGTTTTTTGTTAATAATTTTAAAAATGTCACCCCTAAATTTGGAGCAAATGTCCTCAGTATACCATCCTACCTGCCCCATCTTCTATTTGCCATTATCATTCTACCCATCTGTTTATTCTTATTTTGACCCAATTTATGTTGTTGTTCAAAAAAAGAAAAACTGAGGCTATGCCAAGTGGAAGCTTATTTTTGCTATTCTTGTATTGTTCACTCATAGACAGTAACTGCAAAGTCAGAATTTTAATCAATAACAATAGCACTTAAACTTATATACTGCTTCATAGTGCTCTGCAGCTTTCTCTAAGCAGTTTACAGAGTCAGCATATTGTTCCCCAACAATCTGGGTCCTCATTTTACCCACCTCAGAAGGATGAAAGGCTGACTCAACCTTGGGCTGGTCAGAATTGAACTTCTGACAGTCGGCAGAATTAGCCTGCAGTACTGCATTCTAACCACTATGCTATCATGGCTCTAAGGTACATACACTAAAGTCTAAGATTTGGCAATAAGTCTCTGTTGTACAGCAAGTCTCAGCAAGTGCTTGATGATACATATCTCTATGGCCTGTGGCTCAGTGGTAGAGCATAGGCATCTAGAAACAGAGGTGGAAAACAGAAATGGACAAAGACTCTCCTATATCCCCAGAGTCTTGTTGCCAGTGAGTGCAAACAATTTTGGCCACATGGGCTGCTAAACAATCCCATCTATCAGAACCATAAAAGTGGTTTGCCGAACTACCTGCCTCTTGGAATGAGGTTCCCTCTAAGATCCTGATGCCTTCCATCAGGTTGGTATTTTGGACATGGCTCTTTGCTCAGATCTTTGGTGAGGGTAATTGAAGTCCCCTCCTGGATAAAGTGGATTTGCTTGATTGTTACCCAGTTTGTACCAACTTCTGTTTTTTATCTTTATTCTATTATTAATTAACAATAAGCACTATATTATTCTGGGTATTTTTCTTTAGGAACTGTCCGGAGTAGCTGGAAGTTGAGTGGTGTAAAAATGTAAATTAAGTAAGCAAATAATGGTGACTGACTTAATACAACATAGATTCCTGTATGAGAAAATATCTTGCATGCTGATCTTGCATGCCAATTTTGGTTTATTTGGCCCTTACATTATTACATTATGTCATTATCAGTCATAACTTTCATCACGTGATTGAAAGCTGCCACATCCTCAGTGCAGAGGATTTAAGTAGTAGCACAGAAAACTATAGACTGCATTTAACATTTAAATTAAATCCAATAATAGCTGGATTGTGACTCGCACCCTTCATTTCTAATATATTCAAATCTACTTAACTGGTAATATGGACAAAAGCAACTTTTCCACAAAATCTGGATTTAGAGAATTTACCAAAGAGGAATATTTTTTGAATTTTCAGCTGCAAGTAACTATGTATGGAGGTTCTCAGAGTTATTTCATGGAACAATCTAATCAAATATGGATTCTGCTGCAACACTAGCCACTCACCAATGATAACACTGGGTGTATAGTGTGCATACATTCATGGGTGATCTTCCCATTTTCTCCCTTTCTGTTGCTTTGCTCTTCTCTCTGAACATTTTTTTCATTGTTATATACATGTACACTATCCCATATGGTGTTTTTATTACTTTTATTGTTTTCTCCATCCTGTCACTTCCATGCCACCATTTTATTGTGACCATTTGTGTTACTTATTATAGCCTATCTAGGAACATGTAACCCTTTGGGAAGATAAAGATGGCAAGAGAAGTCCATGTCTTTACTTAAAATAATTTCAGCTGCTTTGGAGAATTAAAAAAAAAATGAATTGAGTGCTTGAATAGGTGCTGATTGAGGTACATATGGCACACATGCCCAAAATCACTAGAATATGGGTTTATACTGTCCCCATTCAATCAGTGAATGTGGTAAGATTTTCGCTGATTATTGCTGGATTCTCTTTCCTTCCCCTGGCAAACATTCATTTTCTATTTATAAAGTGAAATGCTCTTTAATGCTTTTCCCTGGATGTTTGAGGTAAAGAATGAGGATTTGTGTGTTGGTTGTAACCTTCCTATGCTCTCTGAAATTGACATATCAGTGGGAGTAAAGGAGGGTTGTGTTCAGATTTGCTTGAATATGAGTATAGCACTCTGTACAATGGGGCTCCTAATAAATCTAGCTAGAGGATGTCTCAGATGTATTTGCATCTACATGAAAACAACAAATCTCTTGACTGAATAAACATCAAGTATGGAGAGTAGCAGCAAGATCTGTTTATCACTGCATTATTTTAGTGTTTTAAGGCTTCATGTCTAATGTGTGGAATTAGCTACAGACTCCTGGATATTTCTCTCAGTACATTGAACATGTACTGGGGTCCCTATGAAACACTCCTTATAATTCTATAAAAAAAGGTAAAGAGTAATACATCCCTTATCCAATCATTTCTGACTCTAGGGGGTAGTGCTCATCTCTGTTTCTTAGCTGTGAGAGTCAGAGTTGTCTGAAGATGCTTCCATGGTAACGTGGCCAACATGACTATATGCTGAGGTGCATGGAATACTGTTACCTTCCCACCAAATAATTACCCATTTATCTACCTACATTTGCATGCTTTAAACTGCTAGGTCAACAGGAGTTAGGGCAAGAATGGGAGCTCACCCTGTCACAATGTCCCATGGTATTTGGGTCTCAAACAGCCAACCCTCTGGTTGAGAAGCCCATCATCTGAATTGCTAGGCCACTTTATCTCATGTATTAGCAGAATAGATGAACATGCCAAAGTATTCTGACATATCTGCTATTTAATACTTAGAAACTTCTCAACATGTTCCATGTGGTGATAATATTTCATATAGCTTAGTACTTCATACTCATCAGGAAGGTCCCTTGTGCAACCCATGCCAGTTAAAGTACAATCCTATGACTATTCTACCAACAAGCCACAAGTCAATATATTTGCATAATTAGATATATGGAAACTTAAAAATTGCCCATTATGTCACTCATCTCTTTCTAAATATGATTTTGTTTGCTTAAATGATCTTGCAGTTTAGGCTTCATAAATCATTCAGCAAATAATGTTTCTTTGTAACTTTTCAAGCATTCTGTTAAACAAGCAGTCCTTCAAACAAAACTCATACTTGAGAAATGAAATCAGATTTTAGATTCAGGTTCTCTTTTTCTTGATACACAAAAAAAGGTCCATGAGTGTCTCAAGAGCAAGAAAGTTTACACATTTGTATTTTGGCAATCAAGCAGTACAAAACTGGGAAGTACTGCATTTTTAACTTTATTTTTAAATTGTATTACTTTAATGCAATAAAAAAGAAAGAAATATAATGAGAAAAGAGGCAAGTGTAAAATGACAATTTAATACAATGAGACAAGCAATTATTTATGTTTCAAAAAATAAAACCAGTTGGTATAGTGGTATGGTGATTAAGGGGCATGCCTAGAAACCAAACATGCAACTCCCACTTTAGGTATGAAAACCAGCTGAGTGACTTTAGACCTGTCATTTTTTTCTCCCTCTCTGTAATTTCAACTCAGGCAAAAAGCCAGTTGATCTATTCCTATCATATCAATGGATCAACATTCAGTTGATCCAAAAGAGAAAACCCAACACCTGTGGGAAAAACACTAGGAAGAAAAAAAAAGGAGGGGTAAGAATAGAAAAATGGGAATTAATCCTCAAAACTGGCTTAACATTTGATCTATTTCTAATCTAAATACTCCTTCCTCCTCTTATTTTCCTCCAATAACCCTGTGAAATAGGTTGGTGATTAAAATCAAATTCATTTTGCTAAGGAATCGTGGCTTCTAATTGCTTTGCATAGGAAGCAAAGTGGAGCTTAAAGGCAAGATGTTTAAAATATTTTATTTTATTATATGTTATTGTTTCATTTTATTCCTTTCTTTTATTTATTGCACTTTTATTCCACCCGTTAGCCAGAACAGCTCTTCCAGAGCTAACAAAAATTATTTATAGAATCCATTTAGAAATTGTTTAAAAGCCAAACTTTTAACTGCTATATAACCAATCTCTGTACTCCAGTTCTGTGTTTTGCAGCTGCTGGATCCATGGAAGGTTTTTTTTGCCCAGCTCAACACTGAAATGAATTTTGCAACCAGCAGCTACTCATGCAACTTCAGACCCAACATTCCAAGAACTGACTTTCTATCTCAGAAATGAAGAAAAATTGTCCATTCAAAATTCTGATGGATGCAACAATCTGACATCCAATCTGTCACCTAAGCCATCTGAAATTTGTAACTCCATTAAATCCAGAAAATAATGATTCATTTAAAGTTCATGTAATGTTACCAGAACCTCACATTTTCATGTTAAAATCTGTCATAAAATGTATTATTGGATCTAATAGATTAGGACTGAGGAGACTATTTTATACTGTTCCTTTCTGATTTTTAACTTTTTATAGTATAAATAACAACTAATGTTAGTTCTTCTAAATGATTAATTGTTAATCTTATATTTAGAACATATATCACCATTATTTGGCCACATATTTCCCCTAGATGGTTTGAGATAAGTTTTGAACAGTAATAAACAAGAAGGTTCATTTAGAGTCAACATTTATTATTTATTTAGTGAGTACTAATAATGTAAAGTTATTACTTGATCCCACCCCAAATGGAATGGCATCAGTAGTAATTCATTGTAATATTCTTTTTCAGCTTCAGAATTTATTGTGTTCTGTAATTTTTCAATTTATTTACAAATGAACTTCACTGGAATGAAGACCTTTTGTCCACATTACAACTGTGGCAGAGACACATTTAGCTGAAGCAAGGGAAAAGCCTTCTCAATGGTTACACTCAACATAAGCAATTATCTAGAACAGCAGTCGCCAACTGGTGGGCTGCGGTCCACTGGTGGGCCATGAGAAAATTTTGGTGGGCCACAGAGAAATTTCACCTGCAGAGTACCCCCCAAAGCAATTAATCCAGGCTGTGCAGAAACACAAGGCTGCGCTGCCTACATGGCCCATGGGAACCCCCATACCCACTCACTTCTTACCCGGAAAACTTGCCTGCTAAATTGCTATTTTTCCAACCATCAGATGTTCTGTTGTGCTGAGAGACTTAGATTAGCTAGGAAGTAGGAAATGATTGGATTTCTTGCTTTCTAGCTAGACTTTAGATTTTTGGCTCTGCTTTTAAGCACAGCTGAACCTCCCTTAGGACTGAAGGTTCTATTATTCAGTGCAGACTCACAACGAGTAAATTTTATGTGACAAACTGAGCTAACTGATGGCAAATATATAGATCACTGAATGATTCTGTGAGCAACTCAATCTGCCTGCCTGCTTTGCCTGATTTTGAGTAAAAGTTGCTCTTTAAAAAAAAAAATAAAAAAATCAATATTTACATACAATGGTGTGCTGTGAGTTAATTTTGTGAGTTTGCTTACTAGCAAATTTTATGAGTTTGCTTGCAAGTAAATTTTATGTGACAGACTGAGCTAGCCAATGGCAGATAGATAGATCTCTGGATGAATCTGTGATTCTGTGAGCAACTCAATCTGCCTGCCTGATTTCCTGATTTTGGGTAAAAGTTGCTCTTTTTTATATAAAAAATTCAATATTTATATAAATATTTATATTTACATTCAAGCCATGCCCAGCCAGTCACATGATCACCAAGCCATACTCACAAATTAGGCCATGCCCACAGAACTGGTTAGTGGTCCCTGGGATTTAAAATTATGAGTTTGGTGGTCCCTGAGGTCCAAAAGTTGGCGACCCCTGATCTAGAAGGTCATTTGCAACAGTATAAATAAAAGATCTACAGTCAAGTCCTTGATAGGTCTATTTGTTCAGAGAGAAGTATGAGGGAAGGGTCTTCCAAACTGCAGGCTACTATTCACATTACTGGTATGGTCTTAATCTCTGTCTACATACTATTGCTGATCAGCAGCTGAAATGCCAGGGGTTTTGATGCCACTCTTGGCATCAAGAATGGCAAGAAGGATAGAAGGACCTGTGGATATATGCTGAAGGTTACCGATGTACAACTTGTTCACTTCCATGTCAAGATGCATTTTCCCCATCCTTGACATAGCAAGGTGAAGACCAGCTCACAGACTAGCCCAAAAGACATCCCCTCCCCAAATAAACAATAAACACTTTTCGTCAGATGGTCGGCTATATACATTTGATAAATAAAGTTAGTAAGAGAATAGCCCATGGGAGTGGGGGTGGGCAGAAGGTGATTATTTTATTATTTTTATTTCTTTTATGTTGTGTTTTTATTTTCTGTAAACTGCCTTGAGTCGCCACGAGGGAGTAGGCAGCTATATAAATTTTCCAAATAAATAAACTAAATAAATAAACCTATTGCTGTAAGTTCTGGAGAAAAACCTTGCGATACTTGTTAGATAACCTGTACCATATTGCCTCTTCAATTTAAATCAATTTCAGTCTTTTTTTAAAGAGAGAGGGGGGGAGGGGGGGAAAGAGAAAGAGAAGGTTTATAGTTCTCAAACATCACTCCCCCAGAGATTAGAATGGCCTCCACTCTAACACTCTTCTGGAAGGTGCTGAAGACCTGGTTCTGCTAGTGGACCTGGGGAACTCAGAGTGGGATGGAGTCCATTAAATGGCTCGTGTGATCTGCTTTTTATTTGTCTCTTGAAAATTTATTTGTCTCCTTTGTTATGAACTAATAAAACACTAAAATAAAGTTTATCAAAAGCTTTAGAAAATAGCAGGGTTCTAGCCCTGCACTTCTGATTGGCCAATAATAGCAATATCGGATTGGTCCATTCAGGAGAATCTGATTGGCTGTTAATGAGCCATTCTCATTGGTTAAGGGGGTTAACACTCCACGTGTCTTATTGGTTACTAGAGCAGCAGCTTGCCTATAAAAGGGCTGCTGTTGCTCTAGGGTTTTGCTCTGTTCAGAATGTATAATAAAGAGTTGAAGTTCATTGCTCACCGTCTTGTCTCCATTCCTTGCGCCCATGCTCAGAACTAACATCCTTCTTATTAGTTTTATTGTTTTAAATTAGGTTTTATATTCTGTAAGCCATCTTGAATCGCCATGTGCAAATAGGCATCGATACAAATTCAATAAATAAATATTGCTAAGGTCATATTTAACTCAATTCTAAAGATCTTCCAATACAACCACATACAAAAGCAGCCCATAGTGCCTAAATAGTTTATTCTTTGTTTTCCGAGTTACTCTGTGTCTCTTTTAACATTGTATTTCAAACTGCCGTCTTTGCTTCTTTCATACATGCAGATCTTGCCTATTTCCTCTTTAGCACGGAGTGGGGCTAGGGAGAGGATTCTTTTCTTTGCTGTCATCTTCCAGAAGTGTGTCCAGCTGTTCCCTAGCTTCTTTTATCCATTTACCTATAATTTCTATAACAAAAGATATGCCCCCTGATTATTAAGGAATTTGAAGTAATCCTTCTGGTTTCATTGGTTTCTGTTTCTAAAAATCCTGATCTTCCCAAATTCATTATACTCTCCTGGGAACAATAGCTGAATGCTGTGGTAGAGATGGGAGAATGTTTGCAAATATTCTCCATCAACAAGGAATTAATGATTTTCAGAAATAATACTACCAACTGATTGCACTGAGACTGTCTCCAGAAAAACTGCTAACATGTATTTTATGAGTGGATATAATCTAGATAATAGGTAGGAAACATTCTAGCAGGAACAAAATGTTGCAGTATGAAATACTGCAGTTTACTATTTTGGTTGATTATTCTCTGCTCCATTTCCCCTTCCAATCAGGGGAAATGGGTTTCAATCTTCTCGTGCCCACCATCTAAACATTCAGCTAATATTCTGTGGTCTCTGCCCTTCCCCTAGGATTATTTTCTTTTCCTAAAAAAAAGCAAAACAACAATAAAAAAAACCCAAACCAAACAGTACATATTTCTGTGATACTTGGTGATTTCCAAGTCCACCTCTCTTTTATGTGGCTGGGTAGCATTGACATTCATTATATAAGTGCTGCAAATGAAGGCAGGATTTCTACATGGATGGAAAGTGTATTGGGAAGCCTATAGATATCATAGCAATGCATGTTCATTTATCCAGATCAAGTTATTTGTTAAAACCTGAATGCAATAAGTTATATTAAGAAATTCCTGCCTTTGGAATATTTGATATTACAGGTATTTACTTATAGAATGGATAATCCTATTAATAGTTAAGTAAGCTTAAAACATTTACCAGCTGCTTCTGTGTCTGAAGAAAATTAAGCTATGTGGAGCAGAATGATGGCACTTAAAAATAAATATAGCAAAGAATTCAAAAACAACAGCGACCTTTATAGACAAAGAAAATTGAAATCCATATGCAGTGCGATTTCATTGGTGTCTTGTTAGTATTGAATCTTCCTCTTTAGTCCTTGAAATCACTTTTCTTCAAAAGAATGGCCTGTACAGCGTAACAGCTCATTGCATGTTTGGGGAAATGAATTTGAAAGAAGAATTTGTGAATAGCTTTTTATGTTAAATATGTACTGATTGCAGTACAGCATCAAATTTAACATGCTTGGCCATTTTATTTACAGTTTTACTCTTTGTGTTTATATGTGTATAGTTTTCTTTATTCCTTGGAGTATGTTTGCTTTTTTTTTTTTTTTGAAACAAATTTTTATTAATTTTAAAGATAAAACAACACATCATTAACCATTAAATACATAAACACATAAAACCTCTTAACATTGTAAATCCTTACAAGTCAAACAAAACATTATTTTTATACAGCATAATTCCAATTTATCCCATCTCCATATGGACACACAAATATCTTCCAGCAAATTTCTCATTATTTCTCTTTACTCCTATTCAATTTCATTTCTCTTCCATATTTATCCATTTTATAGTCATCATATTCTTTTCTTTCTGGCTTGTTTAAATTATTCTCGTCGAACATTCCTCCAAGGTTTTATTAATTCTTTTTTCCTTTTTTTTTTTTTTAATAAAAAACAAATTTTGTTAGTTTTACCATAAACACAATACACAAACATACAAACACAAAACATAAACAAAACTAAGAGATCTTTTCTGAAGGTTGTCTGTTCCCGGGTTAAAACTCTTTACACAGACACAAATTCAAACATCATATTCAACCCATATCTCCTTCCATATCTTATTATCATTTTCTTTTTTATATATATATATAAAAACCATTTTTATCAGTTTTATAAGAACAATGCACAAAGAATCAAGGCATAACAGCTTATAAATTCTTTTCTAAGAAAAAATAATAATAAAAGACCAATAAGGCATAACATTTCCAGATTATAATATCAATATTTCATATAATATTAACTTCATATCTTGTCCCTACTTCTCTTTTCCATCCAAATTATTTATTAATTAAAATTTTATTGCCTTTTATCAATATACAAAATCCAAAAAAAAAAAAAAAAGCATATATATCCTTCCATATCTTATTACCATTTTCAACAACATTCTTTGTCTGTTTTATTTCCAATTATCCATTCATCTTTTTTTTTTCTTTTACTATACTTCTCCTGTACACCAATTGGAGTAACATCTATAACTCATTACCCTAACTTAGAAATACTACATATTACAATCTTTCTTGGGATTCTGTTTAAAAGATTCTAAAATTACATAAAAACACAATCTTATATACCCTCCAGAATCCCTCTTTTAATCTAAATTAAATTCACCCATTGTCTCTAAATAAACTTTTTTTCTTTAGGTCTTGCTTTCCCCCATTAAGGCTTCTCCTCCCCCCCTTTCTCTCTTGCTTATTCTTCTCCTTGCCCTTTCTACCCCTTTGCTTTTTCCCATCGCTTTTCTTACTCCTTTTCCTTTGCTTTCTAACCTTGCCTCCACCTTTTCGCTCATTTTTCTCTCTTTTGGTTGTTTTTATAATTCTTAAAATCCCCTTTTTCTTATCCTTTTTCTCCTCCTCTCCGGAAGGGACCCATTGTTCATCAAAGATGGCTTCTTCTTCCTCTTCTTCCTTGTCCCAGTCCTTCTGCTGCGTAATCAACTTTTCAACAGAACATAACGCCATTTCTAAGAATTGAAACAAAGTGCCCAAAGTATCTTCTTTTTTATATTTTTGATATTCAATCTCTAGTTCATCCACAAACAATGCCATTATAAAAAGGGAAACTTTTTCCAAAACAACCACAAGTATTTTTAATCAAAGATAATCAAAAGCAATTAAAAAAAAAAAAAATTCCAAAAGTTAATACTTTTCTTCCTTCTTCTCTTTCTCTTTCTGGATTATTTTTTAATCAAAGAGGTCCAATTACCATATATCTTCTTTTGGGATCCACAAAGACGTTCTAGACAATCTCCTCCTTTTTCAGCTTCTGCTCCAATTTTTTTTTTCTCCCTTCCCACTTGCAATGACAATTTTAAATAATCAAAAATCCATACCTCCAGCAGAGATTTTCCAATTTCTTAAATTTTTCAATGTCCAAAAATCCCTTTGTCTCTTAGCTTCAGCTTTCAAAGCAATCCACTTTCAATGTCTAATATATCCAAATATTTCTGCTTTTTCCGTGGGGTGGGAGAGTAAAAAAAAAAAGAGTTCCCTTTAACAGCTTCTCCGCCGCTTTTCGCTCTTCTTAGGGATACAATGTATCCTCCAGCAATTCAAGCAGCTCAATTCCAGGCAGTTTAAAAGGTGTTACTTGACCCGGCTCAGACAGAACTTTCACTCTTCACACTTCCTCCAGCACAGTTCTTACCCGGTTGCTGGCTTCTTCATGGCGGCCATTGCTGACCGCCGCTCCACCGCTTTGGGAAAAAGGGGTTTTCCCGGAGAAGGGGGGGTCTGCGACACCCCCACCTCCCTATCCGACTCCCCTCTCTCTTCAGCTGTCCCTACAGGGCAGCCATATCCCCCTGACCCGTCTGGATCGGGGGTACCTCGACGGCTAGCACAGCAGGAATCGCGAGCTGTCGCGAATTCCTGCTGCCCCGAAGCCACGCAAACCGGAAGTTCCGGAGTATGTTTGCTTTTGTGGTCAGGAATAAATATACTGTATAGGAATAAATACTGCTTTCCCAATTATATATCCTGATCATTTTTAATATAGGCTTAGCTAATTTCCTAGAAATAAGAAAGCCTTGATAGATGTTTATAGACTTCTCCTCCCCGACCGACCCAACCCCTGTTCTCCAACTTTAACTCAGGTTTTTCTCTACTAAATATACTAATCAGACATAATATTATTTTAAAAAAAGATTAATTTCATTTCTCAAATCACTTGTCTATAATATGCTTTAAAATAGTCTGGTTTTATTATAGAATCAGAATATAACAAAAACAAATATTTTGTTATCTACATTTTTTTCAAAAATAACATTTAAAATGTCTTTTCTTTTTCCTCTAAGAAAAGATTACTATTGTAAAGAGTTATTTCCAAATACTATACATGATTTTGGTGTTTGCATATATGCCAAGATACAAAGTGATTGCTAGATTGGAAGCACAGCTGCTCCTGCCATTTTCTATTTTTCCAAAAAGCTGTTGTGTAATTGCTGCTGCAAACCGTGTGTTCTTGAGAAACTGCTAGAGAATTTCCCTTCTGCAAGGGAGAAAAAAAATGAAATGGTTATAACTCCATACATTCTACTCCTTCAACCATCTTCCCAACTTCTCTGGTCATAGAGAAAGTTGAAAGGTCACTTACACACAATTATATTTGCCATGGTGAATCAAAATAGATGAGGCAGCACATCTGCATTCTTAAATTTAATCTATTTTATTTTAAATCACTTGAAGGGTAAAATAAATGATTACATAAAAGAAAAAAGTGAAGAGGGATACAGTAGATGGAAAATAAAATGTCAGTAAATAAACAGAGAATGCGCGATTGTCATAACATTTAAAATTGATCCAACTAATTGAATTAATTGAATATATCAAACTAAACAATTATATCACCAAGAAATTAGCAGCCTTATCTTTCACATTCATTCTCTTTTATCTGATGATTAATTCTTCAAATGCTCTTGTATATTGTTCTAAAATGTCTATTTAAAATATCAAATCAAGACAATAACAGTTGAAAGTATTTTGAATATTTCAAAAGTGCAAACTTAAGGGAAAGTGATTGCTAGAAAGCTATTGCTTGAAATTGTGTTCAGTTTTGAATCATTCAATAAAGGGAAGTTACCATATATTTCCAGTGTTTTCTGATGAAAAAGACATTTAAGCAAGTGTGATTGTTCCTGGAACTTCTTGCCACTAGAAATATAACACTCTGTATGTATTCATTTTTGTAGAAATGGGGATAAGAGAACATTCCACAGTTCAGAGAAGAAAAAATGCCTGTGAAAAAGTACTTTCAGAAAAATACAACTGGGCGACTGAGAAGAGAGGAGAAGAAACACTACAGAGCAGTTATAATCTGACATGCTGTTTTATAGTACCACTAAGAAAGGACAAATTAAAACTGAAACAGCAGCATTGTTTGAATAGAGATTCATACCTCATTCAAGAACATGTATACAGGTGAACTATTAGCCTGACAAAGAGCCCTTCTTAGACTATTCTTTGAATTCATCTTTCTCTGGCACAGCTGCTTTCACCTCTCAAGCAAGAATTACAGCATTTGTAGTCAGAATTCATACCTGATGAGTAACTCATCCAATCTTGACCCATTCTATCAACCTTCCATTTTTAACATCTATTCAGAACCAATAATGAGTACCTATGAAAGGCTGGGAATTTGTGTTCAGATCAATGGTGGGCTGATTAATTACCTAAGATGCTATTCAGATAACAGGGTTGAGACATAGGAAAAGAAAAAGCTTTCAGAAAAGCTCAGTGCAGTAAACCAAATCAGCTCCGAATGTGCTTTAAGAAGTGCAGAAACAGCCCAAGCAACTGCTGCATAAAAGAAAAGAGACACCAAAAAGGTAGTCTCACAATCAGAAAAATAGGCAGAAGGAAGAAAAGAAATTGCTGAAGCCTATTAAAAATCAGGGGCCTATTAAACCAGGATAAAAAGAGACAAGTAAAACAAATCAAGAGACATGGAGTGGCATTTATAAAAGGCATCTTTTAACAAAATAAAAAGATTATTTTATGTTCCAACAAAATTCAGAAGAACACTCATGATAGAGTCGTCTTCCTGTTTGGGTCCGCTTCCCACATGCCTTTTTAAAGTTCATCCCTTCTTTGTTGGAAGTGAGAGGATGTGGTATAGGGGGACAAAGGGAATGTACAAATAGGATTATAAAGGGAATGCTTTTATATGTGGAATATGTACAATATCACCTAAATATTCAAAAGTCAATGGGAAAGGCTTGATCTCAATAATAGTTGGTAATCTCTTGGAGATTAAATCTATCCCATACCAATTTTTCTCCATTTGTTCAATTTGTTGTTTTTCTTTCAACTGATGTTTCCAATGAAAACACTTCTTTCCCATCTTTTTACACATATCTTTTTATCAACTGCTCTTCCAAAAAAGTTATGTCACTATAGTAGAAATAGCAGAATGTTTCCAGTAACCCCAAAACTACATATACATTTTTTTCTACATTTAACTACCAAAGCTACTATCTACATGACCATATTCAGCAACAGTATCTTGCTTTGGAGCTTTTAGGATAAAATAAACCATAATAATAGTAACCAGTAACTTTGTTTTGATCTTGTGCTATACTAGGAAAAGCCCAGATTACACATTTTACATTCTTCACTCCATCATTCCTACCATTTCTTGCAGGTGCTTACATTGGACCATTCCCAGTGTGGTCATTGCCCAAAATGATGCAGGGTGGTGTGGGAAGGGGAGAGAAATCAGGTCCCAGTTTTATTTTCACCCTTAATTTACTTGTCTTATCCTAACATCTAAGTTTAGAAGAATTAATAATTCAACTGTTTATAATAGAATAAAATACATAAACTGTTCAGCTAAACACTTATAAAACATTCTATTACAATAATATTTGTATTAACAATGATTGTGAAATATTTTATACAATTAGAAAATATGTTGCTGTTGCCAGGCAACTCTTGGACTTGCATAATCACTTTTTTCTGTTTGCAGTATGTTAAGCAAGCCAGCTGGGTGACTGAACCACAATCACTATCAATGCAACCCACCACAATGAGTTGCTATTATAGGAAAAATAGGAGGGGTATTGGTATGTTTGCCACCTGAGTTAACTTATAAAGCAATAAAGGCACAATTTAAAAAAAAAATTAAAAAGAGAGATTGCCCATTCTGACATTACTAAATTTAAATAATTTAGGAGAGCTTTGTTGAAAATTTCAGATTTGCAGTGAATTCTAGTACCACATTGGTTGTGTTTTCTTTATAATTTAATTTTAATGATACTTTTTTTTTAAAAAAAAGCCTTAACTGAATCATGGGTTTTGAAGATCCAAGAAGCTCCCTCAGGAGCTCAGACTTCTTCTCATCCATCTTTCCCCTTCATGGAAAAAGACTGAAAAAGGAAAGAATACTGCAAACAAATCACTGAATACATACTTGCGGTTGATAGGAGTCATTTGATTTCAGAGACAGTGGCTTTAATTTTTTATATGATATTGAGTTGGCATGGAATAGTTTGCACCTCACAGGAATAGTCAAAGTATGTTTGGCTAAAGCATGGTGATTTTGATTAGGAGAGGGTTTTAAAATGAATTCTGTGGGAGTTGCAGAGGAAAGCCCTGAAACTAAGGAGAAACACTTATGTTCTATAGAAGGAAAAGGAGATAGTAGAAGTAAAAATAATACCATTGTTGTCAATTATTGCTTCCCCTTACAAAGAGAAGATGCGTATAATGACAAATTGCAGATCTTTCAAAGAGGCGTGAAGCAGTAGTGATGAGGAACTTTTCTCTTGACAACTTCACCAGAGGTAGAAGAAGCACAACAGAATCAATATCTTGGTTTGATACTAAGCAATAGGGAAGACCTAGTTGATGAAATGGAAGTACCAAATATTGGAGGAAAGTGACTTTGTTAATGCTAGGGATCTTGATATTAAGGAAAACCAAATCTGTACATTGTCAAATTCTGTCTTGCACTTCAAGAAAAGCAGATTTTTATACTCTCAAAATAATGATAATTAGGCACAAAAAATAATGGGAATTCAAGGGAATTCCTTGGCACAAAAATAATGGGAATTCAAGGGTGCTCAAGAAAGGTGAGGGTTTCTAAAATTTGCATGTGGTTGGAAAAAATGACAAAGAAACATGTAGACTTGAAACCAGAGATCTTCTTATTGGGAATTTTACCTGATACATATAGTAAAGATTTGAAATACCTGATTGTAAATGTATTAACAGCGGCCAGGATTGTATTTGCTAAAAATTGGAAAAATGAGAAAATACCATTACAGGAAGAAATTATTAAGAAAATATTGGAATGTGCTGAGCAGATTGACATTTGAAATTAGAGAGCAAGAAGATAAACAATTTTATGAAATTTGGGATCTTTTTTATCAATGGCTAGATGATAAAATACGATAATAGAATATTTAGAATGCTAGATAGTAAGAAATATCTTTATTTTGCTATTTTGCTATTATTTTGTTATTTGATATTATATTTATAAAGGGTTTTTTAGGATTGATTTGGTATGATTATATGATTTGTTGAATAATCTGGTTAAAGTATTGTTAGCTCATAAAGCATGAATGATTAAAAGTATAGTCAAAAATTTCTTTTTTTTTAGTGATATTAGGATATATAAGTTTGGATTGATAATATGAGTTGTTATGTAACATAATTGTAACTGGGACTACAGAATGAATGCACAAAAATGATGAACCAACTGACACACTGGATGTACATACGAGAGTTGAATGTTTTAATGTTTTGTTTGTCTTGTTTGTTTGTAGAAAATTAATAAAATCTTTTTTCAAAAAAAAAAAGAAAGGTGAGGGTTTCTTGAAAAGGAAAAGCTAAAACACAATTGCAAATAATTCCAATAAAGAGAAAAAAATGGAGGGCATCAGAGGAATCTTCCCTGGTTCTATATGATATTCTGTGAAAAATCTGGATAAAAAGAAGACATGAAAAAGTCAGCAAGAAGTACCTATAGGTACATAGAATTGTAACAGTTATGCCACGAAAGCAAAATGCAAAGTAAACTGAGATTAGTGATTAGAGTTTAGGCAAAAAGAACCACATATGCCCACCTTAGATTAATTCAGAATAAAAGGAACATAATAGTATAATTCTTTTGGATGTTTCTTTTTTTTCTTCAGAAAAAAAATACATGATATATACGTTTCACTAGAAAATATACAGAGAATGATAAAAAATCAAGATGGAAGCTAAAGACTAAGAGAAAATAGTCACGGAGCTTACCCTGAATAGTTTATTTATTTATTTATTTTATTCTAGAAAAATCATTTATTTGACATACAGTTAAAACAGACAAATCAACACACACACACACACACACACAAATATATACATTTTACAGCATATATTGAGCAATGGTTTTTTTTTTATTTTTATCATTGACATGATTTGCCTTGTTACAATAACTCCTTTATTCTTTTAATGTTTTAATTTCTCTGTATAGTTTATGATTAAATGCACGTCTTCCGTCATTTCCATAACTTATCCAAATATTACCTTTTCTTTAACCACTCATACCAAATGTTCCATATTTCATAATAGTCACTACCTTGTTTATTTTTTAATAACTTGGTTAGGCTATCCATCTCAGCACATTCATGTATTTTTTTAATTACCATATCCTCTGAAGGAATGGAAGACAGTTTCCAGTTTTCTGCATAGGTTATTCTGGCCGCAGTTATGATGTGCAAAATTAAATATTGATATTTTTTCTCCATGTTTAAATCTATCATACTTAGCAGAAAGTTTCTGGGTTAAAGTTTTAAATTTTGTTTTATTATATTTAAAATCCAATTTCTAATAGTTCTCCAAAATTTCTGAGCACATGGGCAAGTCCACCACATGTGAAAATATGTTCCTTGTGCGTAGTTACATTTCCAACAGTTGGGTGGTAGGTTGGGGAACATCTTAGCCAATCTCACAGGAGGTAGGTGCTATTGATGAACCATTTTATATAAGTTTTCTTTATACGAGACTGACATGGTCAATTTGTAATTAGTTTGCCAGATATGTTCCTACTTATCTAATTTAATAATATGAGCCACGTTTTTAGCCCAAATTATCATAGATTCTGTGACTGTTTCTTCTTTTAATTTGTGGTCCAAAAGATATTTATATATTTTACTAATTGTTTTCTTTTCTTCTCTTAGCCATATTTTATCTAATTCTTGTGGGGTCATATTAAAGCCAAATTGTTCTCTATCTTTTTTAAAATGGGTTTATATTTTTGCAAAGGCCCACCATGCTATCTCCTTTCCTTGAATTTGTATTTGGTTCCTATTTTTAAGCTCCCCAGTGTCATATAATAAATCTTTATACCTGACAATATTTTCATAATCCAATACATTTGCCCTGAATAGTTTAAATCTCCAAGTCTATATGCAGCACATCTAGAGAACTGAAGGAACTTGCTGTTGCTCTAGAAAATCTTCTACATATTATTTAGATAAATCCTTAAAAATCCTTAAAAATAGATAGTTGGAGGAGGACAATTGTTGCACCTAAATTTAAACAGGAGGAAAGAGGAGCATTGGGAACTACTGGAAAGATTGTCTATGGAGATTCTCAGTAATCCAGGTCATGGTTGTCCCCAAAGTGCTTTTTCAAGAGGCAACTGGACTTTCTCATTTTTCTTTGAAGACATTTCACTTCTCATCTAAGAAACTTCTTCAGTTTCTTCTTCAGCACCTTTGGGACTACTGGAAAGATTCTACAGTTTAGCTACTTTTTAAAATGACCAACTTCCTTAGTAGGTTGTGGAGAGACTGCAGATGCAATATATTTTGGTTTCATCAAATCATTTGATAAAGTATCCTATGCCATTAATAATAAGAGGTGGATGACATGAGGATTAAGTGGCTATATAGATGTTTTGAAAAAACACATTCAGAAAACACTAGCTAGAAATTTCTCAGAAAATTGGAATGAGGTATTAGGCAGGATACCACAATAGTCAGAGCATTTTTATTAATTATTTTGATGAGCAAAAAGAATGCTTAACAAAGTTGCAGATAATACAAAATTAGGTGGAACAGACAGAATTCATAGGGGACAATAGTAGTTGATTGAAGACAAAATATGGGTCCGTATGAGGGGCTGCAAAAAAACCCCCCACAGACGCAGTTTTAGGCTGCATCCACAAAAAACATCATTCCCAAAGCATGGAAGTAATGCTTGTCCTTTATTCTGTATTAGACAGAAAAGGTGAGCAGCGTGTAGCTCTGAATAGCATATTATTGGAAAGATTCTGAGAAATTGAAAAAAGTTTAGAGAAGGGCAATAAAGATTGAAGGAACTGGGACTATTTCACTTAAAGTAGAGAAGACAAGAGAAACTGTAGTATTTTCAAATTCCTGAAAGGATGTCACACAGAAGAAGGGTCAAGACCTTTCTCATTCCAGAATGCAGGACGCAGAATAACGGACCCACGTTATTGCAAAGCAGATTTTGACAGAATGTTTGGGGGAGGGAAAACTTCCTAGTAGATAAAAGCAATTCAACAACAGAGCCAATTTCCCTGGAAGATGGGGGGTCTCCTATTTATTGAATGTATATTTGAGCAGAGGCTGAAAAATCAACCATCTGTTGGGGATGCTTCAAAGTTTTCTACAATGAGTAGGGAACTGGATCTGAATTATTGAGAATAGTATAAAAATAGGAGTAGTAAAGTGTATTAAAAATGATTTCTGAAAACTTAAAATCGCCATTAAAATGGCTAATGTTTCAATATATGCTAATGCAATTTAAGGTGCTAGTGATTTTCTAGGAAAGGGATCTTACAAAAGTTATGACCTAATTATTCCCTTCAATCCCATTTATATCAATATAACCTTCTCAAAACTGCTTATTTGGATGGATTGCAACCAAATCTGTCTATTTGCTATAACTCTGAGAGATAAGAATGGATTCCATCTGGCTGAAAAAGTGGTAAGCAGGACATTGTGTGCTTCTTTATGGTTTGTGGTCGCTGACAGATATGACTACATCTAGTATTATTTGAACAGATTTCCATTTTGCTCATCTCTCCTCTGAGCACATTCATTTCCCAACTTTGCTTTGGAGAACTGTACTGGTGAACAGATGTCATTTGGTACAAACCATAACTGTATATTTTCAATGAAATGATACAATTTGGCAGATTATGAGAGTTAGCAAAATTATTCTCCGAATTCATTCCAGGGAGGATGCTTTTAAAGGAAGGATATAAATTTCCATCCCTCCCCACTCTCTTGAAGCTAAGTATTCAGCTGCAATGGGGAAACAAAGTGCACTTGATTATTTTTAAATTAAATTGGCCAGACTACATAATGTTCTATTTTATTTTATGTTCTGATTTTACAAGCATTTTAGAATCAAATCTTTATTAATCAAATTCAATCAAAGTTTTAAAAAATGAACATGCAACAGAAGTCTCTTTGTCACTCTTCAGAGAAACAGAAGCAAAGTGGTAGTTTGCAGACATTATTCACATCCTCTGGCCTCCTCCAGGCTTATTGTAAACTTGATTTCATCGGACTGTTTTTCATTTGCTAAAATCATTGTTGCAACATTAAAGAAGCTAACCTTCACAAAGAGATAACTGAAGAATGCTTTGATTATTTGATCTTTTCAGTCCAGTTTTTATCAAAGATATTTTTTATAAACTGTTTGAAAATCTCGTGTCAACTTCAATATTCTATGGTAGCAGCAGTGTCTGTACTAAGATTTTTTTCTTTTTGCACAGTTTAAATTTTTTTTTTTTAAGTTCAGCAAGATGCTCATTTGCAGCTTGTATAAATAATACATAACACTGGGAATTAGAATGTATCTAAATGGGATAAATGCATTTAGCCTGCATCATACTCCTCAAGGGAATAAATTATATTTCTCTCAAATCTTAGCCAACATGAAAAAAAGTTGTTGCTGTGTGAATAAATGTCCAAAACTTTGACGATTCTATGGTGTAGGATAACCCTAGTGACAAGCTTCCAGTATCATTCACTGAGATCCTATTGGTATTTTTGTTTTCTAGGTCATCTAGTAGTGCCATAATACTCAAGAGTAGCAGGGGAACTAGTCAGTTGAAGTCCCCCAAGCGAAAGCAAAATGTGCTATAGAAATTACAAGATGCACTGTGTGACAAGGAGCCTTGATTGGTCTCTAGGCAGAACTAGTTAATTTGTAATTAATTATCCAGAAAAATGCTTCCCAGACATCTTTAAAATGATACTCAAATTCCAGAAACATTTTAACCACATACCAATCAGTACCAAAATATTTCCCATCCAGTAACATATAACTACTCCTTGAGGACTCTTGCTGTTGATAAGCTAAATAAGGCTCCATTTGCATTACAAGCTTGATGTTAAGGAATATAAATTATACACATATTAAAAAAGAATCAGATGGGAGATGCTCATATTGCAAAGCCCAATATTAGCCTCTTAATACAAGAATATTGTCGAGCTCCACAAAGTTACGTAGATCTAAATAACAAATAAAAATAAGCTACATTTCAGAGAAAGAGAAGAGAGGCAAACCGGGGAAGGCACACCAGGGCACCAGGAGCATTCGGGGGGGGGGGGGGGGTTTGAGAAGAAGGGGAATACAAAGTTATCTTTGATTTAATTTTATATTCTATAGGGCATTTGAAAAGGGTTCAAAAAAATCAAAACAGCAGACATGATTGCATGATCAAAACTCCATTGTACTATAGGTGAAACTCAAAAAATTAGAATATTATGCAAAAGTTCATTTATTTCAGTAATGCAACTTAAAAGGTAAAACTAATATATGAGATAGACTTATTACACACTAAGCAAGATAGTTCAAGCTAGGATTTGTCATAATTGTGATGATTATAGCTTACAGCTCATGAAAATCTCAGAAAATTAGAATATTGTGAAAAGGTTCAATATTCTAGGCTCAAAGTGTCCCACTCTAATCAGCTAATTAAGCCATAACACCTGCAAAGGGTTCCTGAGCCTTTAAATGGTCTCTCAGTCAGGTTCAGCAGGAATCACAATCATAGGAAAGACCACTGACCTGACAGTTGTGCATAAAACCATCACTGACACCCTCTATAAGGAGGGAAAGCCTCAAAAGGTAATTGCAAAAGAAGTTGGATGTTCCCAAAATGCTGTATCAAAACACTTCAATAGAAAGTTATGTGGAAGGGGAAAGTGTGGAAGAAAAAGGTGCACAAGCAGCAGGGATGACCGCAGCCTGGAGAGGATTGTCAGGAAAAGGCCATTCAAAAATGTTGGGGTTTTCACAAGGAGTGGGCTGAGGCTGGAGTCAGTGCATCAAGAGCCACCACACACAGACGGATCTGGGACATAGGCTTCAAATGTTGTATTCCTCTAGTCAAGCCACTCCTGAACAACAAACAACATCAGAAGCGTCTTACCTGAGCTAAAGAAAAACAAACTGGTTTGTTGCTCAGTGGTCCAAAGTCCTCTTTCTGATGAGAGCAAAGAAAAACAAACTGGTTTTGCATCTCATTTGGAAACCAAGAACCCAGAGTCTGAAGAAAGAATGGAGAGGCACACACTGCAAGATGCTTGAAGTCCAGTGTGAAGTTTCCACAGTTTGTGTTGATTTGGGGAGCCATGTCATCTGCTGATGTTGGTCCACTGTGCTTCATTAAGTCCAGGGTCAATGCAGCCATCTACCAGGAGACATTGGAGCACTTCATGCTTCCTTCTGCAGACGAGCTTTATGGGGATGCTGACTTCATTTTCCAGCAGGACTTGGCACCTGCCCACACTGTCAAAAGGACCAATGTTCAATGGTTCAATGACCGTGGGAATACTGTGCTTGATTGGCCAGCAAACTCGCCTGACCTGAACCCCACAGAGAATCTATGGGGCATTGTCAAGAGGAAGATGAGAGACATGAGACCGAACAATGCAGAAGAGCTGAAGGCCACTATTGAAGCATCCTGGTCTTCCATAAGACCTCAGCAGTGCCACAAGCTGATAGCTTCCATGCCATGCCACATTGAGGCAGTAATTGCTGCAAAAGGGTTCCAAACCAAGTACTGAGTACATATGTATGCTTATATTTTTCAGAGGTCCGATATTGTTCTAGGTACCATCTTTGTTTTATTGATTGCATGTAATATTCTAATTTTCTGAGATTGTGGATTTGGGGTTTTCATGAGCTGTAAGCCATAATCATCTCAATTATGACAAATCACAGCTTAAACTATGTTGCTTTGCATGTAATGAGTCTATCTCATATATTTGGTTCACCTTTTAAGTTGCATTACTGAAATAAATGAACTTTTGTACGATATTCTAATTTTTCGAATTTCACCTGTATGTGTGCATTTCATGCACATTTAAAAGATGTAGGTAGGCCTTTGATAGTATGGTTGCACCTGCCATCTTGAATTTTTTTTTAAGTGGAACTCCCTTTAAGTGGTATTTTTCTAATAGACAACACCCATCACAGAAGCCTTTTCTGAATATGGATGAGTCCCTCTCTCTTGCAGAACTTATGTGTCACTGACTACAACATGTTTTCCAAATTCTAATTTGCCCACCAGTCCAAACCCCCTCCCATATATTATTCTTTTATTCTCTAAATTTGTTTTAAACTTATTCCTGTCCTAGAAATTTCATTCTAATGTGCTGTGTAGGATATTGGGAGAAGGTAATAGACTCTGGGAAGAAACCACTGTTTCTTTAATTGTCTTAGTATCTTTCAGCTGCTAGTCTGCAAACAAAGCCCACGAGATAATCCAGTCTGAAGTTCTCCCTTTGACATCTGGTTTGGATTTCAGTTTCAACATTCTTTCTTCATCAATTGAGCAATATTCTTTTTATAAGACAAAGAATCATGTGGTTTAGTTTTATAATTACAGTCAATTTGTATCTGGATAATACTTTATTTCATTCCGTCTGGGGGATTAATTTAGCTAAAGGAATTAGGCCAAATCTATATCCAAATATAAAAGAAACACACCATTTCTTGATTCTTTTTAAGATGGGTGCAAGATGCAGGGAGATGAAAGTGTAAGAAACACAGTGAGACTGAAAAGAATATCAATCTTCTTCAGTGAGTACAATTGGATCCTTTACTTCAAGGGTGCCAAACTCAAGGCCTGCAGGCTGGATCCAACCCATGGGGTGCTTAAATACAGCTCACAAGGCCAGCTTGGAAATATCAAGGGACCGGCCCGCGGTGCCTCAGGCAGCTAAAATGGGCTGTGTGTGCCCCCCCCACTCTCCATGGCCTCCTGAAGCACTCTTCCATCTGATAATAGCCCAAAAGACCAGCTGAAAATGGCCTGTAAACAGGCCCATAAAAGGCCTGAAAATGACCCCCAAACAGCCCAAAAATGTGTCCCCAAAGGGCCAAAAGCAGCCCCAAAATGGCCCCAAACCCACCCTAAAATGGGCTGATAACAGGCTGAAAACAGCCCCAAAATGACCTGGAAAATGGGCCACATGGGCCCAAAAATGCGCCCAAAATGGGCTGAAAAACAATGGCAGAGTGCTGCAGGAGGCCATGGAGGATGAAAACAAGGCACAGAGGGGCTGCACGTGGACCCCTCACCCTGTTTTGGGTGGCAGGGTGCTGCAGAAGGCATCTGTCCTGCTCCCTCTGCATACCTCCCACCCACCGGTCCATGGAAGAGAACTACAATGCTGATCTGACCCTCGAAGAAATCCAGTTTGATACCCCTGCTTTACTTCTTCTATGTTCTCACTGGCATTCAAAGGTCATCAGTTGAATTGTATGAGAAGCCCTGACTTTGAACTGTTTTTCAGCATTTCAGTACTGTAGGAAGAAATATATTATCATCCCATCACAGGTTTAACAGCCCAACATTTTATATATCCCAACATAAACTATTTTTAAGTTAACTAAAAAATTATAATACCAAAACTTCTTGGTTGACCTATTCTGTGAAATCTCCTGGAGTTGAGCTTGACTTCACAACTACTGAATGTCCCAAAGGTGCTTTTTCAGGAGGCAACTGGACTTTCTTTTTTTTATAAAAAAGTTTTTTATTTTTATATTTTACACATCTCTTCACATGAGCAATGTGATTCCAGATTACAACATTTATACATAGTTATACTTACAATAATAGGTGTAAGCATGAAATAAAATAGGTGGTAAGCTGAAAATGGAAATAATAGGGAATAAAGAATTGAAAATATATGTGAGGAAATGACTTTGATATTGAATTAAAATATGAAATGGAAATTTATTTAAAGATTAATGGAGTGGATAATAATTTGATGTGATATTAAATAAGAAAGTTGGAAATGTAAGTAGGAGGCAACTGGACTTTCTTGTTTTTTCTTTTGAAGTTGTTTCATTTCTCATCCAAGAAGCTTCTTCAGCTCTGACAGGATAGAGGGGAATGGAAGGATTAACATTCCTTGCAGACAGCTGGTCATTTGCATCATTTTAGAGCAGGGGCCCCAAACTTGTGGCCCGTGGGCCAGATGTGTCATATGCTGGCCCCCACTGTAGTGAAGGGGGGAAATGTTGCGATATGTCATGTGACAATGTGACACCGTGAGTTTGACACCTCTGTTTTAGAGGATCATTGAAGCACTTGGAGGTTTATTTGTGTCCTCAAGGTCACCTGAGTAGTGTTCCTGGTTCTTGTAGTCTGCAATTTTTCCTCTGGAAAACCATTCCTACTCCCACACTATTCCAAGGATGTTCATCCCAATTTGTATAGCTAAAAGTCTGTAGAGATTCTCAGTCATCCAGGTCATGGTTGTCCCAAAGGTGCTTTTTCAGGAGGCAACTGAGTACTAAATGGAGTTTCTTCATGGATATTTTTCTATGTTGTTTTCTTGGCAGAAGTACCAAAGTAGGTTGCTAATTGTCCTCATCCAGAATTATAACTCTAAGCCTGACTCTGATTAGCTTTTTGAGATCAGTTAAGGTTGACTAGGAAGCAAAAGTTGAATTTGAGATTTATAAGTCAAAGTCTTATCCTTCTCCAGAAAGAATTTCCATTATTCTGTTGAGAACAAGTTCTTCATATTCTGTTGTCTTCTTAAATTAGGTGGTGGTGGTGTTTTCATAATTTTATTTATTATATTTATATGACTACCTAATTTAGAAAGTGTGGTTCTGGGTAGCATACAAGAAAAAAAATCTACAACAAATGCAACATATGGAAAATAATGCAACACATTAAAATCAACTAAAATAACAAAATGGCAAACAAACTAAAACATATTGCAATTCATCCAGCTGGGACTCCACTCAACCTGTCCCAAAAGCTTAGGGAAATATTGATAAGAAGGAGAACATTCCCTTAGAATTTTTCCTTGAAATAAAATCTTCCTGTCAGATGCTTCATATTATAATTGTCAACTCCAAATTTGAAAGACAGGTCCTCAATAGCAGTGGCCCCCAAACTTTTTTGAACCAGGGACCGGTTTCATGATTATTTATTCTTCCACGGACTGGTACCTGAGTAACGTGAGACTCCACCCCCCTTCGATGAAACTAAGGTGCAAGCACCCAAACACCGCTTTCCAACTGAAAAACCGGAAGCACTTTCCAACCAAAAGCCCGGAAGCAACCAAAAACCCGGAAGCACTGTTGAAACAAGATGGTGGCACCCAAGCTTTGCAGCCTGGTAAAAAATGATCCACGGAATGGTACCGGTCTGGGAACCGGTGGTTGGGGACCCCTGCCCAATAGGGTTACTCCTTGAATAGGCTTGATGTCTTTTTTGTTGCTGCAACGTGTCATTTATCCACTTAGCAAGTTCAAGCTGTGATTGTCTACAACTTTAATCATTTCCAATCATCATGGCTCCAAATGTGCCGGCTAGGCAAGTGATGAGAAATAGAGCCCAAGACATCTCAAGGCCACCACAACAGGGAGGCTGTCCTTTGGAGGTTCTGGATTATAACTCATAACATTGCCACTAGTGTACTATCACACTGCCTAGAGGAAGACAGGAAGAGACTGTTGCTCCTCCATATTTGAGTCAGTTTAGTTTGCTCATTGTTGAGCACAAAAAGACAGATAAACAGTAAGGACAGCTGGGTCATCAAAAGATATTACCAAAGTGTGGGATTTGCATGTTTTTACGGCATCCGTCGAGTAACTCATAGATGATTACAGAAAGGTTGAAATTTGTTTTAGCTGATGGGCCAGATGTGCTTCAATGACCTACCTATGTAGAGAACTTGGCTATGGCACATTTGTAACTTATGCCAAGCTACAGAAGGTGCACAGGTTGAAAGTAATTGTTGCCACTAAGTTATGATCCAGAAAGTAGACTAACTAGTGAGCTTTGTATAAAAGTATCGGAGATAACAACAAGGAAGTGCTGAAGCATATTTTGCTGATTTGCTAGCAAGGTTTGCTATGATGAGTTTTCTGTGAAAACTCATCCTTGGTATACTTACAAGGTATGGCTTCCTGCCTCCCATGTTGCAGGAGGGCAACAAACAGCCTCCTTTTTAGTTGCCATGTAGCAACAGCATGATCTCATTAACCACTGTTATCTCTGACTTTCAGACTGCAATAACTTGCTGAAACACCAATCATCTAAAGTGCTTCACTGCTATAGCATCTGAACTCAATTCACTCATTGGAAGGGGGGGGGCAGAAATAATTTGCTTATGGAAATTCGCTACTGCTGTTTAAGACCAAAGATATAAGTTAACCCCCATTTTAGAGTTCTATGTTCTCTCCCTCTTCCTCTTTTTATATTTTAAAAATATATTTCAAATGAATAAAAGCTAGGAACTACTAAGTTAAATTTTATTCACCAAAGCTGTTTTGCTTCTGAACTAGTATGGGGAGGAAATACTATTTTTCCAGCAGTGAGGAAGATTTCTGTTCCGGAAAGTCAAGGAAATCTGTCCTGGACTTTTTGATACAGACTCTGAGACTTTTCTGAGAGATGGATGGACCTCAGAAGAGCAAATACCATGTCTGCCAACATTTCAGAATTAGAAACAGAGACTTGATTGCCTCACTGTTTTAGGCATAACATCATTGGCAAAACATGTATTCTGTCTCTCAATCTAAAGAGGGGCACTGTTCTGTCCTTCATTAACATACTCGAGATCCCCGCGCTTTGATTGGCCAAAGCGCGGGGCTCTCCGATTGGTCAGGCGAGCCGCGCCGATTGGCTCGCTAAGAATCTCCCGCGATTGGTCCATTCAGACCGTGGGAGATTCAAAACAGTGCCATTGGCCGCGGCTGCCGAGGCAAAAGGAATAAAAGCCGTGGGCTTTTATTCCTTTCGCCAGTTCGGTTCCAACTTGCCAATAAAGAGCTTTTGCAATAAGTCACCGACTCCTGGCATCATTTTGCGGACACAACACTGGCGACGAGGATGGGATCCAGACCCTGAACCGAACCACGTGTCCGACGGAAGCCAGACGAACCACCGAGATGGCGAAGATCGCACCACCCGCACCCTTCAACCCCGCCACCGAGGTCTGGGAATCGTTCGCCGACCGATTCCGCATGTACCTCGAGTGCACCGGCCTGAAGGACGCCTCCGGCCCAATGAAACGCGCCGTCTTCTTGACCCACTGCGGGACCGAGGTCTTCCAGATGGCCAAAGCGCTGGCCAAACCCGCCGATGCCACCGCGATGGACTGGGATGTCCTCGAACCCATACTGCGGCGGCACTACGCTCCAGAGGTACCCATCCTGATCCGGTGCAACGAGTTTTACCGGCGGGACCAGAGGTCGGGTGAGAGCTTCACCGACTTCGTCGCCGAGCTGCGGCGTTTAGGGGGGCTCTGCGAATTCGATAACCTAAACAACGCCCTGCGAGACCAAATCGTGCTCGGTTTGTGGGACCCTGTCCTCCAGAGCCGGCTGATGGCCAAGGGCAACATCAGTCTAGCAGACACCCTCACTGCAGCCGCAGCCACCGAAGCAACCCGAACTTCCGCCGACCACATGCGCAGACCAAACGCTGGGGACCGCAGCGGAAACAACAACCCGGCGAGGTCGACCGAGCCCAAATCCGAGACGACCACCCACCAGGGCGATTTCCACTCGGCATCGGACACTTCCGATGACGAGGAGGATATCCATCGACTACAGACAGGGCGCGACCCACGGAACCGGCGAGGTCATAAGTCGAGGACCAACTGTGCCGGCTGCAGCGGCGACCACCCCAGGTCGGAATGCCAGTTCTTCGAATCGATCTGCCGGCATCGCGACAAGAAGGGACACATCGCCCGTGTCTGCCGCCTGAAGAAAAATCGCATCCCGGCACGATGGGACCAGAGCGACCGGAGGAGAGAAGGCACACCACCCCGGACCAGAGATCGCCCCTTGGACAGCCGATGGGACCGGAACGGGCGATCCTCGCGAGGCGGCGACAACCGGCGGAGAGAGGAGACCCACCAGACGGTCACCATCGGCCACGCCTTCACCAACGACGCCCGGAAGGTCCACGTCGAGGTATGCATCGAGGGCCAGCCATGCAAAATGGAGGTGGACTCCGGGTTCTACCTCTCCATGATTGCATGGCATGAGATAAAGCGGTTGGTGCCTACCCTCCAAAGGAGGAACGTAGACAGCCAGAGACTCATTGTAAAGGACTACCAGGGAAACCGCATCCCGGTAGTCAGCACCAAAAGTTTTAACATCACTTATAAGGGGCGCACCAAACGACTCCCCCTAACGATCGTCAACCGCGACCGCCCAAGCCTACTGGGACTACAATGGTTCGCCCCGCTCGACATCGCCCTCACGGGAGTCGACCACGTCACCGACGACAGCTGGGAGCAGCAACTAGCCTGGGAGTTCCAAGAGGTCTTTGACGGAAACCTAGGCAAGTACCGAGGGCCCCTTATATCTTTCGACCTAGACCCTAACATCCCCCCAAAACGCCTGAAACCAAGGCGGGTGCCATTCGCACTGAAACCCAAGATAGACGAGTAAATTGACAAGCTCATCAAACAAGGGGTCCTGCAGCCCATAGACCACGCCCAGTGGGAGACCCCCATAGTCACCCCAATCAAGCCCGATGGGTCGGTGAGGATCTGTGGGGATTATAAGGCCACCCTAAATGACGTGCTGCAACAAAGCGCCTACCCCGTCCCAGTAGTACAACACCTACTGCACTCACTGGGAGGGGGCAAGGTTTTCGCCAAGCTCGACCTCGCCCAGGCATACCAACAGTTGCCGGTCAACGAGCAAACGGCAGAAGCGCAGACCATTGTCACCCACCAGGGAGCATTCAAATGCAACCGACTCCAATTCGGAGTCAGCGTGGCACCGGGCATATTCCAAAGCCTAATGGAGAGACTATTGCAAGGTATCAAGGGGGTGGTACCTTACTTCTACAACGTCCTAGTGTCGGCAGCCAACCAAGCCGAACTAGAAGGTCGACTAAGGGAGGTCCTAACTAAATTTAAAGAGACCGGACTAAAGGTAAAGAGGGAAAAATGCCAGCTATGCACGGAATGAGTAGAATTCCTGGGCTACCTCCTAGACTGGCACGGCATTCACCCCACAAGCTAAAAAATCAAGGCCATCAAAGAAGCCCCCAACCCCAAATCAAAGACTGAGCTACAGGCGTTCTTGGGGTTACTGAACTTTTACAATGTTTTCCTACCCCAAAATGCGACGGCGGCGGAGCCCTTGCATAGGCTCCTGGACAAGGCGGCGACCTGGACTTGGGGGAAACGGGAGCAAGCCGCCTTCCAAAGAACGAAGGACCTCCTCACCTCCGATGCTGTCCTCATACAATTCAACGAGACCCTACCTCTGGCCCTCACATGCGACACATCACCCTTCGGCATCGGCGCTGTCCTCAGCCATACCCTTCCCGACAGAAAAGAAGCGCCCATCGCGTTCTTTTCAAGGACCCTCACCAAACCGGAGCGGAACTATAGCCAACTGGACAAAGAGGCTCTGGCTATAGTTGCCGCCGTAAAAAGATTCCACGAATACCTCTACGGCCGGACTTTCACCATCATAACGGACCACAAGCTGCTGCTGGGAATCCTTGCAGGAAACCGGTCCACCCCGAACATTCTGTCTCCCCGAATGACAAGGTGGTCCGAGTTCCTGGCAGCCTACAACTACGAACTCATACACAGACCAGGTAAGATGATCTCCCATGCAGACGCCTTAAGCCGCTCGCCACTACCGGAACCCGACACCGACCCAGCACCCACGACGACCACCCTCAGCATAGAGACTCTACCCAACCTGCTCATAACCGCATCAGACATTGCCTGAGAGACTAATAAAGACAAACGTCTGGCGCGGGTGTTGCATTGGGTGGAGAAAGGGTGGCCGGAAAGGGACAACGACGAGTCCGTCAAAACGTTCCGAAACCGCCAAACGGAACTCTCGTTGTTAAAAGGGTGCATACTATGGGGGGACAGGGTGGTCATGCCGGAAAAGCTACAGGGGAAGGTTTTGGAATTGCTACATGAGGGGCACCTTGGCATCGTGAGGACTAAAGCCCTGGCCAGAAGTTACGCGTGGTGGCCAGGGATGGACAAACAAATAGAGGCCTGGGTAGCTAGGTGCCAACGATGCCAGGAAACTAGGCCAAGCCCACCCACAGCACCCGTCCTAGAGTGGGAAACCCCAAGGGGACCTTGGTCTAGGATCCATATAGACTTCGCCGGGCCCACAAAAGGACACACCTTCCTCATAACAGTTGACGCTTACTCCAACTGGCTGGAGGTAAGCAACATGAAGACGACAACCACGGAGGCCGTGATCAAGGAACTCTGCAAACTCTTTGCAACACACGGCCTCCCAGACGTCATCGTCTCCGACAACGGGCCCCAGTTCACCTCGCTGGAATTTGAAAAATTCCTAGCGGAAAGGGGCATCCGCCACGCGCTGACAGCACCGGCACACCCGGCGGCGAACGGTAGGGCGGAACGGATGGTCCAATTCACTAAAAAGACCATCCGGAAAATAGACCACGGGGAGATCCAAGAGAAAATCAACAAACTACTCTTCACCCAACACATAACCCCAAATACCACAACCAATAAAAGCCCAGCCGAACTATTAATGGGCAGAAAGCTAAGGTCCCCACTCGACAGGTTACACCCCACGTATAACCCGGAGAGGCCCCCAGACTCAAGCACCAAACACCGAACCTTCGCACCCGGGGACCCCTTATACGCAAAGAACCTGACGGGAGACCCTCCATGGATCCCAGCCGTCATCACACAAGCAACAGGCCCACACTCGTACCGGCTACAAACAGCAGACGGACGAGCGTGGAAACGCCACATCGACCAACTTAGGTCGAGAACTACAAACCAACAAACCACCGATGCACAAACAAGCGAAACCAACCCCCACAACGCAAGCCAAGGGGGGAGGGAATACCCAGGGGACCGAATCCAAAGAAAAATAAACCAGCAGTACTCACTGGAAAGCAGCCATCACGACCCCTCGCCAGGAAGGAACAGCCAAGCCAGCTCGACCGACCCGGAAAGACCGAGCGGGAGCGGCGAAACCCGTAGCTCAACCAACCCGGAAGGCCCAGGAGGGAGCTACGGAGAAAGGACCGGCCCGATCGACCAGCCGGTTCCCACGACGGCAGCAGGAGCAGCGGAGATCCCGACCGAACCGGCCGGGATTCAGCCTACGACTGAGTTGAGCAGGTCAAGTAGGACCAGACGGAGCCCCGCCTACCTACGTGACTACGTAACGTAAGGACTGAACCAAGAGGGGAGGGGTGTTCTGTCCTTCATTAACATACTCGAGATCCCCGCACTTTGATTGGCCAAAGCGCGGGGCTCTCCGATTGGTCAGGCGAGCCGCGCCGATTGGCTCGCTAAGAATCTCCCGCGATTGGTCCATTCAGACCGTGGGAGATTCAAAATGGTGTCATTGGCCGCGGCCGCCGCGGCGAAAGGAATAAAAGCCGTGGGCTTTTTTCCTTTCGCCAGTTCGGTTCCAACTTGCCAATAAAGAGCTTTTGCACTAAGTCACCGACTCCTGGCATCATTTCGCGGACACAACAGGCACAGCCCAACAATGGTGCCTTAATGGAAGCAAGACTCTCATACTATGAAAAGGAAACAAGTGTGATATATGACAATAACTTCAAACCAAACTTTTATATTTTAGCCATTCACCTGTCAGCATTCCAGAAAACTTCAACTCCAACCAATAACTCTGAGACAGACATCAAGCTGACATCAGCATGCCAAAGAACACCATTGGAAGAAAGGCCCTTCTGGGTTCATTTCCAAGTAGGGAAAAAGACACTGGAAACATGGAGGGTGTTTGGAAAGATGGTTTAATGATGGACAGATCACGTGCCTTGGAGCTCTTGGGAGAAGAAAAGGGAAGAGATGCGGAGAGTGCCTGTGTTTTATGCCCTCTGCTGGGCTTTGAATTTGAGCTTGTGTTCTGATTGGTTGTCAGATTCCCATGGGGCCATGGAGGGGTAACTTTGTAGGTTGTCTTTTGAGTCCCAGACTTGGTTGACTCTTGCTGGGTGATGATATAATGAAAGGGCTTTGGGCAATTCCTATTATGGCTCTGCCTGAAGGAGCTGGATCTTTGTTATATAGAATAGACTGCCCCAGGCCTTAATGGCCCATTAAACAAAGGTGGGGTGTGTGTGTGAGTTTCTGCCTCTCTGAGTTTCTACTTCTCTTTTTGGGGAAATATTCTATCTTTTTGTATATTGTAAAATATTTCATTTTCCTAGGAGAGGGGTGGGTTTTAACTTCCAATAACACTTTTTAATAATTATAATTTATGAAAGTTCTTTGCCACACAACTCCATGGCTGCCAACTCTCACGCAATCAGCGTGAGACTCACGCAATTCAACCAATTTTGACTGTCTCACTCTGATAAAGGAAATCTCACGCTAAACCCCCAAAATGGAATGTACAAAAATAAATATATCTCTACATTCTCTGATATTCCGAATATCGATATGCCCAAGCCCAAAGTTTCGAGAAGTGAAGCTTCCGATCCTGAGCGGCTTCAGAGGGCGAACAGAGCATGTGCGAGAGGACGTTGCCCGCATTGATTTCTGTACTGGGGTGAGGAGAGAATTCCACGCTGCAGGAAGCGGTTGCTCCTTTCCGCTCTAGGATGTCACAACTCTCTGGGCTTAACCCTTGCGCTGCACTCTGCTCTGGCAGGCGGAGATGAGAGAGACGAACTCTCTATCCCCCATGAAGTACGACTACAGGGCATCCCTGGGCCTTTCTCGAGAGCTGAGCTCCCATCATCCCCTCCCCGCACCCGTCTGGTCTCAAGGCCGCTGGGATTGGGGCGCAAAGGCACGTCCCTCTCCGGCCTCCCTCTCGCAAGGGGAGCTGCCGTGGCTGGCCTCTTGCGCGCCTCGGCTTCTCTCGCTCCCCAGCCTGATGGGAAGTCCCTGGAGAGGGAGGGGGAAGAGGGGGGAGGGCTCCTTCCCGGGTACATTGTGTCCCTCCCCCCGCCCTTTGCACCTAGATATGCGACCCCCCCCAGCCTCCCCTGGGTCCAAGAGGCTGCAAGAGGGTCTGGCAGGGAGGAGCCTCTCCAGGAAGGGGGTCCCGCCAGAGGGCAGGCTGGAGCGGGGCGGGGGGGGCTCACAAGGAGGGGGGGTTCCTGTCCCCTCCGAGCCCCAATCGCAGCCGGTGCAGGAGTTTCTCTCTTTTTAGGCTTCTTTCCCCACTTGATGCCAGGAACGTTTGGATGCTCTTTGGGAGCCCCTGGGAAGGAATCTCGCCTTGAGGAGTCTCCCCACAAATGCCAAGCAAAGGGGGGGGAGTGGCCACTGTCCTCTCCTCTCCTCCCCCAGACAATCCAGGACTTCCCTGCAGGGGAGCAGCTGATGGCAGCATTGCTGGGGGTCCCATGCACAGACTGGGAGGGGGGCGTTTGGGGAGTGAAGGACACCAGCCTCCCCCCCCATTCTGTGTGTGTGTGTGTGTGTGTGTCCATCTGCCTGCCTGGTCCTTTCCGACCCTTCAGCTGGACTGTGAGGCTGGTGGGTCCAAGACTCAGCCTGGATCCCCCTCCCCTCCGCAGGTGGGAGGCCCAGAGGGTGGGAGAGGGCTGGGAAGGGCCGTTTCTGCCCAGCTCCAAGGCCGGGAACCCTGGCAAGGCCCCCTCCACCCCCAGGGCCATGTGAGGGAGGCTTCTGTGGCCCTGAAGAGGCAGCCTGGAGGGGCCGGATCCCAGGCACTTGGGACGCCCCTCTCAGCCAGGGACCCTGGAGGAGGAGGAGAGCCGGAGCAGCCCAAAGGGATGGAGCAGATGGGCAGAGGCCCAAGAATGTGGACCCTTTCCAGCCAAGATGGTCAGTGAACTGCATTATTAATATCTTACAAATCCGGTTCAAGTACATTGGTGCTGCTTGCATGTATGTATGTATGTATATGTCCAAATCATGACTAAAGTATGCATCAGATTGCACCATTTAAAATGTAAAATTGTCAAAGCTCCCTACCGTGGAAGGGGGGACACCCCCCTTACACACCATCCCCCCCTCGGTCGCTCCGCTCCCTCGCAGTGTCTCACTCCGAACTATCACTCAAGGTTGGCAGCCCTGCAACTCCCAGTGACTTTTTCAAACAAGATTAGAGTCTAACATGGCAGGTAGGTCCAGTGAAAAAATTAAGAACATTGTAAATAAAGGGTGGGTTGGTGGAGCTCTGTGGTGCTCTCCTTCCTTGGTGCATTAAACATGTGCTTATTTGCTTTAATTTTTTTTTATCTAGGAGGAGGGGCTTCTCTGAGGTTGCCCCCATCAAAGATGATTAGTGGTCTGGAGGCTAAACTACATAAAGAATGGTTGCTGAATTTGGGTATGTCTAGTTTAATGAAAAGAAGGACTAGGGGAGACATGATAGCAGTGTTCCAATATCTCAGGGGCTGCCCCAAAGAAGAGGGAGTCAAGCTATTCTCCAAAGCCCCTGAGGGCAGGACAAGAAGCAATGGGTAGAAACTAATCAAGGAGAGAAGCAACCTAGAACTAAGGATAAATTTCCTAAAAGCAAGAATAATTAACCAGTGGAACAACTTGCCTCCAGAAATTGTGAGTACCCCAACCTTGGAAGGTTTAAAGAAGAGATTGGCTAACCATTTGTCTGAAATGATATAGGGTTTCCTGCGTAGGCAGGGAGTTGGACTCAATGGTAGGATTCAAATTAGTTTACCACCGGTTTGGTGGGCATGGCTTGGTGGGCGTGCTTTGTGCATGGGAGACTAAGAAGGCGATGCACCCTGGGAATGGCTGAATGGTTGGGCGCACTCTCCTTCTTACTAACCTTTCAGCCTTCTGAAATTTTTAATTTGACTTTTAACTAGTTAAGTTAACCTTATTCTTAATTCTGTTTTAACTGTGCTATTAATCATCTGTTTACATTATTTTATCATGTTGTTGTAGACTACCAAAGAGTCACTTCGGTATGATGGGAGATATATAAATGTAATAAATAAATACAGTTAATCCAGGGCTGTTGGAAACACAATAAGTGTTCAAACAATATGCAATCCATTAGACATGAGAATAAAAAGCTAAAAACCTCTTCATATTAATAAATACTACTTCAGAAGTATTTTGATGAGAATTTGAGATTTGGCTTTTTTGTAATTTCATAAAATTCATAATTTCAGTAGTTGCCGCATGAACCCAGTGAGTACATGAGGCCAACCAAAGTGAAACATCCCTTGGAATACAAGTGTCCAGAATACATAAATAAGCCCCCCAGAGTTGTGTTCATTACAAGTAGAATAGAAAGATCTTTTACTAAAAGGGAATGAAAAGTACATTATGTATATGTGGAGTACTTCCAATGACAACTTTAATTTAGTTTCATGCAGAATTTTCAAACTAACAGCTACTATATTTCATTCATGTTCTGTTGGAGAAAAGTTAGAATTTCCTATGCTGAATGAAATGTAAAATTTAAGATACGGTCCAAAATTTTTAAAAACTATTGTACATCTAATAGAGAAAAGTCATGTCTTGCATTTACAAGCAGATGAGAGCACTGTTACAGCAGCTGCTGGCAATTTGATATTTTGTTTAGATAAGATTACAAAATCTCTATCCCTGAAGACCCTTTGCTTAGGGTCTTCAACAAGAATAATGGTTGGCAATTTTTAAAAAGTTAATCAATAATATTATTGTTTGGAATGACACTGATGGGAAAACATGTGCTGATCTTGCAGTAATGGGGCTTAAGCGAGGGCAGGTTCCTGGGGTTCTTCTTACCACTTCAAATGGAAGCACCAGTCTGTGCATGGTTTTATTAGAGCATTTGCAAGTGTAGCAGTGGTTGTTATCACTAAGCCTTTGGAATTCCTCTCTTCAAGAATATGAGAAGTGTATATAAAAAAAGTAAAGGAGACCTGCGCGTTTTACCTTGCTAGTCATCGCTGACTCTAGAGGGCAGTGCTTATCTCCATTTCCACAATCATATGCCCAGCATGAAGTCATACCACAGCACACAAAGCATATAGTGAAACACTAAACACTGTTACCTTCACAAAGTGGTACCTATTTATTTACTTGCATTTACATGCTTTTGAATGGCTAAGTTAGCAGAAGCTAAGGCAAGTGATGGGAACTCACTCCGTCATGTTGTGGTAAGATTCAAAACACCAGAATTTCTCCAATGTTTTTTAAGCCACTGGAGAAGTTCTGCATTTTGCAGAACCACTGCACCTCCTGTGAAGTATATAAGCTATATAAAATGTCCTTTAAATCTCAGAATTGTCATCACTTTGGGAAAAGTATCAGAAAGTAAACAAGAGAATGTCTTATTACATTGTGAGTTTTGATGACTATCAAAAGGATACATTTTGCAGCAACTCTTGAAAATGAAAGTTGAAGTTTTATTGCTTTTGAAGCAACATCCTCCAATTGCAAAAAATGTTCAAATGGAAGGTTATTTGTGTCACATATTTTATCTTTTAAATAGGAAAGATAAAAAATTACAAGGTACTTAAATTAATGTTTTCAAAATTCACATAGAAATTGAAGTAACTGTTTAAAATGTTTATGCAGAAAGCAAATTAAGAAGCAGAATTTAATTTTTTAATTTAACTGAATCATAAGAGAAATATGATGAACTAATTCCAATTTCCTCAGCAATTAAACAACTTTCCTTGGGACTAATATGTTTAAATGAACTGATACTACATTTCTTTGCTCCTATTCAGTGGTCATTCAGATTTTTCCAGCCTAGATCTAATAGTCTAGATCTAATATGCCATTTTAAACTTCTGAAGCAAAGACAGGATATTTCTCCAATTAATAAAGAGATAAATCAAGCACAATTTCCCTATAAGAAGAACATCCTACTCTTAGTTCTTATCTCCTTTTAATCCTTTGCATGAACTGTATAGAAGTTGAAGAGTATTAAAAGTTCATTTCCTCAGCTGATGTAAGTATTCAAGAAATACAACACAATAAAATATGCCAATATGAATATAGTATTCATTGTCCATGCATAAAACTGCTGCAAGCTGAAAACTGAGAATGTAGGGAGTGCATAAAATAAATTAAATTTAGTGCCACAACAAATGCATGAGCTGTTGTACTGATTACATTATTCATCTTCATAATTAATTCAATAAACCTTTTAAATTTATGTATCTGAAAATGCCACCAAGCTTCCAGAGATCTCCTAGAAGAGCAGAAAAACCTGAATTAGTGCTAAAGGGAAATTAAACTCAACTAGGTCTGCATGTTGCATTGCTGCAGGTCAGTACTCAACATGCTGGCATCCATGTTATAATTAACAAGGCTTTGAGGAAAGCTTTCCTTGGAAGAGAAGCACAAGTTCTATTCCAATTGCAATGCTCACGAATACAATGAATGACTATAGAATGCATTTGTGCATTCTATAGAATGCATCCCATTTTTTCCACTGAAAACACTCAGAAAACAGGATACAGGATAATTTTCCAATATAGGTAGGTTAGAAAGAATTCAGCCTTAGAAAGGGAATAGTATCATATTTAAAAGATAGGGTTATATTGTAGAGATTCAGGTCCACTCAGAACCATAGAGGCCTACTTATTAACATGCAGTTGTGGGTTAACCTACAGCAGAGCCCCGCCAACTTGGCAACTTTAAGACTTGTGGACTTCAACTCTGGTTCAGATTTAAAATATCTTCTCCTTGAGTTGACTCCTCCTCCTCTGAAGCTCTTTCTTCTTGTTCTTCAATCGCCATTTCCATTTTTTCTAACACAGAGCAAAGTGATTCACCTCTTTCCTGTAGTAATTCTCTCATATTTTTAAGTTCCATTTTTAATTCCTGAAGAGATATCATCATTACACACTCTTATATTTTATGATCATTAAAGTCCACAAAAAAACACTTTTACTTGCCTTCTTTCTTCTTTCATTTTTCTAAAGTTCTCAGTTATTCCAGCCAGGGTCTATACCAAAAACATCAATCAATCCCACAGTCAGTTTTTTCCTTGCTTTTTCCTTTATTCTGGTTCTGCTTTCACTTTCTAAGATTCTTACTTTGTTTCAATATTTCTTTAATGTTATATCCACATAAGTTCATTCAGAAACAGGATGCTTTCCCTTTTGTTTGAGCTCAAGTTTTTGTCAAAAGGTGGCACTCTCCATTATACAAAGTCTTCACCTTTCCCCCCTATTTTTTTATTTAGGGTTTTTTGATCCTCAATATTCCAACATAGTCCAGCCTCCAATTTGTAAACTTTATTATTATTATTATTTGACAATCTTAAGTCTAGCTTTATTTTATGCCTGTTTATTCCCAAAATATTTTAGTCCAATTTAGTTAAATCTTTAATTCTGGCTTCTTCCTTTCTCAGTTCGAAACCTTGCTTAGCTGTCAAAAATATTTTCTTATTTTTTTTTCCTGTCCCTTTGTAATTTCGCCGCTCACTTTTCTTTTCTTAAAAATTCCATGTTACCTTAATTTCGGGATACTTTAGTTTAGTTATATTGCCCAGTTGTCCTGGTTCAGATGTTATCCATCTCTTTCTTCCCTCCTGCACAAATCTTAATCCAGCTGAGTCATCCTCTTCAGGGTGGCCATTTTAAACCACCGCTGCAGTCGTCTTCGGGGGGAAAAAGACCAAGCTAGGGGGGAGATGCAGCTCCCCTCAACCTGGCTTGTGGCTTCCCTTTACTCCACCACCCCTCCAAGGCAGCTTCAGACCCTAATCGTAATGATCGGGGCTGTCCAACGAAAGAGCATGGACCATAGCCGCAGAGAGTCATGATCTACAGTCTGTCAGCAAGGAGGCTCTGCCTTCTTCCCCCTGAAGTCTACAAGTCTTAAAGTTGCCAAGTTTGGGGACTCCTCATCTCCAGCCACGGATGCTTATTGGGTGACGAGTTATACATTCTCATTCCATCTTACCTCATAGGATTTGCCTTGTGGATATAAAATGAAAAAGATCTTCATGTAAGCCATATTTTGCTCCAGGACCACATCTAGCAAACTAATAAGTACCATTTATTATAGAGGTTATTCAATTTATAAGGCTCTAAATTTCCCGAGTTTTCATTCAGCTCAGACCACGTCCATTTTTCCTTATGCAATTTATATGTTGTATCTTCAGAACATGATACTCTTACAAGAAGCACAAAAAATTTGTAGAACTCGGGGCTGGACCAAAGTCCATTATTTTTCTGCTTGCCTCATCCTCCATTCCTATCTATTTGCTGGAGATCCCAGTTGATAAGAGCACTGCTCCTTGCATATCTGGATCATATCAATTTTTTTCCTAAAAAAACAAATGGCAATATAAATTAAACACCTATGTAAAGTAGCTAAAAAACTTAGATTTATATTACTGTATCTATGCATGCAAGCCTGTGCCTCATGAAACTTATTATAATCAACAAAAATCAATATTTACAGAAGATGTCTTCAGTCCCCAATGGAGTGAACAATTTCCCATTATTCTAGTATCTGAATTGAAATCTGCCAATGGTAGATTGCCATGTATAGCTTAGAAATTCAGGAGCTGAGTTCTCTACACAAAATGCCATAATTTATCATAACTAATCTCTACTTCTAGAAAAATCACACATACTTGTTTAAATATTTAGGCTTGAAATGTGAAAATGAGGAGAGTACAAAACTTTTTTTTTCCTGAACTCCTTTTCCTTTTCTATTTTTTTTTTTTTAAAAAAAAACCTCTTGGCAGTGCTTTCTGCAATTAAATAGCTCCACGGGGATGCCATATGTTGCCAATAGTTTTACACTTCTCAGTAGTGGGAGGCTGAAACTCTTTCCAATAGACATGATAGGATCCCATTACAAAATTCTTCTCTAACAGAAACAGCTAAATGTTCTATCAAGGAACTAAATTAAAAATAGACCTGCTGGAATGGTTATCTCCCCGAAAGAATGCACTTGGCATGCTGAGTAACATGGTACATCTGGTGGCACATCACTTGAATTTGTCTCTTGCATTAGCTCAAGAATGAAACAAAGCATCAAAAACAAGACAACTCCACAGGCTGGAGTTTTCTTTCGGCTTTGTTTACCCTCTGCCTGCGGTTCTGCCTTTTTATTAAATTAAACACTAGATATTGCTGCTAATAAACACAAATTATAGCTATAAGTGTCAGATGGGACTTTTGCAGATGACAGTATTTTGTTTTCCATTAATAATATTTTCCTTCCATTACAGACAGCAGAAGCAACATAGTTGGTCTCTTTTAGAAAATAACTGCTGGTTACTGCATTTGGTGCAATTCTACCCACTCTGTCTCCACCGAAGAAGAGCAATCAATAAAAAGATTCAGAAAATGCAACCATGCTTTCACATTGGGGGGCAGGGTATCAAGTGATTGCCTTTGGGGGCTGGAGTGTATGTGCCATGATCAGAACAAGTATATTTTGATTAAGTTGGGCTTGACCTCTATGTGTGACGACTTATGGTGAACACATCCTATTGTCTTTTTTTTTTATCTACTCATATACTTGTGTCAGTTTTTATATTCTGATATGACCAAATGATTAGATCAATAAAATTTCTACTCAATAAAATTTCTATCCTATATTTACCCAGCCAATAAGGCAGTTGGGGAAAATATGATGTTGCATTGTCCACATATACATATGTACATAGGTATGTATGCAAACACAGTTTCAGACTGCTAGCACTAATATTCAGCTTTCATTTGTAGTGTGTTCAGCATCTTCTTATTACTAGCTTTATACATGTAACAATTAGCTTCTCCTATTTCTTCTTTGCATTCTTGTTTTATCAAAGGGGTCTTAATGTAAGTATTTATTTGAAAGAATCCCTTCTTACCTTTTAAAAATGCTGCAGTGGTATTCTTATTTTTGAAAAATCTGATTTAAAGTACATACAGGTTATTACAATTTATTTTTATATTAACTATGATATAAATACATTTTTGATGCCAGGGCTATAAATGCTTAATATTAAACTTAATCCTAAGTGATAAAATTTGAATAAAATTAGAGATTTTCTATCTTCTTCCCCTATCTTCCTTTCTATCTTCTATACTCCTAACAACTCCTGGATAAGCATCTGAGTAACTCCATCCAATAAATGATGGCATTGCAAAAGGTATGACGTCATAGAGTTCATTTACCAGTCAAAAGAGGATGTTTTAAAATGAGAGCAAGATAAGGCAATGTAAAAGAGCAAGTTAATAGTTGTGCAAAGGAATGCTAAAAATTTAGAAAGGGTTTGAGTTTTTGACTCCGAGTTAAAAAAAAAAAATCAGCAAAAAGAACAGTATTTGGAAATTTCCTCAGAGAGTTGTTGTGTCAGTTCAAAACCAGCTTCAGACCTGCCAAAAATCTCATGACCTCAGCAGCAGAAAGGAGCTGAATTGAGGGATTCCTGGCTTTACTGTGGTGTAAGTGAAATTGCAGCCTAGCTAATCTTTTCTCTTCAAAAGCTTTACAAAATTTGTGGGCAATCCATTCCCCTGGTAGTGAGATTCTAAGCGCATTGCATTCTCTACCTCTCCCCCTCCATCATTCACCAAATTTTTGTCTTCTTTATTTTGAAGTCAGCAGAAGATAAGACAATTGGTGACTTCAAAGTGCTTCTGAAGGACTGGTGAATGGAAATAGTGGTCAAAGGAAATGTCTTGAGCTTGCATTAGGGATAGAGCCCACATTATCTATCCTTTGTTTAAAAAAAATGAAAAAAAGCAAAAACAATTTTCAAGGCTCAGTATGATTTGGGGGATAAGATTGTTAAAAGAATATGTTTTCTCCCCCAATACGTATGAATACATGTTGCATACTCCATGTCATTTTTAAATAAAAATTATTATTTAATGTCCATGATAGTTTTGCACTGAAAGACATATTCTTCAAGCAAAAATTCACCAAAAATGTTGAATGTTATTACTTTCTATTTATTATTTATGTTTAGTATATCACCCTTTTTGACCAGAAGACACTAGAATTAAATTTCCAAATATCCTGAGACTAAATAAATAAATACAAATGAGGCTCACTATAGGCAATGGATGATTCTCCAGATTTATTTATTTATTTATTATATTTCCATGCTGGTCTAACATCTCATGACTCAGGGTGCTTGATGAAATAGTTGAGTGCCAGCATTGCATCATTGCATTCTCCAGCATAAAGAATCACATAGTGATTCTTTATGACAACTTAATAATCCTTCTTGACAGATAAAAAAAATTAGATTCCTAGTCTGCTGCTGGTTCAGACTGACCAGTTTTAGTCTTATTTATCTTCATACTTTTGCATAATTCTAGAGTGGAACTTGTGGGTTGCTAGAGTTTATAGACTCAGTTTGGATCAGCTTAAACACACAAATCAAATAAAGATTCTTAGGTTACCTGTCAATCCTATGAGGTAAAACAGACTGAAAAACTAATACTATACAGGTTAGAATTACTTTTATTATAACAGGCACTCTACCATAATAATGTAAGTCTGAATGTGCTTCCCCTCTTCCCTTACTTTATCTTTGTGTGAATTAAGGAGAGGCGATCTGAGATATTTTCTCACATTAGTTTCTTGGAATGTACTCAAGCCCTGCTTATATCATCAGTGACCTCCCATCCTTCAAGGACATTTCCTATTCCCTTTATATTAACACAAAATTCAAGCAGGTGCTTGACAATGTCATAGGAGATGTATTCCCAAGGAAGTATAAATAACTTTCCCTTATAAGCATCTATATCCTTTAGTTTGAATAGATATGATCCTTTTGCCTAGTTACAAGAATATTTGGGCAAAGAATGTGATTTCAAATAAAATGCTAGTTTGTCATTAAGAATTATTTCAGTTAAATAATGCTACCAGTATATGAACAAACAGAAATACTGTTATAGTATTTGCTTTCAAAGCTGCTTATGGAATCCAGATGCTCACATCTATTCATACATCTATAAGCTCAGAGTCAATACCCCATATTCAATTATTGCAGGAAATGAAAAAAAGCCTGATATACATTATTCTTTTTATTAGCTTTATAGTTCATCTCTAGAAGTTCAGGGCAGCTTACTTTAGACCGACTGCCTCATTTTTATTTTCACTATAATAATTCTAGGAAATGAGTTGGCTTAATAATACAAAGTTACCCAGTGCATTCCTCAGCTGAGGCAGACTGAAGCTGGGCAAAGGTATTCTTGAAGGAGTGTTTTCTACTCTACTATAACATAAAACCTCCCAAGTGAGTATACTAGAGTACATGGAAGTGGAGTTTTCTGAATACAATTCAAAAAAGATGCAGAGACTTTGGAACATGTTCAGCAAAGACCAACAAAAATGATTATGGTCAAAAGAAGCCAAAACATATGAAGAATGATTGCAGAAACTGGGTATACTTAGTCTAATGAAAAAAGAACCAGGGTGACATGATAGCAATCTTCCAATACTTTAAGGGCTGCCGCAAGGAAGAGGGATCCAACTTATTTACCAAAGCAACTATAGGCAGGACAAGAAACAATGGATGGAATCTAACCAAGGAGAAAAGCAACTTAGAACTAAGGGGAAAGTGAGAACAATTAACCAGTGGAACAAATTGCCTTTGGAAATTGTCGGTGCCCTAAACATTGGAGATTTTTAAGAGACTGGACAGCCATCTATCAGAAATAGTGTATTTCTCCTGCGAGAACAGGGAATTGGACAACATGACCCCCAAGGTGCTTTCCAACTCTATTATTGATACAGTTACTGTTACTGAACTGAAAATCAGTTGGGCTCCAGTTGGCCTAAGAGATCTCCTCCTGTCAATCACTGGCCTTTTTGCTTCCAAGGTCATTTTGCATGTGTCTGTAAAAGAGACTAGATACCTCTTGCACAGCCTGTTTTGGAAATGGGATTATCAGTCTTAGGTAAAACTGAGTGCAGGTCTATTTGAAAATCAATATTTCCAATAGTAAGGTACACAACCTAACATTATAGAACGAGCTGTGGTGGCACAGTGGTTAGAATGCACTACTGCAGGCCACTTCTGCTGACTGACTGCTGACAGCAGTTCAACAATTCAAATCTTATCAGCTCAAGCCTTCCATCCTTCCTATGTTGGTAAAATGAGGACCAAGATTATTGTTGAGGGAAAGATGCGGACTCTTTAAAGTTTAAATCACTTAGAGAGGACCATAAAGCACTGTGAAGTGATATATAAATCTAAATGCTACTGCTATTATAGAATGCTTTGTTTTGAATAAAAGGTACAGGAGGCATTGCCATTTGAGGAAGTATGCCATTGAGAACAAGGACCTTTGATTCTTCTGTGTTTGTTAATTGTATTCATTTAACCTGAGACAGTTCAGAATGGGGGACTCTTGATAGATGTTGATGGAATTCTGCAAACAATCTAATCAGAAAATACTACCAGCAGAAGGAAAGTGGTGACATAAGTTGGGAAGGAAAAGGCAAGCAAGAAACCCACCTGTTGCTGTCCTAAAACTATCCTGAATTATACTATTTGAGAACACTGAGCACTGACTGGCTTCATTAATGAAACATGGCAAAGGTAAGCTTCAGAAGCAGCATTTTTGTTTTGAAAGAGATTTTATTAATTTTCTACAAACAAACAAGACAAACAAAACATTAAAACATCAACTCTCATATGTACATCCAGTGTGTCAGTTGGTTCATCAGTTTTGTACATTCCTTTTGTAGTCTCAATTACAATTATGTTACATAACAACTCATATTGTCATTCCAAACTTATATATATCCTAATATCACAAAGAAAAAAGAAATTTTTGACTATACTTTTAATCATTCATGCTTTATGAGCTAACAATACTTTAACCAGTTTATTCTGTAACAAATCATATAATCATACCAAATCAATCCTAAAAAACCCTTTATAAATATAATGTCAAATAACAAAGTAATAACAAAATAGCAAAATAAAGATATTCCTTACTGTCTAGCATTCTAAATATTCTATTATCGTATTTTATCATCTAGCCATTGATAAAAAAGATCCCAAATTTCATAAAATTGTTTATCCTCTTGCTCTCTAATTTCAAATGTCAATCTACTCATCTCAGCACATTCCAATATTTTCTTAATAATTTCTTCCTGTAATGGTATTTTCTCATTCTTCCAATTTTTAGCAAATACAATCCTAGCCGCTGTTAATACATTTACAATCAGGTATTTCAAATCTTTACTATATATATCAGGTAAAATTCCCAGTAAGATCTCTGGTTTCAAGTCTATGTGTTTCTTTGTCATTTTTTCCAACCACATGCGAATTTTAGTCCAATATTTTCTAGTGCCCTCACAAGTCTACCACATATGGTAATACGAGCCGGGTATCTGATGACATTTCCAGCATTTTTCAGATTTGTTCTTAAACATTCTTGCTATTCTTGTCGGGGGAAAGTGCCACTTGTAAAACATCTTATACAAGTTTTCTTTATATGCTGTTGACATTGTCATCGGAGAAGGCGGAGCTTTGTTTCGGTGATACAGCTGCGATCTCGGGGCTCTGAGATCGCAGCCGATATTTTCGCTCCTGGTCGGTCCCAACGGACCTAAACCGTCCCGTAGAGATGGGGATTGTGAAGGGCACTGTCCCAGGATCCCAGAGATATCGCAAAATCTCTGGTTTGATCCGGGAGAAGCCCTTTTGCTGGCGGCGGAGAGGCAGCCTCCACAGCTGCTGAAGTCAGGACAGCTCCGGAAAGAAAGTGGCTGGAAAGAAAGTGTGTCGGCTGGGTGAGAAACTTCTTTTGTGTTATAAATTCGCTGAGGTTTGAAAGGGCATCCTGAACAAAGAAGAAACCTGTGAGATTTTTTTTTTTTTGGACCAAAACTGTTTGAGCGGCGTTTTTTAAAGTGATGTCAAATTGAGACTTGGATTTTTTTTTTTTTCTTACTTTTTTTCTGAGGACTTTAGTGTGACTTTATAGGTAACTGGATTAAATTTTCTCTTATATATATTTTTATGCTCCTTTTGATTTTTTAATTTTCTCTAGGATAGAGGCTCCCTTTGGCTATTTTTTTTTCTTTTTTTTGCATATATTACTCATTTTTTCTGGCTGGGGGGGGAAGAGCATTAAGAAACTTTGCAACACTGCCAACTAGAGGCTTGAAAATACTTTATTTGAACTGGAGAGAACTGTAAGAAGACTCCTTCTCAAGGACATTTCAATGTGATAAGATAGAGGAAGAGCACAGCAAAATATTATTACAGGTGTTTTCCTGGACTCTTATCAATATTTCAACACTTGAGGCTTGGCTTTGAAGCTTCTGGAGAAGAGAGTCATAATAAGAGCCTTGGATAAATAAATAAAGTGCAGTGTGCTCATATATATATATATATTACTTGTGATATCCCTACTCACCAGCCTTTTTGTAAATTTCAATTCTAGTAATATTCTTATTTTTGTTTTTTATTTTAAAGGGAAAGCCTCAGAGTTTTTTCTTTATTTTTCTTTTTTTCTCCTTATTTTTATTGGGACTTCTTTGCTCTTTCTATCCATGTTTTTGGACCACTTTGTTTTTCTTTTTTGATTATTGAGATTTCTCAACTGGATTAAGGTGTAAAGAACCTGAGGGAATTTCTTCTTTTCTTTTTGCTTTTTTTTTTTGCTCTTAATCAATATTATTATTTTTGGGTTTGTTTGGTTTTTTTTCCTTTCTATTTTTCCTTTTTTATGGTGGACTACTTTGTAATTGGATTAGGGTCTAGAAGAACCTGAAGATCTTTCTTCTTCCTTTTTTCCTTTTTCTTCTTTGGTTTTGGGCCTTTTACTATTGGATTTTTCCATTTTGGATTATAATTGGCTATTCTATGAGTTGGATTAAAAGTCAAAAAGAATTTGAAGCTTTGGAAGCATTAAAATGAGCAGGAAACCAATACCATCTGGCATTTCTACTTCTACCTCTGCTTCCCCACCAGCTGGAGGACAACATTTAATTCAGACAATGTTGAAGCAAAATAAAGAACAAGAAAAAGTAACTTTACAGATGATTATGCAAGGAATCCAAGATCTCAAGACAAAATCAGACACCATTGAACAAAGAATAGAGAACATTGAACAAAGAACAGAGAAGACTGATGAAAAAGTGGAAAATATTAAAGAAATGATGGGGAAGTATGAGGAAAGATTCCAAAAAATTGAGGAAGAAGGAAAACAAAGAGAGGACAAGATTGGAAATATTGACAGTAGATTAACAGTGGTTGAACAAGAAAAAAGTGGGATGTTGAGGTGGGAGATGGAAAGGTCAGAATTTTATCTCAGATTTCAAAATATAGAAGAGGAAAAAGGAGAAAATTTGGCTGCAATAATGATAGAAATTTTGGCAGATGCTTTGGAAATTACAGAGGAAAAGATGATGGATGGAGTAGATGAGGTATATCAAGTTTATACAAGATATGCGATGAGAAATAAATTACCAAAGGAAGTCCATATTAGATTTACCAAAAAATCCATTAAAACACAAATATTACAAGTGGTAAGAGAGAAAACATTGAAATACAAAGGTAAAGAGATTGTGGTTTTAAAACAAATACCCAGAAGAGTGAGAGAGATGAGAAGAGAAGAGAATATCGATTTCTGACCAAAATGCTACTGGAAAATGAAGTGAATTATAGATGGCTGATTCCAGAAGGCTTAATGTTTACGTGGCAAGAGCAGAGACATAGAATTGATTCAATTGAGAAAGCAGAAATTTTCCATGCAGAATTTTTTGGAAGAAGAAGAGAGGAGGCAGAGAAAGAGGTCTCATTAATTGAGTTTCAAGAGGAACAACTGGAGATTGAAAAAGAGAAAGGAGCTGTAGGTGGACAGGTGGATAGTAAAGAACAACGTGAAGTGAGATCCATGAGAGCTGTTAGACCTAAATAAAAAGCATAATCATGGAAGAAAAAAAACTGATTGCAATGAATATAAATGGACTTAATTCAGCTGTTAAAAGAAGGAAAACTTTTCATAAATTAGAGAAATTAAAATTTGATATAATTTGTCTTCAAGAAGTTCATATTAAAAAACAACATGAACAATTGTTAGTACAGCCAAAATTGGGGAAAATATTTAATTCTTTGACTCAATGTAAGAAAAGAGGAGTGGTTCTATACATTAAAGAAGCTATCCCAGCAAAACTGATCTACACGGATGAAGACGGAAGAGTATTAATGGTGGAAATAATGGACAATAATATAAAAATACTCTTGATTGCAATTTATGCTCCAAATGATAAACAAGAAGAGTTTTATAAAAAGCTACACATGAAAATAATTGGACTAGACTATGTTAATATAATTATGATGGGAGACTTTAATGGAATTGTGGACAATAAATTGGACTACATAGCAACAACAACAAAGCAAAATAGAAAGGCTCTCTCTAAATCTTTTTTTAAAATGATAGATGAACTAACTTTAAAAGATATTTGGAGAGAAAGAAATGTTAAAGCTAAACAATATACTTTTTACTCAAATAGACATTTATCATGGTCCAGATTAGATATGATTTGGATCTCAACAGAATTAATATCCAATATTCAAGAAACAAATATTGAAACAAGTACTTGGGCAGATCATAGCCCAATGACAATTAAATGGAAGGGACAAAAAAAAAATCGAGATGGACATTAAATAATACTATTTTAAAGGAGAAAGATTTTATACAATGGATGGAGAAGGAATTGGCTTTTTTCTTCAGAGAAAATAAAAAAGAAATACTTCAACGCAGAATGTTTGGGATACAATGAAGGCATATGCTAGAGGTCTGATAATAGATTATACAAGAAAAAAGAATATTAGGAAAAGGCAAGCTTCTAAGGCCTTGGAAGACGAGTATAAAAGACTTGAAAAAGAATTACAGAAAAGGCCACAGAAAAAAGATATTAAATTGAAGCTGGATGTAATTAAACATAAAATGGAATTAATAGAGAAAGAAGAATTGGCACAGAAAATCAGAAATTCTAAACAGAATTACTTTGAAGATGCAAATAAACCAGGTAGATGGCTAGCAAAAAATTGAGAAAGGAGAAGGAATCAAGAAAAATATTGAAGCTAATAGATGATCAAGGCCAAGTTTGTTATGGTAATAAGGAGAAAAAGGAAATTATTCGAGATTTTTATGGGCAACTATATAAACAAGAGAATATTGATGAGGAAAAAGTCAAACAGTATTTACAGGAAGCTAATTTACCGAAGATACCTAAAGAGACTGAAGAAATGCTAGAAAGCAATATAACAATGATGGAATTAAATGAAGCATTTAAGAGACAAAACAATGGGAAAGCACCGGGTCCAGATGGGCTTCCGGCAGAATTCTATAAATCATTTCAAGAATCATTGAGCATCCCATTGTTAGAAGTCATGAATGAAGTTATGTTAAAGAAGATGATACCCAAAACATGGTCAGAGGCTTATATCACACTTATTCCAAAAGAAGAGGCTGACCCACTGCAAATTAAGAACTATAGACCTATTTCCTTATTGAATGCAGACTATAAAATCTTTGCTTCAATTTTAGCAGAAAGACTTAAAAAATATTTAAATAATTTTATTCACCCAGATCAAAATGGATTTCTGCCAAAGAGACAAATCAGAAACAATATGAGAGTAATCTTAGATACTTTGGAATACTATGAGGCTCATCCTGAAAAGCAAATGGCTTTGATATTCCTAGATGCTCATAAGGCATTTGACAACGTGAACTGGAGATTTATGTTATTACTATTGGAACAGATGGGTTTTGCTAAAAAATTTACTCAAGCAATAGAAGCCATATATAATAAACAGACAGCAAAGGTAATGATGGAGGGGGAACTTACAGATTTTATTAATATAAGAAAAGGCACAAGACAAGGGTGTCCCCTATCTCCTTTGCTATTTGTGTTAACCTTGGAAGTGTTGAATAGAAATATTAGGGATGATAAAAGCATAAAAGGAATGAAAATTAAGAAGGAAGAATTTAAACTACAAGCTTTTGCTGATGATTTAGCTTTTATTCTGGAAGACCCGTTAGAAACAGCTCCAAGGTTATTGGAAAAGATAGAGACATATGGTGAGATGGCTGGTTTGAAAATAAATAAAGATAAAACAAAGATTTTGACAAAGAACATGCTATTGAGACAGAAAGAAGAACTGGTAGATCTTTTGAAAATCCAAGTTACAAATAAGGTTAAGTATCTGGGGATATATTTGACAGCAAGATGTAGCACATTAAAAGAGAATAATTATATTAAACTCAAACAACAGATAGCTACAGATTTGAAGAAGTGGGAAAACTTGCAATTGTCATTAATAGGGAGAATTTCAACAATCAAGATGAATATTTTACCCAGAATTTTATTTTTGTTTCAAACAATACCAATTAGGCTTGGAAAAGACTATTTTGAAGATTTAAATAAAATCATGTTGAAGTTTATATGACAAGGTAAAAAAGCGAGAATAAAGCTAAAGCTTTTGCAAGACGCTAGAATTAGAGGAGGTTTTGGCCTGCCTAATTGGGAATTGTATTATCAAGCTGCAAGTTTGATGTGGGTCAAAGAATGGATAACATTAAGAAAGCATAGATTGTTGACATTAGAAGGGCATGATTTGCTGTTGGGCTGGCATGCTTTTTTATGGTATAAGGGAACTAAAACACAGGGTTATTTTAGAAGACATTATATACGGGAGTCTTTGTGGTTAAACTGGGAGAAGATAAAAAGACAATGTTATTTGAAAATTCCAGTTTGGTTATCGACTATTGAAGCATTTTCCTATCCTATAATTTATAAGAAGGAACAAACAGTTAGATATGGGGAACTATTGGATGATGAAGATTTTAAAACGGAGGGATTTTATGATAAGCAGACTGATTTAAATAAGATCTTGATGGGTACTGATGAGAAGGTGATTAAAAAATTATATGGTTATTTACTGGGAATTAAATTAGAGGAAGAACAAGTCAAAGAAACTATGATTGCTTGGGGGAAGAGTTTTGGATATGGGATTGATCTAGAGAAATGGTAAAAATTGTGGTCTCAAAATTATAAAATGAGAAGCAGCATTTCTGAGAGTAAAGAAAAGCATATTACTGTTGCTATTTAGAACAGTTGTGTGAAGCAAATAATTAACTGCACATATTGTTATGTATGTAAATAGTTAAAATAAAAGCAAGCTTGGGGTAAAGTGCAGGGTTCTGGTCCTGCACTTCTGATTGGTTGTTAAGCGGCTCGATCGGATTGGTTGGGTTCAGAGAATCCGATTGGCCCTTAACGAAGGACTCTTATTGGTTTTGAAGCTAGCGTCTTACAGCTCCCTATTGGATGTTTCGCATTAAGGTTGCCTATATAAGGCAGAGTTGTTGTTATTAAAAGTTTTAAGTCACTATGTAATAAAGAGCTGGAAGTTCACCAAATAAGACTGTCTCCATTCATTTAACCCATGCCTCAAACTATATCACTGGCGACGAGGGTGGGATTTGGAGACATCTGATCTTAAGGAACTTGGAAGAAAAACAGAGCATGTGTTAAGACGACGCCATCAATGGAAACCATGTCCAGCGGCATCGTACCACCCGCTCCATTCGATCCGAACCAAGAGGATTGGGAATCTTACATGGATCGCTTCCAAATGTTCCTCGAAACAAACAACCTGAAGGACGCCACACCAGCCAAGAAGCGGGCGCTGTTCCTGACGTACTGCGGCCCGGCTGTCTTTAAAATGGCGAAAGCACTCGCGAAACCTCGAGAAGTGAAAGCAATGAGCTGGGACGACCTCGAACCTCTCCTGAGAGACCATTACGCGCCAACCGTACCTACACTCGTGAGATGCCACGAGTTCTATCAAAGAAGCCAGCAAAAAGGAGAGAGTGTGGCTGACTTCGTGGCAGACCTCCAACACTTAGGAGGCCTCTGAGGGTTCGCAGACTTAGATGAAGCACTGAGAGACCGCTTAATTCTGGGATTAGATGCGCTGGGCTTGCAAAGCAAGCTGATGGCGAAGGGCGACATCGACCTTGCTGACGCCATCACCGAAGCCACTGCTGCTGAGGCGACCAAAAAGTCCGCGGCGCAACTACGGCGAAGCCGAAACCCAACAACCTCACTGACAGGCAACATTTTATCCAAGTCAGAAGAGCGTCTTGTTATGGCGCACCATGAGGACCTCTCTTCGTCGTCAGACAGCGACGAAGAAGGGGTCCATCGACTGCGGTCCGACTGGGACCCTCACTCTAAACCCTCACGCCCTTGCGCTGGTTGCGGGGCAAACCACCCCAGGGCAGACTGCAAATTCCGTGATGCGATCTGCCATGAGTGCGGAAAACGAGGCCACATCAGTCGAGTCTGTCGCAGATTACCGGGACCAAGTCAGGCCTCAAGGGGAACTAACTTTCGCCAATCGGCAGGAAACCGTCCTGTAAGGGGAGATCGAGCAAACCACTCCTACAGATATCGAGCGTTGCAGAAAGAAGAGGCTCACCATACTATCACTATCGGTCACGCCTCAGCCATGGACGCTAAGAAGATTCGAGTTACAGTAGCCATAGAGAACCAACCTTGCAACATGGAGGTCGATTCCAGATCGTCCCTCTCGATGGTGTTGTGGAAGACATTAAAGCAACTCATTCCTACCATCCAACGCCAAGACCTTCGAATGCAACGTCTCATCCTTAAAGACTGCCAAGGGAATCGGATCCCTGTGGTTGGGTCTTGTCAAGTCCGCGTCTCGTTTAAAAAGCATACGGCAAACTTACCTCTAACGATCATCGATAGGGACAGGCCTAGTTTGTTGGGCCTCCAATGGTTTGCGCCACTCGGCATCGAAGTAGCCGGCGTGAACTGAGTCGGTGATTGCGAGTGGGAGGAGGACCTTATTTCTGAATTCAGCGATGTCTTCGCAGATCGTCTGGGCGAATATAAGGGGACCCCAATTTCGTTTAGCCTCAACCCTAAGGTCGCTCCGATCCGTTTAAAGCCCCGTCGAGTTCCGTTCGCCCTTAAGGCCAAGATAGATGAACAACTTGACAAACTAATTAAACAAGGGGTACTGTAACCCATTGATCATTCTCCATGGAAACTCCTATTGTAACCCCCATTAAGCCAGATGGGTCAATCCGAATCTGTGGGGACTACCGGGCCACTCTAAACCACGCCCTCCAGCAGAACGCGTATCCAGTGCCGGTGGTGCAGCACCTCCTTCATTCCCTGGGAGGCGGAAAGGTTTTTGCTAAATTAGATTTAGCTCAAGCCTATCAACAATTGCCCGTGGACGATAAAACAGCCCAAGCTCAAACGATAGTAACGCACATAGGTGCTTTTAAATGTACCCGATTGCAGTTCAGGGTAAGTGTAGCCCCAGGAATATTCCAAAGTTTAATGGAACGATTATTGCAGGGAATCAAGGGCGTGGTTCCGTATTTTGATGACGTGTTAATTGCAGCTCCTAGTAAAAAAATTCTGCAGAATCGTTTAAAATGTGTTCTTAAAAAATTCCAAGAAGCGGGACTGAAAGTAAAAAGGGATAAATGTCATTTGTATACCGACAATGTTGAATTTCTAGGTTATCGCATTGAAAGTCAGGGTATTCACCCTACTGAGAGTAAATTAAGGGCGATAAAAAATGCTCCCAGACCCCGTAACAAAACAGATCTCCAGGCATTTTTAGGCCTTATCAATTTCTATAATGTGTTTTTATCACATAAGGCGACTGTGGCTGAACTGTTACACCGGTTATTAGATAAGAAAGCATTGTGGGTTTGGGGTTACCGAGAGGAAAAAGCGTTTTGAAATGTAAAAGATTTACTTACATCTGATTCTGTACTTATGCAATATAATGAAACGTTACCATTGATTATAACTTGTGATGCCTCACCGTTTGGGGTGGGTGCCATTCTGAGCCATGTGCTGCCTAATGGAAACGAGGCCCCCGTTGCATACTTTTCGAAGACTCTTTCCCATGCAGAACGTAACTATGGACAAATAGATAAGGAAGCTCTTGCAATTGTGTCAGCCGTAAAAAAATTCCATGAGTATGTATATGGAAGGACATTTACCATTGTAACTGACCACAAACCTTTACTGGGGATAATTGCTGGGGACAAACCAACCCCCTATATATTGTCCCCAAGAATGACTCGATGGTCAGAGTTCCTAGCTGCTTATAATTATCGATTGTTACATCGCCTGGGGAAAGCCATTCCCCACGCCGACGCACTCAGCAGAGCACCGCTACCAGAGACTCTCGACGATCCGGCACCAACAGTATCGGCATTACAAATCGAGACGCTCAACTCGCCCCCTATGACCGCTCGAGATATCGCGAGAGAGACCAGATGAGACCACAACCTAGCTCGAGTCCTAGGCTGGGTAGAACGTGGATGGCCATTGGACCAGGTCCCAGATGACTTCGCGCCATTTAAAACAAGGCAGACTGAACTTTTTTCACACCATAATTGAGGAGTCAGGGGGAAGAGGTGTTATGTATGTAAATAGTTAAAATAAAAGCGAGCTTGGGGTAAAGTGCAGGGTTCTGGCCCTGCACTTCGGATTGGTTTTTAAGCGGCTCGATCGGATTGGTTGGGCTCAGAGAATCCGATTGGCCCTTAACGAAGGACTCTTATTGGTTCTGGAGCTAGCGTCTTGCAGCTCCCTATTGGTTGTTTCGCATTAAGGTTGCCTATATAAGGCAGAGTTGTTGTTATTAAAAGTTTTAAGTCACTATGTAATAAAGAGCTGGAAGTTCACCAACTAAGACTGTCTCCATTCATTTAACCCATGCCTCAAACTATATCACATATATTATTTTCTTTTTCTTCATGTAATGAAGTTTTATAAATTAATAAGCGTAAAAACTCTCAGAGCTTTCTACATGTCATAATCATTCTTCTTATAGCCAATTGAAATATAGGTCACAGCCCCTTTAATTTTTCGACGGGAGGGCCTGTTTTATTGGCCTTCATTTTAAGACACATGGATCTATGCAATCATCATCACAATGTTACTACCAATGGCTTTGTCCCTATGAGCCAATCGATGAGCTTAGAAATGTTCTGCTATTTACATAACTGGCAGTATATAAATTAATAAGCTGGGTGGAGCTTCAGACACTTACAGTCAGGAAGCATACAAAGGAGAAATAGATTGGAACAATGTCTTCTGCCCACAGAAGGAAGAGTAGGCTTCCAATTTCAAGAAGGCAGAAGGTGAAAAATAGAAATAGGAAGACTCAGCTTATAAAGAGAAAGTGTTATTTCAAAGGAGAGGGGCAGGCAAAGCGGAAGCCAGTCACAAAACCTGAAAAGAGCAATAATAAGAAATCAAACTCCCCACCTCTTAATGATTCCAAGACCCTGCAACAACTGCGAAGGGACAACATGTACATGACAACCAAGGCCAAAGGGATCATGATTTCCTTTGTAAAGAACCTTTACAAATGGGTGTCTGTTGAAGCTGAACGCTTGCGAAAGGAGAGAAAACGCACCAGCATCGGTTTCTTAGAAATGCAGACAGCTCTGAAGAGTGTTATGCCAGGAAAATGTACTAAATGTATGGCAAGCGTCTCTAAGGGCGGGGGTTCACGCTTTATGAAAGTATCCTAAAGGAGGAAAAATTCTCCCCTTCACCCTGGGGTGAGAAGAAAAGAACAAGACAGGGAGAAGGGAGATGAGTATACCAGAAACACCCCATACCCAAATTTATATTGCCAGGAAACATGTATTCTAACCCTCAAAATATGGAATTCTTCTACGTGGATGCAGTTAAAAACAAGATCAAATGAAACAGCCACGGCAAATAACACAATGCCAACCAAATCTTTAGATCACATGGACAGAACAAGTGTGAGAAGCGCAGAAATGGATAAAGAAAAAGTAGCCTACTCTAAGAAAAAGAGACATTGTGAATCAGAGATCTTAATATGCAGAACATATGGAAGCTCATGCATTCTTTTGTATTAGAAATATGAGATATTTTCCATCCTTTACAATTGAAGAATTTTATTATGAATTGTTATCACGAGGGCCTTATAATAAAAGCAACTTTTTTTTTGAATAGTGGAGATCTTTGTGTTTTTCCAATATATTATACAAATAAAATTAGCTGAGAATTTAAGAAAGCTGCTATTCTTAGGGGAATTGAACATATAAATTGTTTTGGGGAAAAGCTGTCTCAATTATGTAGTCAAAGATAGGAAGTGAATGCTAGTCCTCCTTTACATCACTTCTAGTTCTAAAAGGCCAAATGTTCCTCTACCACAATGTACCCAAAGTAGTTGTTATGATTACACATTTTATGCCATCAGATGTGTTGTTGCTCCTGCCAGCTATCTTAATCAGTTGGAGTCAGCAAACCACCAGAAAGTATTTTTGCTCACACGGTGCCGTGCGCTTCCATCGGCCATCCTGTATAGCAAGTATAAAAGGATACCAATGATGGAAAGACTGTTCCTGTGGCTCAGGAGAGGTGGAGACATCAGGTCACATGCTTCTTAGATGTTCTTTTTACACAGAGATTAGGAAAAAAACCTATTCTGCCAATGCTAGGTATCCGAGTCGCTATGATAACATCTATCTTCAGTGACTGCTTAAGGATGAACAGTCCATAACTACAGCGCAGGTGGCCAGATTATTCATAGAGGCACTAGGGATTCGTCACAAATAGGTGTCTTCTCCACCATAATTACATTATATAACAAATGTGGCAAACCCTTTGCACTGCTTAGTCTTTTCCCCTTTAACATTGAACCTCCAATGGGCCACACAGTTTATGGATTGTAATTTTAGTATAGTTAGACCATATACAATTGACCAACTGGATTTTATTATAGATTTTAGTTATTTATTATTTTATAGTATAATTTTTAATTGTATATTTACTGAGTGTTTTTATTTGTACTGGTCTCTGGTCTCAGACTGTAACAAACTGTTTGATTGATTGGCTACACTCAGGGGTGGAACCTGACAGGGTTAACTACTGGTTTGGTGATTTACGAGGTTCGGTGATTTACGATGTGCTTCCCTGCATGCTATATGCATGCATCTGTAAATCGTCAACAGCCTGGTGCCTGGACAGCTGAGCAGTGCTGTGTGCCGAGAAGCAGCCTTTGAAAAAGTACTTTTTTCCTGCTTTTTAAACTGCAGCTGTGCCTCACACGGCAGCTGAAGTTGAAAAAGCAGGAAATAAAGGTCAGGTAAGAGCCCGGGTGGGCAGGTGGGCAAAAACATCAGCAGACATAGAACCGGTTCTATGTTTGCTGTTCTTCAGAGCTACCAGTTCTATAGAGGTGGACAGAACTGGTAGGAACCCACCACTGGTTACACTTTCTTTTAATTCATTGGATACCAAAGATTCGAGTTTGTTTCAAAACTTACTTCTCTGCAATCTTCATCATTCACCATACTTACTGGGCCTATTGGAAATTACAGTTCAGCTTCATCTAAGTCAGGGGTGGGCAAACTTTTTGGCTCGGGGGCCACATTGACTTTTAAAATTTGACAGATGGGCCAGGTCAGCACAAGATTTTTTTGGGAATCACCCCCCACCCTTTCCCCCCCTTCTCCTCCTTCTCCTCCCCTCGGAGGCCCCCTGAGTCAGGAATTGCTATCGCCGATGCCGCTCCGCGCAGCTCCAGTCCCACGTTGCCTCAGAAAGGGAAAAGCAAAAAGGAAGAGCTTCAGCAGTGCTTTGCAACGGCAGCAGTGGCACCGGAGGCTCAGGCTCAGTGGCTCCTGGTTTTGCCTTTTCCTTCCCAAGGCAATGTGGGACTGGAGCCGCGCGGAGCTGCGCCGTCAGTAGCAACTCCTGACAGCCCCAGCCGGATACCTGAGTGGAGCCCGGGCGGAACTGCCTGTTGCTGCTGCCGGAGCACTACCAGGTCACCTCCTCCAAGCAGCCCGCCCGCCCGCAGGGCTTCCCCTCCGCCGTGTGGCTCAAGGCCAGGTGCGAGCGCCCATGAGTTAAAAGGAAACCAGAAGTTGCTGGGAAGTTGCTCGGGTTTCCGGGGCTTCCAGGCTTAAACTTTGCACAGGCAAAGTTTGCAGACGGGAGCGTCTTCCTGCCGAGGATTGGGAAGGGTTCCGCCCGGTGGGTGGGTGGGTGGGCTGCTTGGAGGAGGCGACCCGGTGGTGCTCCAGGTTTCCCCTCTGCTGCACAGCTCGGGGCCAGGCACGAGCGCCCACGAGGTAAAAGGAAGCCACAAGTTGCTGGGAAGTTGCTCAGGCTTTAAAAGTGCCACCCGAGCAGGACCGCCGAGCCGGGAAATGGGGCACCAAGGCAGGGCAAGGCTCCACCAGCAGTGGCCTAGCTTTAGGTGGCTCCAAGCAGCCCGCTCCAAGCAGCCCACCCACCCGCCGGGTGGAACCCTTCCCGCTCCTTGGCCGGAAGACGCTCCCACCTGCAAACTTTGCCTTTGCAAAGTTTAAACCTGGAAGCCCCGGAAAAAAAAAGGGGGATCGGCGGGGACTCACCTTCGGAGAGGTCGCACTCGAAGGTGATTTCGAACTCCCAGCCGAGGCCTTTGCAAAGTTCTTCTTTTCTTTCCTACCCCGAGAGCGCTCCGCACTGTTTTGCAGCTTTGGGGGCCATGCGGCGCAAGGCAATACGCCATGCCCAGCTATTTTTTTTCAGGGGCGGGCCGGATTGGACAAACCAATGGGCTAGATGTGGCCCATGGGCCGTAGTTTGCCCACCCCTGATCTAGGTGTTCTAATGGCTGCATCTCCCTCAATATGTAGGATCTTCATCATCTTTGGTTTATTCCTCACCTGTCTACCTTTTTAATGAATAGGTTGAATAAGAACGTCATGTTTCTTTTACTGCTCAGTATAACAGTTCTTGCAACTGTATTTAATGCAGGGTGTACTATGCAGGGTGACTATCCACAAGCGTTAAATACTTTATCTTTCCTTTAAAATTTTATTTTGTTTATTGATTAACAGTGCAATGGTATCAAATGTCTTTTCAGAAGTAAATCTCATTTAATTCAAAGAGGTTTATTCCTAGTTTAGTAGATATGAGGGGGGGGAGAATTAAATTGTCAAGTTACATATTTTGAAAATTAAATTAAATTTCACTACTTTTGAAATTTAATTAGTTTTACCTGAAAAGCTAAAGTTTACTAGTTCTAGTATAAACTGCAATTGGTTTTGTGAAATCATGTCATATTTCACATCTTCATTTTCAGTTATTTATTTGAGTTATTATTTTTTCCTTGTGTACTTGTTAATAGCTGCTTTGGATTGTGTTTTTTTTTTTTTTTGAAGGATGGATTTAAAAGGGTTAATAGGGTTAATAATAATAAAACATTGCATCCATAAACACAAAACTCTCAAAATGTGAAATGGATTTTTTTCGCTATGATGACATATAAAGTACATTTTGTGAAACAAGGGTCTCACTCATGCTTAGATGGAAACTCACTTAAGAGTCTGCTGTTAATTAAAAAAAATGATCTGGACTAGCATTACCAAATTTTAAACTATATTTTCAAGCCAGGTATTTAACCCTAACCTTAACCCTACACAGGAGTTAGCGTAGGAGTGAGACTTTCTATACTAGAAAAAGCAGACTAAAAGCAATTCAGATATTTAGTAGTTATTTTAAATATCTCAGGCCATTATATAAAGCTTGTGATGTAGCTCCCACATCTGACTCTATGGGAACTCAAAAATGAATGTCTTATACTATAGATAAATATGTTTTTAATAATCTTTCTTTTTTCTTTTTACTTTTTAAGTAACAAAATAATGGAGATTTTGGCATTTAGCTCAGAGATTTGAAATCCTTAGGTTAAAAAACAATTCACTCCTACCGTAATTCTTGATTTTGCTCCCTACAGTTCTTTCCAGGATTTTTGATGTATTGGCTCTTCCTTCTCTTACCTGCTTTTTAGGAGCCTTTTATTGTAATAAATGATTCACAGATTCTTTAATCTGTCTCAGAGCCTTTCTGAGACATGTTAGACAACAGAAAATATCTTTTAAAAAATAAGTTTCTGACTATGCCACTATCTATAAATGCTAAAAATCTAAACTCCCCCAATCCCAACTAATTGGAAATGGAAGCTCAACCATAATAAATCATTTACAAAAATGTTTGGAACAGAAGGAAGGAAGGAAGGAAGGAAGGAAGGAAGGAAGGAAGGAAGGAAGGAAGGAAGGAAGGAAGGAAGGAAGGAAGGAAGGAAGAAGGAAGGAAATGTCAAAAGCAGGAGAAATATCTCTGATTGGAATAGTGTTCTGGCAATCAAAGGGTTAAACTACCTTTATCATCAATCATCATAATATTGTCTTCAAAGGTACCAAAGCCACAGGTTTTAAGACTTAGAAGGGCAAAGGGTGTGGGGGAGGATTTTTTTCCTGATCAACCCAAGATAAAATTAATTCTTGTAATTCAAAAGGTCACTAGAGATACTATTTCTGTAAGGAAACATACACATTCCACACAGTAACATGAAGAGGTGAAATAATTTCTCTTGTTTTTGTATAGGCAGATTGGTGTTGCAGAACATGCACACAACATAAAGAAGGCATTCATCTTGTAAAAAGGAAGGAAAAGAGAGAGAAAAGGGGAAACTAACAACAAGAAAACACTACAATCAGGCAACAAGGATCAAGAGGCCAGATGAATCTCTCTGCCCCAAATAGTATTTACCCTTTTGTGTCTGACACAAAAGTAGTAGCCTGAGCACTTGTAGTCATTAAAGATTTTTTACCACAAAAAGAAGTCTACATTGTACTCCACTTGGAAGGGGACATATTTCTTCTATTTAAGGGAACTAGACTTCACTATGGTAACATCTTTTGCTGAAATGGAAAAATGTTGATAGTGAGGGCAGTGATGGGGGCATTGCTGTTATTCAAGTGAATTGGAGGATGATTGTTTACTTCATGGGTGGCCCAAAAGGGGGGAGGAAGCCACCACAGCTTATATATATATGTGTGTGTGTGTGTGTGTGTGTATGTATATGTGTGTATATATATATATATGTGTGTGTGTGTGTGTGTGATATTTCTGTTTACTTAATTGCCAGAAAGACCACAGATAAAACAAAAAGCCATATCAATGACAGCAAAAGAATATTCACAACAAGAACGCCAATATTTTTTGCAAGCTTCACACATTCCCATTGATAAAATGAAACCATGTACATTAGCTATTCCATCTTTACTGCTCTCCAGAGATGCTGGACTTCAATTTTCACAGTTTTCTGCTTATATAACTCTTGGTTGTTGGCAGAAACTTGAAATACATCTAGAACTTGGTATCAGTATCTAACTCTGGATTTATCCACACGGTCTGCTTACCATAGTTCAAAGATGCTCAGTTAAATTTTCTGAAGTTATCTCTCACAGCAAAGTGACTATCTTATAGACAGTTCCCTCATGAACAAGTTCTAAGGTATTCTGGTAGGAAAGTAATAGTCTACAGGATTGGGAAAGGTTATTCAGCCCTGAAATGCACAAAATTATCTGTAGTGGAAATTAAAAACAGGATCTCACCCAAGGACAACAGCCGAGACTGAAGTCCTGTTAAAAAAGCATTGCCCAAAACATAATCAAAGCAGTATTTTCCATATATATTAAATAAATTACCAGGCCAAGGCAAATGAGCAAAACCATGGCTAAGAAGAAATAAGAAAAATTGCTACATTAAAGGATAGTAGGAAAAAGCTTCCTGTAAAACTTACTTTGACATACCTATGGATATGTCCAGTGTACTTGCTTTACACCTACATAACATTCATATTCTCTCTATAAAAATCTCATTAACCTTTGGTAGTAAATGCTATGGACAGTCAGTGACTAATTCAATCATTATTTGACTGCTTTTTCCACCAACTTTTGGTTGTACATTGTGATTTTTCTGGAATAACTAGAAAAAATAATAAGTTGGATAAAGTGCTGAAAATGATTTATACATTATCAAATCGGTAGTATAGTTACATGCATACACAGGTATGCACACATAGTTACATGCATACACAGGTATGCATACACACATGTACTGTTTTTATAAATCAGTTCTTAATAAAATTAAGTTCAAGACTGAAGTATTTGACTAACATTTGTGTTTTCAATGGCCCATGATAAATTCATCCTATTCTATTCAGTTTGATCTTTATAAGATTTATAATTGTTGTGCATAATCATCTGAACACATGAAGAGGGTATAGACTATAGCTCTTATCAAAATCATCTATAGGCACTAATTTGGATTCTCCTGAGCATTGAAAACACAGTCTATACATGCATTATAAAATAAGAGAAAGTGTCACAAATGAATATGCTGCTTGATGTTTTCTTAACCTAGTTCAACAGAAATTCAGCTCCTTAGTATGGTATACTATGTGTTGGACATTCTTTTCTTCCATACTATTTCAGGATAGGGTATCTGATGTCCATAGGCTATCTTTACTTTTATCTGCTATTTTGAACAAGTCTGGTATTTTCAAACTATTTATGGCAAAGTTTAGCAAAGAAAGTTTAGCTGCTTGTCTAAAAACCTTCATATCAGGCAAGGCATCTTTCCTATGGCTCGGGATCAATCTGGGAAGATTGAAGGCTGCAATTTTGATACAACCATATTACCTATGTGGATGAGCCTTTTTTTTCATGGAGTCTAGGGGATTCTACTTTTGGAATTGCAAAGTTCCTGCAATTGTGGTCAATATAAATATGATAAATGAAATACATACATTTCAGGCTATGTTACAGTTTTCATCCTATCAGTTTTGATACTGTTGTACTCAGCATTTTGACAACACTAACCTTCTCTGCCCCCCCCCCAAATGTCCCTTTCCACAGGAACTATAAAAAAGAGCACAAGGCCCATAAGTAACCTGGGTACACCGATTGTCCACTGCTATGCTAGGACCTCAGTGATCATATCAAGAGCAACTGCATTCTCTTCACTGATGATGTAAAGCTATTCAACACCACAGACAATACTGCTACCCTTCAAAAAGACCTTGACTATGTATCAGAATGGTCAAACAAATGGCAACTTCAAATCTCAACCAATAGGCTTAGAAGGGCAAAGCATCACAGTCAGTGTTAGATGTATATTTTGTGTATATTCGTAGATATTGTACTCTCTAATTGCAAATGGAGATGCAGGTACTCTATTGTTTTTTTATCTTCATCTTTAAGTGCTCTGGTTTTATTGTATTGCGAACAGTTGCTGGGGTGCATCCACAGTTTTGTTGTATTTGTACAATGATAATAAATTTCTTCTTCTTCTTCTTCTTCTTCTTCTTCTTCTTCTTCTTCTTCTTCTTCTTCTTCTTCTTCTTCTTCTTCTTCTTCTTCTTCTTCTTCTTCTTCTTCTTCCTCTGTCCTACATATTGGCAAAAAAAAAAAAAGAAGAAGAAAATAAAATACAGGCTGAATAGTCAAGACCTTGTTGATGATCCAAACTCTGTCAAGGATCTTGGAGTACTCTTCTCTAATGATCTAAGTGCTAGAGCCCACTGTAACTACATAGCCAAAAAGGCATTAAGAGTTATTAACCTAATCTTATGTAGCTTTTTCTCTGGTAATATTACACTAATAACTAGAGCATACAAAACATTTGCTAGATCTATACTCGAATACAGCTCATCAGTCTGGAACCCACATTACGTATCTGATATTAACACAGTTGAGAAAGTCCAGAAATATTTCACAAGAAGAGTTCTCCACTCGTCTACTTGTTGTAGAATACCTTATGCCACCAGACTTGAAATTCTAGTCCTAGAAAACCTAGAACTACACCACCTTCGGTCCGATCTAAGTATAGTATATAAAATCATACAATGCAATGTTTTACCTGTCAATGAATACTTCAGCTTCAACCATAACAACACAAAAGCAAACAATAGATACAAACTCAGGGTTAATTGCACCAAACTTGATTGCAGGAAATACGACTTCAGCAACAGAGTGGTCAATGTCTGGAATACTCTACCTGACTCTGTGGTTTCTTCCCCAAACCCCAAAAACTTTAACCTTAGACTGTCTACCTCACTCCTTTCCTAAGAGATCTGTAGGGGGTGTGCATAAGTTCACCTACATGCCTACCGCCCCTGTCCTATTGTTTCTTTTATTTTTTTATTTTTCTTATATGTATCCATATATTCATAACTATGTTTTTACTTATACCTATTATCTTATAAGCAATTGACAAAATAAATAAAAAATAAAAAAAATAAGTGACTTGATAACATAGTCTTCCTCAAAAGAATTGAAGAATTAAAACTTCATCACATACTAAGAGAATAAATAATTATCTTTCTGGAACAGAAATTGGGTGCCCCCAATGTACTGACAATAACATCATTTGCTTGGTTTTTGACTTACCATTTGTCTAAACCCTGCCAATGTGACATGATGAACAAGCTGTGATTTTACAAAGTTATGGCTTAGTAATGGTGAAACTTAATATAATAAATCATAGCAGGCTAAGATAAAATGGCATGAACAGCCATCAGTTATATGGAGATATATGGATAATGTATTGATTTTCTATCTCTGTTGAAAGGGGGAGAGGAGGAGGAGGAGAAGGAGAAAAGCAAGGAAGTGAAGACTGCTAAATGCTCCTGGCTATTTCCTGAATATGGCTGATTAACTATTGTGTTGTTGATTGCTGTAATTGTCCATTGTGCATGATTGGAACATTGCTTCCTGTTGACCTAGTTGAGACAATTTCAGAAGACATATAAGGAAACCGACTTCTCAGAGAGCAAACTTAATGAGTGAACAAAGGAAGTATACAAGAAAGACCCCAAACAACCTGAATGGTGAAGGAAATTTTGTGGTCATCTGAAAGGTATGTGCAATGTTTGTCCTCCTGACAGAAAGGAATCGAAATGACATCTGCTAGAAGTGGGAGATGTGTCATTATTAGAGGAGAAGGTGATAAAGAGAGAATTTCTACAATGTAACACAGCAAGGAAGGTGAGAAGTTCCTGCAGAGAACAGGTGAAGCTTCTCAGGAAAGGTAGAGAGGCAGTGACAGAGAAAGAGGCACAGAAAGGTGAGTGCAAGCCAGAAGAGCAAGTGAAGTATGTTTGACTATGAAGCAAGAGGATCAGAAGGCACTCAACCTGTTTCAAACTCTTGCTTTAGAAGCTAATCCACAGCTACTTGCATAAACTTCACCAATCCCCATTGTCACATAATAGGACGGATTATATTTGGGCCCCCATGGATTGAAGAAAGCCAAGGATGTTTTGAGAAAGAAGAGGTGTGTTAGAGTCATAGATGATTCTCTGCTGAATGGAACTGAGGCTGCTGAGGCAAGACTTTGTATTAGGCCATGGTGGATATATTGTCTTGTATCCCTTGATAACTATCCCTACTTATTGTTAACAACAGAAAAGAATCAGATTTGCCTACTGGCATCCACAAGAACAGAATTTGGTGAACTTACACGGAAGGTTTGTAGGAATCAATAACTTGACATTCTGAAGGATAATTTTTTCCGAGCAATTCTGAAAAATAAGAAACTAAGAGCACAATTGCAAACAGTTTCTTCAAGAAAGAAAAAAATGTGATCCAGCTAAAGAAATCAAGGTGGATAGATATAGACCTTTGTAAAATGAAAGGAAAAGGGAACATAAAGACGAAATAGAAAGAGATATGTTGTGCATGTACCATAGTTAGTAAAGTATGAGCTTGAGGTAAAGTGCAGGGTTCTGGCCTTGCACTTCTGATTGGCTGTTAGGCGGCCAGATCGGATTGGTTAGTTCTTAGGAATCCGATTGGCCCTTAACAGAGGATTATTATTGGTTTAAAGAGCTAGCGTTCATAGCTCGCTATTGGACAATTCTCACAAAGGTTGCCTATATAAGGCAGAGTTCACTGTTATTATTTTGAGAAGTCACTATGCAATAAAGAGCTGAAAGTTCACATTCAAAGACTGTCTCCATTTACTCCAATCCATGTCTAAGACTTAACACTGGCGACGAGGATGGGGTTTGGAGACATCTGAACCTAAGAAGCCAGGAAGCAATACCGAGCACGTGAAAGACGATGCCAACAATGGAACCATGTCCAGCGGCATCGTACCACCCGCTCCGTTCGATCCAAACCAAGAGGATTGGGAATCCTACATGGATCGCTTCCAAATGTTTCTTGAGATGAACAACTTGAAGGACACCACGCCAGCAAAAAAGCGGGCACTGTTCCTGATGCACTGCGGCCCAGCTGTATTTAAAAAGGCTAAAGCCCGAAGCCCTTACGCCCTTGCGCTGGCTGTGGAGCAAACCATGCCAGGTCCGAATGCAAATTCTGCGACACACTCTGCCATGAGTGCGGGAAACAAGGCCACATCAGCCGGGTCTGCCGCAGCTTACCAGGACCAAGCCAGGCCTCAAAAGGGGCCAACTATCGCCAATTGACAGGAAACCGTCCTGTAAGGCGAGAACCAGTAAACCACTCCTACAGAAATCGAGCTTTGCAAAAAGAAGAGGCTCACCATACTATCACTATAGGTCACGCCTCAGTTTTGGACACTAAGAAAATTCGAGTCACAGTAGCCATCGAGAACCAGCCTTGCCACATGGAGGTCAACTCGGGATCGTCCCTCTCGATGGTGTCTTGGAAGACACTCAAGCAACTTATCCTCACAATCCAACGCCAAGACCTCCAATTTCAACGCCTCATCCTCAAGGACTACCAAGGGAATCGAATCCCCGTGGTCGGGTCCTGCCAAGTCCGAGTCTCCCTCAAAAAGCATACAGCGTACTTACCTCTAACGATCATCGACAGAGATAGACCTAGTCTATTAGGCCTCCAATGGTTCGCGCCACTCGGCATCGAAGTGGCCAGCATGAATCGAGTCGCTGGTTGTGAGTGGGAGGAAGACCTTATTTCTGAGTTCAGCGACGTCTTCGCGGACCGTTTAGGCGAGTATAAGGAGACCCCAATCTCATTTAGTCTAGATCCAAAAGTAGCCCCAATTCGCTTGAAGCCCCGTCGAGTTCCATTCGCTCTTAAAGCTAAGATCGACGAACAACTCGAGAAGCTAATTGCTCAAGGGGTGTTGAAGCCCATCGATCACTCTCCATGGGAAACCCCTATTGTAACACCCATTAAGCCAGATGGGTCAATCCGAATTTGTGGGGACTACCAGGCCACTTTAAACCACGCCCCACAGCAGAATGTGTATCCAGTTCTGGTGGTGCAGCACCTCCTCCATTCCTTGGGGGGCGGAAAGGTTTTCGGTAAATTAGATTTAGCTCAAGCTTATCAACAACTACCAGTGGATGAAACGACGGCCCAAGCCCAAACAATTGTAATGCACAGGGGTGCTTTTAAATGTACTCGATTGCAATTTGGGGTTAGTGTAGCCCCAGGGATATTCCAAAGCCTCATGAAAAGGTTGTTACAGGGAATCAAGGGCGTGGTTCCGTATTTTGATGACGTATTAATTGCAGCCCCTACCAAAAAAATCTTGCAGGATCGTTTGAAATGTGTTCTTAAAAAATTCCAAGAGGCAGGACTTAAGGTGAAAAAAAATAAATGTCACTTATATACTGACAGTGTTGAGTTTCTAGGGTATCGGATTGATAGCCAGGGCATTCACCCTACCGAAAGTAAATTAAAGGCGATAAAAAATGCTCCCAGGCCACGTAACAAGGCTGATCTCCAGGCATTCTTAGGCCTCATTAATTTCTATAATGTATTTTTACCGCACAAGGCGACTGTTGCCGAACCGTTACACCGGTTATTAGATAAAAAAGCATTATGGGTCTGGGGTTACTGGGAAGAACAAGCATTCCGGAATGTTAAAATATTGCTCACATCTGACTCTGTACTTATGCAGTATAACGAGACTTTACCATTAGTTATAACCTGCGATGCCTCGCCCTTCGGGGTGGGCGCCATTTTGAGTCATGTACTGCCTAATGGGAACGAAGCCCCTGTTGCATACTTTTCGAAGACTCTCTCACATGCAGAGCGGAACTATGGACAAATTGATAAAGAAGCTCTCGCAATCATTTCAGCTGTAAAGAAATTTCATGAATATGTATATGGAAGGACATTCATCATAATAACTGACCACAAACCGTTGCTAGGGATAATAGCCGGGGACAAGCCAACCCCCTACATGTTATCCCCTAGAATGACCTGATGGTCAGAATTCCTAGCTGCTTATAATTATCGCTTGCAATATCGCCCGGGGAAAGCCATTCCCCACGCCGACGCATTAAGCCGAGCACCGCTGCCAGAGACTCTCGACGATCCGGCAACAACGGCAACCATGTTGCAGATCGAAACACTCAACTCGCCGCCTATGACCGCCCGAGACATCGTGAGAGAAACCAAACGAGACCACACCCTAGCTCGAGCCCTAGGCTGGGTAGAACGCGGATGGCCATTGGACCAAGTACCAGATGACTTCGCGCCGTTTGAAGCAAGACAGACTGAACTTTTTTCCCAAAAAGGCTGTGTCATCTGGGGCGATAGAGTCGTTGTCCCAGAACGACTCCGGAAGACGCTGCTACAAATTCTGCACGAGGGCCACCACGGCATCGTGCGGATGAAAGCGCTTGCACGAAGCTATGCATGGTGGCCGGGCATGGACTGGCAAATCGAGCAGTGCGTCAAAGCGTGTACCAATTGCCAACAAGCCAGCAACGCCCCATCAAAAGCCATGCCTACTGAATGGGAGATGCCACGTTGACCCTGGTCCAGAATCCACCTGGATTTCGCGGGGCCAACCAAAGGATATACCTTCCTGCTGACAGTCGACACATACTCCAATTGGTTAGAAATTCATCGTATGATGGCCACAACTTCCGAGGCAGTGATTAAGATCCTAAATAGACTCTTTGCAACCCACGGATAGCCTGACATCCTGGTGTCCAATAACGGGCCACAGTTCACGGCATTAATGTTCGAGCAGTACCTTGCTGACCGCGGCATCCGCCATGCGCTCACCTCGCCTGCGCACCCTGCGACCAATGGCCGAGCGGAAAGCATGGTCCAATTTGTTAAAAAGACTTTGCAAAAAATGGACTATGACAATATCGATGACAAAGTCAACCAAATTCTCTTTTTGCAACACATAACTCCACATAGCGTCACCGGCAGAACTCCTGCCGAACTACTGATGGGATGAAGACTCCGTTCCCACCTCGACTGGTTGCACCCTGCTTACGAACTGGAAAAGCCAATAGGATCCAGTGGCTGCTATCGCAGTTTCCAGGTAGGAGACCGCGTTTACACACGAAACTTATCAGGCGATCCATTATGGATAGAGGCAACGGTAGTGCGAGTGACCGGCCCCAAATCCTACGTAGTGAAATGCTGTGACAATAGACTGTGGAAACGGCATATCGACCAATTATGGTCACGACTCACAACGACCAGTCAACAACTCCCCCATGACCAAACCGAGGGGGGGAGGTACAGAAGAAGATGACATTCCAGGGAACCTGCTCGAAGGGAGCGACGAATCATGTGAGACTCAGGAAATGGAGCAGGAAGGAGAATTGTTTGCACCGCAAGAAATTGCACCTGAGCAAGAAGCAGAGACACTACCAAACAACAATCTACCTCAACAGGATTGCAATCAACCAATCCAACGAAAATCCGAAAGACTTAAAAGACAACCGTCCTATTTAAAGGACTATATAACTACACCGTAATTAAGAAGCCAGGGGGAAGGGGTGTTGTGTATGTACCATAGTTAATAAAGTATGAGCTTGAGGTAAAGTGCAGGGTTCTGGCCTTGCACTTCTGATTGGCTGTTTGGCGGCCAGATCGGATTGGTTAGTTCTTAGGAATCCAATTGGCCCTTAACAGAGGATTATTATTGGTTTAAAGAGCTAGCGTTCATAGCTCGCTATTGGACAATTCTCACAAAGGTTGCCTATATAAGGCAGAGTTCACTGTTATTGTTTTGAGAAGTCACTATGCAATAAAGAGCTGTAAGTTCACATTCAAAGACTGTCTCCATTTATTCCAATCCATGTCCAAGACTTAACAAGATACATAAATAGAAAGAGGCAGTCTCTAGAAATGTATTGTATCTGAGCTGAAACTTGTGAAAAATATTTCAAATAATTTCAAAATGGCACTTTCGTTATATCAGAAACAGAAAGAAAAGATGTATAGATCATTTGTAAGCAGCAAGACTGAATTCATAACAGATGGTAGTGAGAAAATAGAACACCTTAGTTTATGTCAGTCTTCTCTTACAATGGAAATAAATCCCTGGCTGGCCATGATTAGACTAATACTGAAAGGAAGAAGCTGCAATCCAGAATAGTCAAAGAGAAAGTTAAAGAACTGCTAGTTACTTTAAGTGGATTTGAGAATTCAAGTTTCCAGGCCAGATGAAACATTGTACAACCTAGCAGGAACTAGTGTATGTGATCTTAGAACTATTAACTATAATCTTTGAGAACTCTTGGAAAACTAGTGAGATCAGGGGATAACATGAGTTTTCCCTATTCCCCCCCTCCCCAAAAAGGGGAAGTTGAACTCCCAAAATTACCAAACTCTCAGCTGGACATTTCCACTGTTATTAAACAGCATATTTGTGAGCACTTGAATAGGAATTCAGTAATTAACAAGAGTTTACCATGGGTCTGACTCAAGCAAGTCATGCAAGACTAAATTTATCTCTTTTCCTGACAGAGTTACTAGCTTAATTAAGTAAGGGAACACTGTGGACATAGTTTACCTTGACTTCAGCAAAACATTTGACAAAGTCTCTCATAATATCCTCATTAATAAAATGGTAAATTATCAGCTAAATGATAGAACTGTCAGATGGAATCATAATTGCTGAATGACCACACTAAGTGAGTACTCACTAATGGCTCCTCACCGGATGGCAGAATAGTATTAAATGAAATGCTACAGAGCTCTGTGCTGTTCATAATTTCATTAATTATCAGAATCAAGAGGTTAAGGAGACGCTGTAATACATTACAAACTGAACATAAGCCAACAGTGTGATACATCTGCATAAAAGATAAATATGGTTTTGAGATACATAAACAATCTATACTCAGGCTTAGTAGAAATAATTGTTCCATTCTACTTTGTTTTGACTTTAAAAGGACATAGATAAACTGAAGTGAGGACTATAAAGCTGGTACAGGAATGGGAAACAAAGTCCTATTTGTTATATGAACAAATAATTAAAGAAATATAGTATATTTAGCTTACAGAAAAAAATGCAATGAGATATGATGCCAGTCTTGAGATATCTAATAGGAAGGAGTCAACTGATGGGCTGAAAGTACAGGGAAGAAGATTCCGGTTAGATATTGAGAGGAATTTCCTAATGGTAAGCAATTAACCAGTGGAAGAGATTACTTCATGAAGTAGTATGCATCTCTTCACCGAAGGTTTTCAATCAGAAACTGGATAGGCTTGTCTAAAGTGTTTGGCATATCCTGCATGAGCCAGCAGTTTGTGATGGCAGCCAACAAAGCCAATACAATCCTAAATTGCATTAACAGAGGGATACAATCAAGATGAGGTGCTAAAACCACTCTATAAAGCCTTAGTAAGACCATACCTAGCATACTGCATCCAGTTTCAGTCATCACACTATAAAAAAGATGTTGAGACACTAGAAGAAGCACAGAGAAGAGCAACCAGGATGATTAGGGGACCGGAGACTAAAATGTATGAAGAACAGTTATAGGAACTGGGCATGGCTAGTCTAGTGAAGAGAAGTACCAGGGGAGACATGATAGCAGTGTTCCAATATTTGAGAGGCTGCTGCAGAGAGGAAGGGATCAAGCTATTTTCCAAGGCATCTGAAAGCCAGACAAGGAATAATGGATGGAAATTGATCAAGGAGTTATTCAACCTAGAAATGAGGAGAAATTTTCTGACAAGTGAAAATGATCAACCAATGGAACAGCTTGCCTTCGGAAGTTGTGGGAGCTTCATCACTGGAGGGTTTTTAAAAGAGACTGGACAGCCATCTATCTGAATGATATAAGGTCTCCTGCTTGGATGGAGGGGTTGGACTAATCTTATTGTTTGAGTCGGACTTGATGAGTTCTGACATCATTCTGATTCTCTCACACATTGGTTGAACAATAGTGTTCCTTACAAAGTTGCACAGTTTCTGAGCTGATTCTCTATCTGAGAATCTATCCCAGAATCAATTTTGCAATGAGAACATAAGTAGCCCAGAACCACCTTGTAGGAGAGATGGTGGCATAAAAATGAATGAATGAATGAATTAATTAATTAAAGACTAGCAATACTTTTGAAAGTACAGCACACTCTTGGATATTTAAATTTCCAAGTCTCAATGGAAGTGGTAAGGCATTGTCTGAAGCATTAAAATAATAATTATAGAACTGATATAAGCACAAAAAATTTAGGAAGCAAAAAAATGGGCCAGGTTTCCTATGAATGAATGATTTAGTCAGCAGCTTTTATTCAAGGCTGTCCTTACCCTTTCCCTCCCCGATTAGAGTCGCAACATTATCAAAGCCACCTCAGACATTCTTAGAGTCTGCTTTTTTCCCAGCTTTATGCAATATCAAACCATGTTGATCATACACATGCATACAACACTCAGGGCCACAGGGGAGTTAAAACAAAGAAACCATGCAGCTGCCTGTTGCTCAGGAAAAGCCAAAGCTTTTGATAAAATAAACAATGATGCCATTACTTAAAAAGAATGCAATGATGCATTCCACAGATTAAGAATCTAACAATGAAAGTGAAAATGGGACACTTAATTTGGAAACCTGTAACATAAAAATTGAAATCCATCAGAAGCCATCAGAAATACAACTGACAAACACATACAGACACATACACATATACGTAATGACATACGTGTACATTTATACTTGAGAAAAGATCATTTAAATTGGAATTATACCTGGATTGCAAAATACAATAATAGGCAAAGTATGCTTGACTTTGCTGTTCAAACAGGTAGTGTGGCATAATTTGGAGCTTTGACTGGCTGTGAAACTGCTGCTAAATTAAAGTTCCATCACAACCTGTGTGCTGTACTTCGTTGTCACACTGACTTCTGAGAGTATGCTAAAGTTATTGGCTGATGTTGTGCTTGTGATCAAATATGGTATTGGCACACTCAACTGAATCAAAGCAAAATAATAATATAATAAGAGAATGCCATAGTTTCAAAAACATATTTGGTTCTATATGCCTAAAGTCGGATATCACAATACAGTTTCTACAACAACAAATCAAATGTCAGTGTAGTCTTACTGTACATTTAAGATTGGTCCTTTTCTAATCTAATTTGAGAAAAAATATTCAGGACTGAACAACTGAAACAATATGAGTAATGTTTCCACACGAGTGGTGGTATTCAGCCGGTTCACACCCGTTCAAGTGAACTGGTAGCAAGGATTTGCCATGGGTCACTGAACCAATAGTAACTTCTGGCTGGCCATGCCCCCGACCTGGTTGCTGGTTGTTCACTTGCTCACCCTGCCCACCTGATGCTCATCCTGCCCAGTCACTCCTTAAGATATTTCTTTTTTTCTCCTCCTGACGATCAGCTGTTCCTATGATCAGCTGTGCTGGGATTCCCCTCACTTACTTACTGCTTCACCCAGGAGGCTTCCCTGAGACCCAGGAAGGTCCCAAAATAAAGCTTCAGTTTTTTCCTTCCTGGGCCCCAGGGAAGCTTCCTGGGAGCAAAAATGCCCCCCAGGAGGCTTCCCTGAGGCACAGAAGGTCCCAAAATGAAGCGTGGGGAGGAGTGCTGTGTGCCTCCTCCAGGCTCCATTTTTTTCCTTCCTTCCCTGAGCCCCAGGGAAGCTTCCTGGGAGCAAAAACATCCCCCCAGGAGGCTTGCCTGAGGACCAGAAGGCCCCCAAAATGGGGGGATACTGCAAAAAAACCCATGCCCACCCAGTCACATGGCCATGTCCACCTAGCCATACCCACCAAGCCACACCCACAGAACTGGTAGTAAAACATTTTGAATCCCACCACTGTTCCACACTGACATCTGATGATGCTCCATTGAGTAAAAAGTACAAAGGAGAGTTGATAGAGAGGAGTGTAAGTGATTAACAAAGATAGACCAGGATTTTTTTCTTATACTGTAAAAGGTAGTTCTGGATAACCTTTTGAGATGACCCATTGGCCAGCTGAAAAAAAAACAAAGATACAAAAAGAAGATGCATATGATGTAGTTGAGGATTCAGTTATAACTCCTGAATATTCAATTGTACCTACCCCAAAAATAAGTTCACGAACAATAATTGCTCCATGAGTGCCAATATCATTGAATGCACCAAGCACTCTTGTTTGTGGTGACAGATCTTATGCCATTCATTTATGTAATCCACAACTGTGTAATGGGCAGCAGAAATAATCTTGAGGAATAGGAAGAAAAGCTGCAACCAAGACAACAGATAGATAAAAGAAATTTGATTCTGAGGCAGAAATGCAATTTGAGAGGAAGTCTCAGACTTGACTTTCCTTTGTCCTTTTAAAGATAAAGGGGGAAAGCACATTCAGACTTGAAAGATTCTGTTACTGTTATAATTTATTTAGTGTATGATGATGTTACGCTAGCCTTTGTACATTGTGAGCACAAAGTAGTTGTTTGGCTGTTGACAAATTACTAATCCGTTCAGTTCACGCTTGCATGCTATCCAAGGTGCACGATGAGGAGCAGACTAATTCCACATTCAGAAAGTTTCAGTGGTGTTCTGCAGCTACATCTGGGGCTTCTTCATCCACCAATGTCACCTCATGCTTGGATGACACATTGGGGAAAGTGCTCTGTTACTGTAACTTAATATAAAATTAATATTAGCTTTCATTGTGTCCCAAATGTGCTTTTTCAAGAGGCAGTTGGGCTTTCTGTTTTTTCTTTAAAGACATTTCACTTGTCATCCTTGGATGAGAAGTGAAATGTCTTCAAAGAAAAACCAAAAAGTCCAGTTGAAAAAGCACCTTTGGGACAACCATGACCAGGAGGACTGAAAATCTCCATAGACATTTCATAACTATGCTTTTGTAATCTGGTCTACTTCAAAGGATTGATATATAGTTGTTCTGCTATCTAGGTCTACTTGTCATTCTTGCAGATGCACTGGAGTTAGTACTTTAAGATGTGTCAGTGAAGCAAGCATCAGAAAGCTACTCTTCACTCTAGCATCAGGTTACGACATACTTTTAATGTGCTGAACTTCATTGAGCTGGTGTTTAGTTATGTTCCCTGCACCAGGTACATATACAATAAATAATATGAGGGGGAAATTTTCAATAGAAAAATTAAACCAAAAACCCATTCAGCTTCTCTTCTCTACATATATGGTGGTGGGGCTCCTCAGAGGAGACTTGAGATTACAGGGACAATGATTTGGCAAAATAGGAGCTAAACAGCTACAAATAGGTCACCAGCTGATTTTCCTACAGGGCTTTCAAAAGCCCTGCACACTGTATCTGTTTAAAACTCAGAACATTTTGAAGGGTATGCTTGATGGCAGCCACAAAAATCATATTGAAACATAAGGCCAATATGTTAAATAGCAGCAGCACTACATGAGAAGAAGATATTATTATTTCACAGAATTTTTATTTTACTTGTACAAGCAATTCCACATTAGTTCTTCAGTTCCACTGTGCCTCGATATTATGCATTAATAGACTGGCTTGTTCAGTAGCTGATGATTGTAGTTCGAGGAAATTTATTGTTGCTATAAAATGAGTCTCTTTCTCCCTCTCTCCTGCTAATTGACAAAGAGGCCCAGTAATTAAAGTACAATAAAAGTTTTCCAGTAATTAGTTTCTGTAGTTTTGTTACAGGCCATCAATTGTTCTTTAATAATACTGATTGTTAACATTCAGTAGTCAGTAGACTCTCAAAGCATTCTGGGCCACAGCCACTTCCAAACACTACACATTCCATTCCCATGAGGACATTTGCATTTGGAAGAAAGTTAACCCTCTCCTAGGGTACAGTGTCTGTATGATGGTTTTATGGTTTTGGCTAAAACAGCTGAAATAACTAATTCCTGCAGGCAGGTTCAATAGTTTTATGCTAAAGGACATGGCTTCAAGTTGGATTACTTTGCCCCTATTAAAAACAGATGATGATGTTAATGATAAAAACCTAAACAAATTTCTCAAAATATCTATTCATTTCTTTAGCTCCAGATGGCATTCTTCTTAGTTCCATTGTACCAAGAAGATACTCAGGCAAAACTGTTAGCCTTTGATGGCATTTTAGCTGTACATTTCAAAAATATTCCTTTCCAGCATCCAACCAGGCAGACAAAGTGTGTATGTACTCTAATAGCAACTCAGTATCAGACATATGGGATTATATCAGTACTCACTGAAGCAAGTATTTTGCAACCATCAATGTATATTATTGGATTGCTTAACTACTAAGCCTAGTAGTTGCATTATTAAATCCAGGCACTATGACTCAGGCACAAATTGGGAATATTGACAAGATTAGCTTAGTTTTTTAGGCCTAATTTTAAGCAAATCTTTCCTAATGGTGCCTTCTCCAGATATATTGAATAAGAATTTAAATCCACTCCCATGGGAAACATATAAAACATATATCGATGAATTATTGCTTATGCATCATATATAAATAAAATTAAAAATAAAGGGAAAAATAACTTGAAAGATGAACTGAAATATTAATGGCTACAGATAGTTACATGCCAATCTATTATTGTGTATATAGAAATACAGAAAGTATAAATTAAATACTATATTAAAACTTTTAAGTACTGAGCATGGGTTGGAATAAATGGAGACAGCCTCTGAACGGTGAACTTTCAGCTCTTTATTTGCATAGTGACTTCTCTCAAAACAATAACAGTGAACTCTGCCTTATATAGGCAACCCTTGTAAGATTTGTCCAATAACGAGCTATGAACGTTAGCCCTTTTAACCAATAAGAATTCTACGTTAAGGGCCAATCGGATTCCTCAGAACTAACCAATCTGATCTGGCCGCCTAACAGCCAATCAGAAGTACAGGGCCAGAACCCTGCACTTTACTTCAAGCTCATACTTTATTAACTATGGTACATACACAACACCCCTTCCCCCTGGCTTCTTAATTACGGTGTAGTTATACAGTCCCTTAGATAGGACGGTTGTCTTTTAAGTCTTTCGGATTTTCGTTGGATTGGTTGGTTGCAATCCTATTGAGGTGGATTGTTGTTTGGCAGTGGTTCTGCTTCTTGCTCAGCTGCAATTCCTTGCGGTGCAAACGTTTCTCCTTCCTGCTCCATTTCTTGAGTATCACTTAGTTCGTCGTTCCTTCAAGCAGATTCCCTGGAACTTCATCTTCTTCTATACCTCCCCCCCCTCGGTTTGGTCATGGGGGAGTTGTTGACTGGCCGTTGCAAGTTGTGACCGCAATTGGTCGATATGCCGTTTCCACAATTTATTGTCACAGCATTTCACTATGTAGGATTTGGGGCCGGTCACTCGTACTACTGTCACCTCTATCCATAACGGGTCGCCCGATAAGTTTCATGCATAAACGAGGTCTCCTATCTGGAAGGTGCAACAGCAGCTGCTGGATCCTATTGGCTTTTCCGGTTCGTAAGCAGGGTGCAACCGGTCGAAGTGGGAGCGGAGTCTACGTCCCATCAGTAATTCGGCAGGAGTTCTGCCGGTGACGCTATGTGGAGTTATGTGTTGCAAAAAGAGAATTTGGTTGACCTTGTCATCGATATTGTTATAGTCCACTTTTTGCAAAGTCTTTTTAACAAATTGGATCATGCGTTCCGCTCGGCCATTGGTCGCAGGGTGCGCAGGTGAGGTGAGCGCATGGTGGATGCCGCGGTCAGCGAGGTACTGCTCGAACATTAGTGCAGTAAACTGTGGCCTGTTATCGGACATCAGGACGTCTGGCAATCTGTGGGTTGCAAAGAGTCTGTTTAGAATCTTGATCACCGTCTCGGAGGTCGTAGTCGTCATACGATGAATTTCTAACCAATTGGAGTATGCGTCGACTGTAAGGAGGAAGGTATAGCCCTTGGTTGGCCCCGCGAAATCCAGGTGGATTCTGGACCAGGGTCCACGTGGCATTTCCCATTCAGTAGGCATGGCTTTTGATGGGGTGTTGCTGGCTTGTTGGCAATTGGGACACGCTTTAACCCACTGCTCGATTTGCTGGTCCATGCCCGGCCACCATGTGTAGCTTCGTGCAAGCACCTTCATTCGCACGATGCCAGGGTGGTCCTCGTGCAGAATTCGCAGCAGCGTCTTCCGGAGTCGTTCTGGGACAACGACTCTATCGCCCCAGATGATACAGCCCTTTTGGGAAAAAAGTTCAGTCTGTCGAGATTTGAATGGTGCGAAGTCATCTGGTACTTGGTCCAATGGCCATCCATGTTCTACCCAGCCTAGGACTCGAGCTAGGGTGTGGTCTCATTTGGTTTCTCTCGCAATGTCTCGGGCGGTCATAGGCGCGAGTTGAGTGTTTCAATCTGCAATGTGGTTGCCGTTGGTGCCGGATCGTCGAGAGTCTCTGGCAGCGGTGTTCAGCTTAATGCGTCAGCATGGGGAATGGCTTTCCCCGGGCGATATTGCAGCCGATAATTATAAGCAGCTAGGAATTCTGACCATCGGGTCATTCCAGGGGATAATATGTAGGGGGTTGGCTTGTCCCCGGCTATTATTCCTAGCAACGGTTTGTGGCCAGTCCTAATGGTAAATGTCCTTCCCTACACATATTCGTGAAATTTTTTTACAGCTGAGACGATTGCGAGGGCTTCTTTATCAATTTGTCAATAGTTCCGCTCTGCTTGTGAAAGAGTCTTCGAAGAGTATGCAACAGGGGCTTCATTCCCATTAGGCAGTACATGGCTCAAAATGGCGCCCACCCCGAAAGGCGATGCATCACAGGTTATAACTAATGGCAAAGTCTCGTTATACTGCGTAAGTACAGAGTCAGATGTGAGCAATATTTTAACATACCCACAATGCTTTCTTATCTAATAATCGGTGTAACGGTTCAGCGACAGTTGCCTTGTGCGGTAAAAATACATTATAGAAATTAATGAGGCCTAAGAACGCCTGGAGATTGACCTTGTTACGTGGCCTTGGAGCGTTTTTTATCACTTTTAGTTTACTCTCGGTAGGATGAATGCCCTGGCTATCAATCCGGTACCCGAGAAACTCAACACTGTCAGTATACAATTGACATTTTTTTTTTTTACCTGAAGTCCGGCCTCTTGGAATTTTTTTAGAACGCATTTCAAATGGTCCTGTATGATTTTTTGGGTAGGGGCTGCAATTAATACATCATCAAAATAAGGGACCATGCCTTTGATTCCTTGTAATAACCATTCCATAAGGCTCTGGAAGATCCCCGGGGCTACACTAACTCCGAATTGCAATCGGGTACATTTAAAGGCACCCCTGTGCGTTACAATAGTTTGGGCTCGAGCCGTTTTTTCATCCACTGGTAATTGTTGATAAGCTTGAGCTAAATCCAATTTAGCGAAAACCTTCCTGCCCCCCAAGGAATGGAGGAGCTGCTGCACCACCGGAACTGGATACGCATTCTGCTGTAGGGCGTGGTTCAAAGTGGCCCGGTAGTCCCCAAAAATTTGGATTGACCCGTCTGGCTTAATGGGTGTTACAATAGGGGTTTCCCAAGGAGAGTGATCGATGGGCTTCAACACCTCTGGAGCAATTAGCTTGTCGAATTGTTTGTCGATTTTTGCTTCAAGAGTGAACGGAACTCGATGGGGCTTCAAGCGAATGGGAGCTACTTTTGGATCTAGACTGAATGAGATCGGGGTCCCCTTATATTCGTCTAAGCTGTCCGCGAGGACGTCACTGAACTCAGAGGTAAAGTCTTCCTCCCACTCACAACCACCGACTCGGTTCACACCGGCCACTTCAATGCCGAGTGGCGTGAACCATTGGAGGCCTAGTAGGCTAGGCCTATCTCTATCGATGACCGTTAGAGGTAAGTACACTGTATGCTTCTTGAAAATGACTCGGACTCGGCAGGACCCGACAATGGGGATTCGATTCCCTTGGTAGTCCTTGAGGATGAGGCGTTGAAATTGGAGATCTTGGCGTAGAATTGTGGGGATGAGTTGCTTGAGTTTCCTCCAGGACAACATCGAGAGGGACGATCCTGAGTTGACCTCCATGTGGCAAGGCTGGTTCTCGATGGCTACCGTGACTCAGATTTTCTTAGTGTCTAAAGCCGAGGCGTGACCGATAGTGATAATATGGTGAGCCTCTTCTCTCTGCAAAGCTCGATTTCTGTAGGAGTGGTTTACTGGCTCTCGCCTTACAGGACGGTTTCCTGTCGATTGGAGATCGTTAGCCCCTTTTGAAGCCTGGCTGAGTCCTGGTAAGCTGCAGCAGACCCGGCCGATGTGGCCTCGTTTCCCGCACTCATGGCAGAGTGCGTCGCAGAATTTGCATTCGGACCTGGCATGGTTTGCTCCACAGCCAGCGCAAGGGCGTAAGGGCTTCGGGCGAGGGTACCGGTCGGACCGCAGTTGATAGACCCCTTCTTCGTCGCTGTCTGATGACGAAGAGAGGTCCTCGTGGTGCGTTGTTAACAGCTGCCTTTCTGTGCTAGGTGAGATTTCGCTGGCCGGTGGTGGTACCGGAGTGCGGCTTTGCCGTAGTTGTGCAGCTGACTTTTTTGTCACCTCTGCTGCCGTGGCTTCGGCGATGGCGTCAGCAAGGCTGATGTCGCCTTTCACCATCAGCTTGCTTTGCAGGCCTAGTGCATCTAGTCCCAGAACTATTCGATCTCTTAGTGCCTCTTCTAAATCGGCGAACCCGCAGAGGCCCCTAAATTTCGGATGTCTGCCACGAAATCGGCCACACTTTCCCCTTTTTGTTGGTTCCTCTGATAAAACTCGTGGCATCTCACGAGCGTAGGCACGGTTGGCGCGTAATGGTCTCTCAGGATGGGTTCGAGGTCGTCCCAGCTCATGCCCTTCACTTCCCGAGGTTTGGAGAGTGCTTTAGCCATCTTAAATACGGCTGGGCCGCAATGCATCAGGAACAACGCCCTTTTCTTTGCTGGCGTGGTGTCCTTCAAGTTGTTCGTCTCGAGAAACATTTGGAAGCAATCCATGTAGGATTCCCAATCCTCTTGGTTTGGATCAAACGGAGCGGGTGGTACGATGCCGCCGGACATGGTTCCGTTGTTGGCGTCGTCTGTCACGTGCTCGGTGTTGCTTCCTGGCTTCTTCGGTTCAGACATCTCCAAATCCCACCCTCGTCGCCAGTGTTAAGTACTGAGCATGGGTTGGAATAAATGGAGACAGCCTCTGAACGGTGAACTTTCAGCTCTTTATTTGCATAGTGACTTCTCTCGAAACAACAACAGTGAACTCTGCCTTATATAGGCAACCCTTGTAAGATTTGTCCAATAACGAGCTATGAACGTTAGCCCTTTTAACCAATAAGAATTCTCCGTTAAGGGCCAATCGGATTCCTCAGAACTAACCAATCCGATCTGGCCGCCTAACAGCCAATCAGAAGTGCAGGGCCAGAACCCTGCACTTTACCTCAAGCTCATACTTTATTAACTATGGTACATACACAACAAAAACAGCAAGCAGAATTCATGCCAGCATGTTTATGGTAGAGATACTGGGAAAATGGTGAAAGACCCAGCAAAATTTTGGCTAATCGCCTAAAGCAAAAGAAAGTTAGGGCACTGACTCCAACTATTAGAGGTAAAAGAGATGAAATATATAAAACTTCAATGGATATAAATTGACAATTTTTAAAAATTGTATTCAGAATTACACACTGTACCAGAGAATATATCAAATGAAATGATAGAGGCTTTTAAAAAATAAAATTAATCTATCATGTTTAGGTAATACACAAAAATATTTTTTAATTTGCTCACTATTTGGGGTTCAGATTAAACAAATAATTTTAAAAATGGCATGTGGTAAAACATCAAGAGTGCATGGATCCTTATTGGATGGTATAAAACATTTATAGATTTTTTGATTCCCAATTGTATGATGGGGTATTTCATAAGGGAATTTTATCAGTGGCATTTAATCAGATTTATATTACAGTTATACCAAAAACAGATAAAGATCACACTTAGTGTGGCAATTATCATCCAATCTCATTGATTTTGCAAAGATTTTAACAGCAGTGTTAGCAAATAGATTACAGCAAGTAATATGTTATCAAAAACTATCAAATCAGGTTTATAAAAACTAGGCAAGAAGCAGACATTTTAAAAAGAATGATAGTTATGTACATTTATTAGAAATGAACACACACACACACACACACACACTAATAATCTTTACATAAAAATCAAGAAACCTGTGGCTATTACTCCGCTAGTCATTGTTGACTATGGGAGCTATACTCATCTCCATTTCAAGATCATTGAACTAGTGATGTCTGAAGACATTTCTGCAGTCATGTGGCCAGTATGATGTCACGGAGTGCTGTTACCTTCCCATTGAAGTGGTACCTATTCATCTACTTGCATTTAAATGCTTTTGAACTGCTAGGTTGGCAGGAGCTGGGGCGAGGACAGGAGCTGACTCTGTCCTACAGCATTTAGATCTTAAACCTGGGCTCCGGGCTTTCTAGCTGACAAACCTAGCATCCTAACTGCTGAGCCATCATACCAATATTAACCTAAGTATATAAAGAATTGTAACTATTAGTTGATACTTCTTCTTTGTTTCTTTTCTTTCTGTTGTATTTTTTTTTAATTTTAAGCACTTTTCATGCAGTTGTCTTTGTATGTACAGTATTTGCATTATAACTGTATGTTTTATCTCTTCTTTACTTTTTGCAATACAGAGCAAAAAAGAATGAAATGGTATTAGTTCATGCAATGCACTGGACCACAATTTAAGGGGCAGTAAATTCTGTCATACAGTTTATTTTCAGTGTATCAGTTGTGCAATGTATCTTAACATAACACTTCTTTGAAAGTACAGCATTGTAAAACATTTGTCTTTGCTGGAATTATTTCACAATAGCTGGAGACTTTTGTTCTAGCTACCAGATGCTCATGAAATGTGTAGATGAACTAAATTACACAGATGAGCTCTATGATGATGACCACATGAATATGTGTGGGTAATCAAAAATGCCATTTCTGAAGAATGAGTTTTAGGGGAAGTAAGCACTATTTAAATTTAGTTAGAATTGCCTAATGCTATTTCCCCCTCATATCTAAAACATAGATTGGCCTAGAAACTTCAGATTTGTTTAATGCAAGAGCCAGGAAATAATCTAGTGAAGAGGATGATGTACTGCTCAGAAATTATTCACATCAGAGTTAGAAATACAAGACTGCTAAAGCAAGAATTATTATTTCAGAGGAGTCTGTAGAACATTCTGCTCCACATAGTTGCAGAAAAAAGAAATCCTCATAATGTTAAAAGTGAGCCATTTTCATCTATGCCCTACTGGAGATAATCATATCAAAGTATACCTACTAAAACTCTCATTGCAATGACTTTTAATTAGGCAAAACAGTGCATCATTGGGCAACAATTTTTGAACCAAGGTACAATTGGAAGAGTATTTGCAAGCTTCAGCTGCTTCAGAATACAGCAGTGTGAACAATTCTACACAACCCTAGACTTGCTCTGTGTGTCACATCTTCTTCTGTCAGAGTTGCACTGGCTGCCAATCCATGTCTAGGTACAATTCAATGCACTGAAGCCCTGCATGGTTTGAGGCCAGGTTAGGACCTCCTCTCCCTGATTACATCTGCCTGACCTACCAGGAAAGGAAGGTGGGGCATGTTATGGCTCCTATCAATTAAAAACTGTCATCTGGTGGTATTCAGCAGGTTCTAACCAGTTCTGGAGAACTGGTAGCGGAAAACTTAAGTAGTTTGGAGAACCAGTAAATACCACCTCTGACTGGAGATTTTACAGTATCCTTCCCCTGCCACGCCCAACAAGCCACACCCACAGAACTGGTAGTAAAAAAAATTGAATCCCAACACTGATGTGATCACAAAAAAGGCCTTCTCAGGGCTGGCCCTTTCTTTATGAAACATCATTCCCCCATAAGTACTGTTGGCCCCCACCCTGTTGCTTTTCCCAAAGGTCCTAAAACATGGCTTTGTCAGCAGGCCTGGGACCATAAATAGAAATGGAATTGATCAAGGGGCTGATTTGCTTGTATTGTTGATGTCATGAAGAGAGAGATTTTAGTGGATCTTTACATTTTTTTTCAATGTTGTAAGCTGCCTAGAGTCATTATGTGCGAGTTAGGCAGTTGTATAAATTTGCTGAATAAACAAACAATTTTTGAACCAAGCTACCTCAAATGGGCTAAGAATGTGTCCAAAATCTGGGCCCCATGACTCCTAAGGGAATGAAATTTAAGAAAGTTGTGGCTGCTTCAGCACTAATGACTGTTGCTGGGCTGCTGCTGCTGAGTTGTCTGACAGTTTCTCAACCAATCTGACAATCTCTCACTTCTTCTTCTCTCCAGCAGGAGTCACTTACTTGTCTGCTGGAAAGGAAAGGGAAAGAAAGAAAAAGAAAAGTAAAGAAAGAGAAGGTAGGAAAGGAAGGAGGAGGAAAGGAGGAAGGAAGGAAGATTTCTGATGCTACCTGACAGTTTCCCACAAGAAAACTCAATGGGTAAACCAGCAGGAAGTTAAATGTTGCTCCCACTACTTTTTTTGCTCATCTGTGACCATTTTGTATCTCTATTTATGTTTACAAAACAATGATCCAGTGGGACACAGGTTGACTAGCTGTTACTATTATTACATATTATCTATGCATAGTCTACCAGATAGTTATGACTGGATTTGGTACTTTTGACTGTTAAATACCTTGCAAAGATCTAGGATAGTTAAAGATATAATTGTAATATGAGGTCTTCCAAATAATACATTTTTTTTGTAATTGATGACTTGAGATTCTGTCCATTCCTAATGTGGCGAAAGGTTTTTTCAGAACTATTGGTATACAATTGTTGTTATTCAGTATATGTTTTATTAATCTGGGCTATAAAGGAAATAGCTACCCGATAAACAAATTAAAATAAAAGCATTTTTTAAGAAAATTTCCATGGTAATCTTAGGTAAAGCATTTTGGAATAGTTGTAGCTTAGTGATAAAGCAAATTGGGTCTTCTAAAACTCAATCCTCAGCATTTTCAATAACAACAGCGCTCAGCTAGTGTTGAGACTATTTCAGATTTCACAGAACACTATTAGATTATTTTAACTCAGGAAAATATAATTTGATATATTTCCTTTTGTTTTCTTTGGTCGTGAGTACCAGGTAGATTTGAATTACTGCCTTTTCAGAAGCTGGTCTGCATCCCTGTTCTTTGAGCTACCTAATTGATTTGTATCTGTATTATTCTACTTCTGCTGTTCTCTTTTCTGTTATGATTGATCAAGACCTTTTCTTTCCCTTTTATAATGATTAGAATAATCATGGTAGTGGATCACACCAAGGAGCAAAGGAGATCTTTTTTCCTTTGTCATGTATAGGTAAATTTGGAGAGGTTATCTAATTTGCAGGTATCTTTAGGAGCTTGCATTGCCAAGCAACTGGGTGATGTTAAGGAAAAATATACCTTGGAACTGTGTGGTACTGTCATGATCTGCCCCAAAGATATTTTTTAAACAAAGTTTCATTGCTTTGAATAATTTTAGGCTGTTCATTTTAGTAAAATTGTCTAGTTTTTTTTATATCACTGGATTCAATGCTAACTTTTAATAATGTGTTCATACAAATGTGTGGCTCACATTCAGGATTTTGTTAACCTAATTATCTGAATTTATATGACATACCAAAGCACAAATTGATAGCCATGACTAAGTGTTAGGCTAAAATATTACTGGCTCATTTGTGACTCAGTATCTTAGACAAACTCAACTAAAATTTCCTTTGTTTCATGATCCTGTAAGTCTTGTCTTGGACCTTCTTCATGCCCATAGACTATTCCCTTTCAATATTTCTTTAAAATATTTTGATTCGACTAGACAATGGAGAGATTATTCTTAACAATAGTGGGTAGGAGCTCATCATAGCATGGATCACCAATCAGGTTGAGAATTCTTTAATATTATGGATGGCATAGTCATGTTTTTCTCAAATTTACAGGAGAGATGTACTGCAAGTCAAATACAAGCAATGTATACAAGGAAGATTCCCCATCACATATTTAGCACATGCTTAGATCTTTATACTTGCTTTTCATGCAAATGTACAAGCTTTACAATTGTTTCATCAACCAAGTTGGTTGTTGGTTGGTCTCTTTCTAGGCATAATGGAATATAATTATTTTATCTTTGGAGCCATTCATGGCTTTGGACTTGAAGAAGTGTAGATATCAGAAACAGGCATCCCTGAATTGATTTTCAGTAAGGTCTGGTATCTTTCTCCAGAATAATACCAGCTAACATTTCAAATATTGGCTATTGCCCATATTTGGGCATTGCCCGTATGCACTATTACTCTTGGGCATTAAGGAAAAACAATTATATTTACTATTTGTCACACTGTTCAATACCAATATCAGGTAAAACACCAGAAGTCTTTATTATTGTACAAATAAGAACACTAAGAACTAAACTTGGTAAATCACTCAGAGAATTGATTCCATACACTGTATTCCTGACTAAGTATAAATATATCCATCATAAGCTTTTCTTAGGATTGCATAAGATTGTCTGAGATAGGACCAGTGATTACTTGGAAAAGACACTCTGGAAGCTATCACATAGATCACGGGTGGACAAAATTTAAAAGATCAAGGAGTATAATATTTTTTCCATTTTTCATTTTTAAAGGTAGAAACAGGAGAAAAGTATTTCCCAGAAGGTAACCACATTCTCATCCACCCACCCCAATCACTATTCCCAATTAGCCAAAACTTTGTTCGAAATTTCTGGGGTTTTAAGATACTGGGAATGGGGGCATTCAAAATAAAATACCTGTGGTTTGCTTCTGGGAAGCATTTTACTCTTATTGATTAAATGATCAATTATGTGCCATCATAATGCTATCAACTACAAGTGATTGCTTAAGATCCCCCCTGCGGTATCTGCCATCCCGCATCTGATGGGCGGCTCATGAAAGGGAGCGAAGGGAAGAGAAACGACAGGAAGCGAAGTTTCCTCTTGATGAGCGCGCCCCGAATGTCTTGGCACACGCTCTTTTATTGTGCTTTCTTACAAGAAAATGATTTAATTAAAAAGCTCAAGTCAAACATGTTAATCTCATCAGGATGTGCATGTTTACAAAGCTGCATACCGGACAGATTATTTACAAAGTGGATAAGCCTATTTAACAAATGTCTATCTCCTTGTCTCTCGTATGTGCCTTGCAAAGGTCACTGAAGAGACAGAAGTTAATGATTACATGTGAATGATACAATGTTGCAAATGCTTGAATGATACATAGTTGCAATGATACATAGTTGCAATCACATGAATGATACATAGTTACAACATCTCCTCTGTTTTTATTATTTATGACGAGTCTTCTTCCTCGTCCAAGAAGGAACCATTTTTCTGAAATGTTCGCCGTCCCCGTCATCTAGGCAAGAGTGCGACCCGTCAGCTTCAGGGTTGTCCAAGGAGCGGTAACTCAGCAATGACATTTTTTTGTCCGGTGTTGAGGATATAACATGAGCTTGCAATAGCACATTAACATCAGCAGAGGATAATTAATTTTTTAAAAATTGTAATATTCTATTAAAACAATAAAGTCCTATAATACAAATCAATATAGTGATTATTAACGATCCTGCCAATGCAGTTAAAAAGGTTGTAAGCCATGGCGAATTAGAAAACGAACCCCCCCCCCGCTATCAGCATAAAGACAACATTCTTTTTTAAGCATAGCACACAATCCCCCTTGTTTTTTTAAAAAAATAACGATCTAAATCTTTACGATTTTGCAAGAGAGGGGGTGTTCCATGGGTACCTGTAGGGATATAAAATCATCAGAGTTATACACACAAGCCATACTTGAATGCAAAAGGATTTGGATTTAACAATTTCATCCCCATGGATACATGCCATGAAACCAGTGTAACAAACAAAATTATTGCCAGGGATAAAATACATTCCTTTCAGGCGTGATGTTAAAGTTCCTCCTACAGTGGTGTGGATTGCAGGATATCCCCTGGTTGTGTGGGTGCGTCTGCTAAATCGAATTGAAGTGGTGGGTAGAAGTCTTCTATGCAAGAGAAATTGGTTGTAGAACTTAAACGAACTTTTTGAAAGTCAGTTATAGTCCAGGCAATATTATCTCTTCTATGAAGCTTCATGGACAGTTCTTTTGAAGCGTCGTTTGTTGACAGGATCAGAGTTCGGGTATATAAAAACATGACAAGCAGGAGAGAGGGCTATGGACAAGTTAGTTGTAGAACATTTACGAGATGAGGAGGGAATTCAATTAGTAGAAAAAGGATAATAATTACAATAATGACAATAAAGATTAATTTGGTAATTCATCAAGGATGTTAGTTGGGGTGGGGAAACCCATAATACAATATAAGGACATTTAGGTTCCCCTATGTTTTAGATTGAATAGAGGAAAAGATTTTAAGGTTCCTTTCCATAGGAAGAGTAAAGAAGGAACAAAAGAGCGAGTGGTAGAGTGTTCTTTAAGTAGGATACGAATAAGGTAGAAATTGCAAAGAAGATATAGGCAAGAATATCAGGAAAGAGTTTTAAGATACAGATGTAGCAGAGGAATTCCCATGATAGGGTCTTACTGCCTGACCAGGGACTCAGCAAGTGGTTTTGTCTGGCAGTAAGATCGCAGCGTAGCCTCGTCCCCAAGTGAGAAGCTCAGCGGGACCCTGCCAGGCAGGATCTGGCAATCTGCGATAATATACCAGAGGTCTGTTAGGCGGGGGTGAGGGGGAGGAAAAATGACGTGAAGCAGCAGAAGTGGGAGGAATGCCAGTCAGATTAAGAAAGTTTAAAGTGTAAAGACAAATGTTAAGAGAATTTTGCAATGCTGGGAGGTTCGGGGTTTTTTCCCGCAACGAATATCGATCAAGAGCATTTTTCAGAGACAAGTTTGTCCGTTCCACAATAGCCTGCCCCTGGCTGTTGTGGGGAATCCCAAACTTGTGGGTTACATCCCATCTGTTACAGAAGTCCTAAAAAGCAGAACTTGTATAGGCAGGTCCATTTTCTGTTTTTATTTCTTTTGGACGACCCAGCGAGGCAAAGGTATGAATTGAATGATTGATGACATGTTTTACAGTTTCTCCCCTTTGAGGAGTAGCCAGAATAAACCCTGAATATGTATCTATTGAAACGTCTAAATATTTCCAAGGGGCAAAAGGTGGATACTGAGTTACATCCATTTGCCAAATTTCACAAGCTTTTAATCCTCTAGGATTTACTCCTATGGGAATGGAATGTCCTTGCTTACTAAATGTGGGGCATTGTTGAATAATGGCAGCAGCTTCTGCCTGAGTTAGAGAAAATTGAAAAGTTATTATAACTTGGCAGGGGAGATTCAAACACACTCCCTGCTTCTATTTTATAATGGACTTTTAAAGCCTCCATAATTTTCCTCCAAGTGACCAAAATGCCAATAGGTGCACGAGGAGGACTATGGAGATGTTCACCAATTTTTTGCCAATTGGAAATTTTTAAGGACCCTTCCTCTGAATAATTAGGACAATGTTGCCACACATAAGCCAATAATGTAGCAATAGGTTTCTTTTTTATAGGAGAGCCCTTTAAATTAGCAGAGTATTTAGAAGAAGAAGCGACTAACTCTCTCAACTCCTTCAGATGCTGCGTCTGCTGTTGAGAACAGTTTCCACCCATACTTACGAAAAGTCGAGACGGTGTTTCAGATCCGATGAAGTGCAATTCGCTTCAGGCCTGGCGATGCACAGCTCCCATCGAGCGGATAAGATATGGGCGCGTCGCTGCGTATCCCCCTTAGGGAATCACGTCGGGGTCACCAGAATGCAGTATCTGCCATCCCGCATCTGATGGGCGGCTCATGAAAGGGAGCGAAGGGAAGAGAAACGACAGGAAGCGAAGTTTCCTCTTGATGAGCACGCCCCGAATGTCTTGGCACACGCTCTTTTATTGTGCTTTCTTACAAGAAAATGATTTAATTAAAAAGCTCAAGTCAAACATGTTAATCTCATCAGGATGTGCATGTTTACAAAGCTGCATACCGGACAGATTATTTACAAAGTGGATAAGCCTATTTAACAAACGTCTATCTCCTTGTCTCTCGTACGTGCCTTGCAAAGGTCACTGAAGAGACAGAAGTTAATGATTACACGTGAATGATACAATGTTGCAAATGCTTGAATGATACATAGTTGCAATGATACATAGTTGCAATCACATGAATGATACATAGTTACAACACCCCCCCCCCATGATGATCTATCTCTAATCTGGTCTTTCAGGTCTTCCAATGGAATACCCACCATCACTGTAATTGAGTTCCTCTACTTGCAGCTGGTCATCATCTTTTTTTTTTCCTTCCACTTTTCCCACTGTTAGAGCTTTCCAAAGATTTAGATCTTTACATAACATGTCCAAAGTAGGATAATTTTAACCTGGTCACTTCTCTTGATTTGTTCAATAATCTATCTCTTTGTTTTATTGGCTATCCATATGTGCTCAGAAGTCTTCTTCAACACCAAAGTTCAAAAGTATCAATACTCTCCTATCCTGCAACTTCAACTTCCATTGAATATCATAGTGTCATGACCCACACATATAGAGTTCAAACTAATTTATTGTTCTCTGCTGATTACACAGTAATTGCCCAAGACTGGCAGCTTTCATCTGGAATCAAGCAAATAAGTCTCTAAAGTAGTGGTCACCAACCAGTGGGCTGGGGACCACTGGTGGTTCATGTGAAAATTTTGATGGTCCACAGAGAAATGTCCCCCCCAAAGCAATTAATCCAGGCTGCACAGGAACACAAAGCTGCACCACCCACATGGCCCTCCCACTATCTGGTCCCCACCCTTCAGCCAAGTGCAAACCTTATCTTGAGTAGAGCCATGCAAGCTGGAACTGGAAGGTAAGACCAATGGCGGGTGAGGGAAATCTGCCCTGGGGTGGCTTGCTGACATTGGTGGGAAAGTCAGTCCCATATTCCAGAGCTGCAGTAGTCACAGTTATTATACTAACTGGGATGGTTGCTCTCCAACACATAGGGAGTACCATGGCTTGCATGATTCTGATTTTGTAGGTAGGGAGACATTACTACATTTGAATCTTTTCCAAGGCCTTCATGGTTGTTCTAGCAAGTGCTAGTTTTGATTACATGGTTTGTTTTTTTTACTATTGATGGCTGATGCTAAGAGGTAGAAGACTGATTCTTCTTGATTAATGACAAGCACAAGCAACCAGAACCACTTATGAATAGACTCTAACATATATTTTATTGTTGTAATCTATATTACAAAAATCTTGCCAGACTGTCTGCTTCCCTTGGGAAATGGTAGATATTGACCTAAGGGTTTGACCTTAGAGATTTCCTTCCTGAAAGCAATTCCAAGTTGCAGCCATTGATTCCATCACATTAGAGTCTTGTATAGTGATGGAGCACAATAATTAAATAAATAAATACATTTTATCATTTTATAAGTGATATTGATTGACACCCATTCTTCCGAGGGATTCCATAGGGATCTGAAGATTCTGTCTGTCTGTCTATCTATCAGTCTGTCTGTCTGTCTACCTCCCTCCCTATCTACTTACCTATCTACCTATCTAATAAATATCTTTAAAAAATCTCATCACAGCAGATTTTACACTAACTTGCAACAGTTCAAAATCAGGAATGATTGTTATGTGGGATCAGAAAGTGAAAATAACCTTTCATAAATGATGAATGCTAAGTATCAAGGCAAACAGCAGTTGGCCAAGACTTGAAGGTAATCTTTAAATCCTTGACATCAAATACATTAAAATATGAAAAATCACTCTTGCCAGATTTATGTGGGCTAAGAGCAAAAACCAAACAACCTCTCAAACTTGAAGAAATAATATGGTCCAATGTATTTTGTCTTTTCAACAAAGAACAAGTGATATTTCTGATAGTTTTGTAGACATTTCAGGATGAAAATTATGTTGACGTGTAAGGACCTTGAAAGTAGCTTTTTATGGTCTCATACACATTGGTCATGATCTGAGAGGCTCAGGTGATTGGTTTGCTGCACCCCTTCTTGCATTCAAACTGCAAAACAAATCTTTCAAGACAACTTTTCCTAAATAACTTCTTCATATAATAAACTATAATTTCCATAATCCCAAGCTAGCATGTCTTTTTTTTTTTTAACACAATACATTAGGGAGATGACATGGTGAGTTGCTGTAGGAGAAGAGCAAGCAGAGTCAAGAGAGAACTTAACCCAGAATCATTATGTGTCCACAAACACTCCAAGTCTAGCCCTCCTTTTGAATTCAATTAACTCTTATCTAGCATCAGTTTAGTGTTGACCTCAGTTGATCAGATTCTTGTGTATAGGTTTGAGCAACAAATCTTCTGAACTAGAACTTACATGTGATCCTGATTCTTTGCACCTGACAGTTGCTGTAAGAAAGACATCCTCTTCAAATATTTATAGCTCACTTGTGTATCTTTAGACAATGGCTTTCTTTGTTCATTCGCCAGGTATTATAATATTTCATCTTAGAATCATTGTTTACTTAAAAGAGTTGTTCTCAGTCCCAGAGCAACAAGCAACCAATTTTACAATTTGTATATTTTTGGCCAGGAGAAGAAAACAGAATGCATTTTATAAATCCACATGGCCAGTGGTCAGGGATTGTGGAAATCATAATCCCCCACAACTGGAGGAACATGATTGCTATTGTATTACTGACTATGCAATCCACCAACTAAATGCTTTTTTTAATAGCATGAATTGCCTACTAGACATTATAATGATTAGTTTTCAGAAAAAGAAACAAGGAAAAATATCATTATAACTCAAACATTACATTATACAAAGGATCAAGAAATTAAAATTAAACTGATATTGCCAGTTAGTGTAAAAATAAATTTAAACATAAGAATTTAAGAAGAATTCTACTGAATCAGACCAAAAGGCTTATGGTATCTAGTTAGCATTCTCTTTGTACAGGTGGCCAGTCAGATGATGCACAAAGTCCATCATCAAGATATGACTTATTTCTTTATATCTACTTCTGTATCAACAGCTATATTATTTACCAATCTAGAAATTTGGAATACAGAACAACTGGCAATCTAAAATAAAACTGGGTGTGACATCTTATAAAGTTTTGATAATTTGACAGTTTATTTTATTTCATTGTAGCATCTTCTATATTGTAGAAGAATCTTCAACATCTACTGAGGATGTGGTGGATAGTCTGGCACCCATGAGGATATTGTCAACACTTACATTAGTTATGGTATTACAGCTACACCACTGTTATGGCGATGTTGTAAGCAACTTCTATTTGACAATAAACCAAATGTAAATGTAAACAATTTGTTTTGTTTGGGTGTCGCAGTATGTGGAATTATTGTGCATGCATCTGTACCATATTGTTTGAGAGGGCTTTCACTTGCAGTGTTTGCACTTGTGAAGGAAATGTTGTCTGAAATATTTATGTTCATCATTTTATATGTATGCAGTTGCCTCATTTTCTCTAATGAACTGCACCAGGTTGATTTATACATCAGTAAGTTAGATTTTTGCCTATGACCTTTTCATATGTTCTGAAAATTTAGCCAGCTCCAGTACATTATGTATTTTTTTTCCTTTTTGCAACACAGTATTGAAAAAGTATCTGTTTTGAGCATTTGTATGACAGAATGTGCCTGGGTAGTATCAGCTGTGAGGCAGATTACCTATGAGAATGGTAGATTTTGTATTATATAGTGGTACAAATTTAGGATTTTTTTTTTCATCCTCGGGTTTGCAACCCTTTCACAGAACCAAAAAGAAGAATTGAGAGAAGTGGCAGTGACAGTAGTTAAGACCCATGAGGTTTGATGGATAGTGAATCCACAGCAAAAGGTCCTAGTATCCCTCTCACAAGGGATAACTTTGAGGGCCTGGGGAAAATGCTGTCAGATGACAGCTGAGATGTTGTAAATGCTAGGAAAGGGGCAGTGGTGGGATTCAAATTGTTTTACCACTCGTTCAGTGGGCATGGCTTGGTGGGTGTGCTTTGCCTAACGCCAGCGCACAGCTTTCCCCATACCAGCTGACACCTGCAGCATCAATTAGCTGAGAGGATAAAGAAGAGAAAAACTCAGGGGCAGGTGGGAAGGCCGATCTTGCGCTTTTCTTTTTCCTCTCAGCTGATTGGTGGAGGATTTTTTTTCCTCCTCTTAGCTGTTCATTGGCTTTTTTTACTACCAGTTTGGCTGAACCAGTCTGAACTGGTAGTATACCACCACTGGAAAGGGGTTTAGGAATGTGGGGTGCATAATTTGGAGTATGGGCAGTGGAGGCTTGGTTAACCCTCTGCAGAAATTCTGGACTAATTGGTAGGCTCAGATCATATTATACCAGCATTTGTTATCCATGTGTCCTAGATTATCTGTGCTGGAAGTCTTAGTACAGGATAAAATATTAAGGTGATATGAGAACATTTCCCCTCCAAATAGTTCATGAAGAGTCTTTATGCTGGGGTAAGTAGGATGAGTAAATGAGTCTTCAGTATAACATCTTTCCTTCCTTGTTACAATGTGCACTGCCAGGGACTGGCAGTGGATAGTTCCTTCATTTATATTACAGTCAGATATTGAAGGGTTATGTTTGTTTTAATCTTACAGCTACCTATCTCATTATAGTGACTCTGTGAAGCTACAACAGTTATCAACATAGTATACACCACAACAATAAACACATAATTAGCAGGTGAAATGAAACTACAAATAATCCTTCAATATAACCATCTTATAGACCCCAATTTTGTCAGAAGTTTTAATGGGGAAATTGGGGTACCTTGATAAGCAACTGAGACACTGCCTGGTTCTTGAGAATGAGGAAGGGCTGATTCCCCAAGCCCTTCTCAATGTCAGCAACTTTAACTCTTAGAATTCTCCAGCCAGCATGAGAACCTGAAGTCTACATATAAAAGTTGTTGGGGCTGAGAAACACTGATACAGTTCATATTGACCAACCAGCAGGAATAGTATGGAGCTGTTAAGAGCTCTCTCTGCCTGACTTTATTTCAAGTAGTAGATGAAAGATCAGTTTCTCAGTTGGCTAGTGTGAGACTTACAGCCAGTCTAGAAATTGCTTAAGAGAAACAAGTAGAGTGCTTGACTGGTAAGCCTGCAGTTACTCCCTTGCTATTCTCTGGAAGTTGCTAACAAATAGTTACCTTTCCCCTTAACTTTGACTTATTTTTTTTATCTTATTGTGTTTAAATGGAAAGGGTGGTTAGATGGCCAAATGCAGTGTACAAGCCTAGGTATCATTAAATACAATCAAGGTACATGCTTTTGGCAGAGTCTCTATTTGCGTGAGAAATCTCACATGTTGAAGCTATAATTTGTAGAATTCCTAGCCGCATAGCTAAAGTCTACAAGCTACATTCCCAATAAGTCAGGGAGACAAAATTGAGTGACTTTTTTTTTAAATTACATTTTAAATGTATGTATGTTTTTTTAAAAAGACAGAAAAACATAAATAATTCATTACATTTTGGTTCTTTAATGTGTTCAAATGCATCATGTATTTAGTTTAAAAGCCGTTATTACTATAATGTTATAGTCATTGTAATGTTTTCACGGCTTTTTATTTCAGCTCAACGTTTGTTTTTAAAGAATTCTCTATCAGCTTGGAATCTGTTTGCCTTATGCTCTGGAGACTTTATCCCCAGATCCTTTTACAATGGATTGTAAAAAGTGTGGCATTAATGAAGACTTAGTTGTTTTTAAATGTAAAATCACAAGCTTTAGGAGATATTAAAACATACCTCATGCAAATGACAGAATTATTTTCATTTTATATAAGAAACTATTTACAGCATTATTTATGGTAGGAAAAGAATCAGCCAAAGAATACACAAGTTGGAATGTAACTTGTTCCATTGCACTAAAAGGACATATGTTCTAGTGCTTTTCTTTCAGAGCTCTGTTAGGAAAGCAGACTTATTTTCTATATGATTATCTTGTTTATTGCTTCCCATTAAAGTAATTCCTCTCTTCTATTGGTTTTGTTTAGATGCATTTGAAAGATAATGCTTGGATCAGCCTCCTCATTTTTTTTTTTACAGCAATTCACAGTACAATCTTACACTTGTCTACTCAGAAGTAAGTAAATATTGCATTGTGTAAAATTTCACATATCACACTATGGGTGCTTTTTCTGACATTCAGATTAATCACATATAAAGAAAGATACAGTACAATGTAAAAGAATTCTAAAAATTATTGGATATTAAATCCTTGATATAAATAGTATTAACAAAAGTATAATACACAATTTAATGGACACTTCTAGTTTGCTGTCACTAAGTTTTGCAGTCATCTGATGGTACACTTTGCAACAGTATTGTTTAGCAATGGAAATTTATTGCTTAAATTCCAGTTATTTATTTATTTTGGAATTCCATTCCAATTACTGTTATTTAGTGAGGATTGCCTTGTAAATCCTTTTAAAAATATTTTTAAAGCTTCATTTGAAAAGATTTGCATTGATTTTTTATGAAGCTTAGCTATAATTTTTATCCCTTTAAAAGAGATGGTTTGAAAACAAAAAATAAATGCTACACACACTGATACTTTTTCTTTACTATATTATGGAAATCAGTTTTTTGAAATCTTTTTGTAACATAGTTATTAAGTCAGATCTGCCTGTTTTTATCTTCTTCACCAGAAAATATAGATAATCACACTTTACCTATCAACTGAGTGTACATAGAAGTAATATTGACCCACAACAGTTCTCTTAGTGAGTATTCAACATCACAAAGGCCCTGAAAAAAAGTGACTTACAACCACTTTTCATACTTATAACCATTGCAGCATCCCCATAGCTACATGATCAAAATTCAGACGCTTGGCAACTGACTCACATTTATGACGGTTGCAGTGTCCCGGGGTCATGTGATCAGCATTTGTAACCTTCTGACAAGCAAAGTCAATGGGGAAGCCAGATTCACTGAACAAACATGTTACTAACTTAACAACTATAATGATTCACGTAACAAGTATGGCAAAAAAGTCACAAAATGGGGCAAAATTCATAAAATGTCTAACTTAGCAATAGAAATATTGGATTCAATTGTGGTTGTAAGTCAAGGACTACTTGTATAACACGAAGTTGAGTAACTTGTTAATATTCATCGGCAACTGAAATATATTTAGTTTTATTCTTTACAACCTTGCAGAATGTTGGGAAAAATTTATGTGAAGAAGGCTCTGTCTCTCCATCCTTCCCTTTGTCAGCAGGGAAGCTCTCTGAAAATTGAATAGACTGGGACCAAATTTAGAATTGTAGGAGAAGCCAGCAAAGACTAAATTTGAAAATGGGTTAAATTCTCATTGGACCTGAAAGAAAAATGTCCCCAAATCATCTCTATGGGAAAAGTGGTTGGACAGTCAATAAGAATGGTGGCAATGGCTCCATTTGGAATCCCCCTTCTTGTCTCCTTCTTATGTCATATGATCCAAAATGGGCATATACAGTTTACCTTGAGCTCTCTTTTGCATATACACAAACACCAAGTGGTACAAGAGGAGAGTAGGAACACACACCACAAACTGGCATGTTATTTTGTTACTTAGGAGAAAATAAAGATATTGTCTATGGCTCCTTCTAGGAAAGGGCAGAAAAGAATTGCAGAAGCCATTCTCTGCCTTTCCCTCCCTTATCTTGATTGCAATCCAATAACATATGGGAAATAAATTTTGTAACCGGTTTTGAAATCTGTTGGCCCATTAGCTATCCATCTCTGAAAACAGAACCAAATACAATAGGACAAATTTAGTGTGTAGGAAAAGCTGGGAAAAGAAACATTGATTTTGAAAATGAGCCAGGGTTAGAAAGGAACCCCCACCCCAAACCAATCAATCACTATAGGAAAGGCTGCTGGACTTGGAATGCTGCCAATGTCTCTATTCTATACCCTATTTCCCTTAGTCATGTGATCCAGAATGGAGGTGTTATTAAGGATTGGAAAGAATTCTAGAAGCCATGGCCTCTATGCTTAATTATATTATGAGTTAAACTTGTTATGGCTGAAATGAAGGAACATGGGCCAAATGTTTTTGATTGGCTGAAATCAATTTGTTTAAAAGTTAATTATAATCAGAGAAGCAGAAGTATTCCACATTGCCTTTTGAACATAATAAATAGAAATGGCGTGAAAATAGGAACCCATGTTCTGTTAGTGCCAACTACATAGTATTTTTGTAAGGACAATAAGCATATTGGAAAGCACTGTATATGCCCTGTAATATATTCCTTTACAAAAACCTGTAGTGTACTCCATCCCTTAAATATGATTCAAGACACTGTCTACTGAATAATGGTCCCATCTTTGTTAATAAACTCCTGTACAAACTTACATGATTTTACCTCCAGCCACTGGAAGAACTGACAACCTGTCAACCTTATACTGTATTTGTTAATTCATTACAATATTAGAACAAAGTGGTTGGAAAGTCATCCTTTTACATGGTTATTCAATATTAGGACAATGCGCAGTTGGTTGGCCTGAATTTAGTTGTCCGTCTAACATGAAGAAAGTTGAATGCTGTTGCCATGGCACTAATGTATCTCCAGAGAAAAAACAGGATTATGGTGGTGTAATAATGCACCCATACTTCGTAGCCACTGAAAACAATGCACACACATATGCAAATCTTTAAGCATTGGAAAAACTATGGTTTTCCACAGAGTCATATCTATCAATCCATTTCCTGTAGAAAGAAAGCAGAAATTGCCTATTTTGCAGATTAAGGTCTATTCAAGGAGGGTTTGAGGGGAGAGAGTAGAAGACGAAGGGAGTGATGACAATTGAGAAGAAAAGAATAAATCAGTTTTGCCACTATTCATGACTTATTCATGAGACATGTGAATTTTGCATTTAAATTTGACATTCTCATGATCTCAATATTGTATATGCAAATCTAAAGATTTCTGCATCCCTTTACATTCTTGATTCAAGTGTGCTCTTTTTCAGTCATCCTGTGAATACAAAACTAGCAAAGCTCATAGAGATATTGCTTTATGCAGAATTCAATCTTTTCCACAAATCCAAAGAATGCATTCGATACAATGAATTAATTTTAAACAAAACATAAGAGTTAATTGTTAATGTTGAATATTGGTTGGTTTATATACAAATTGCTTTTGCCTCCTCTAATGTTATATCATGGTCAAATAAAGATCTCTCTGCATCTAACTGTCAATATATGTAGAAATACTGTAATTCAGAACAGTGTAATAGAATTAGAAAGGATGGTCAGTGCCATACAGTCAGAAACAAATCTCCTATACAGTTTGCTATAGCTCTCTGAACATTTTCAAATGCCTATATTTAAAATGTTGGTTAAATAAATAACAAGAAATATTATCTTATTTACTGTCAGTTTTTAAATTACAGAATTAGCATAGAAAAAATAATTTGACAGTTGCTGTCAAGCAAGTAATTGTATTCCCTAAATTGAATAAGCTAAGGTCACAGAAGTGGCTGTGTGAAATTTATAGAGAGAAGTAGTAGTTAATATTATCATGATACTTGATATTTTTATTTTTAATTATTAAGCATTATAAGTATTCTATCTTATGTTAGAGATTGCTTAAATATTATGCATCTCTTTCCTGCAAGAGTATAACAAATTTGTCCAAGCTTAGCAGAAATTCTAAGAATAGTTTTTAACCTTCTTCCAGGCCATATAATATTATTTTAAGCATCCTGAGTATTCACTTGAGGCACAAATGACAAGCTCATACTATTACATTTTAGACACATTATGCAAAGACCAGGTCTTTTGTGAACTCAGTAATGTTGGGAAAGGTGGAAGAAAAGAGAAGGAAGAGGATGACCAGCAGCAATAGTAATACCTATGAAACAGAGCAAGGTTGAGAACAGATTGTTTTGGAGAATGGTCTAACTATATGGGTGCTAAGAGTTTAACACCAACTTGACAGCAAATAATTCATTAATCAAATCTATCACTTTAAACAAAAACTAAGATTCACTTAAAAAAAGCATAATAGGAATGCAGAAAAAAAATTAGCTCAAAAATTATATATGATCAGTAACAATAGGAACAGTAAGCTATTGCCCTGATGGTGGTTTTCCCTGAGGCATTTGATTGTCTAAATCAATATTTCTTTACTTCAGCAACTTTAAGATATGTGAATTTCAGTTCCCAGAATTTCCCAGCCAGCAAGTCCATACATCTTTAAATTGCTAGGTTGAGAAACTGTGATTTAAATTAGGCTGTATTGATCTATTTTAGAAATATAGAATTACTTGCTGGATACCCATGCTTCATGATGAAACTTTGTGATCAGGCTTTGCAGGAGAAATTCAGTTCTCCATCAGTTCTCCATCCATCTCATTGATGGTCGGTGATTGAAACAATAAGGGAATATTGCTCCTGCCACCTTGAGTCTGGAAGCAGTTCCATAGGTGGAAGGCTTAGACATTTTGGTGAGGTACTGACGTTTAGTACTGTAAGGAGCGCCAGACCTCTCCCAAATGAAGGAGTGGAATGTCTGCCAGTTTGAAGTGAGGTAACGGAATGTGAGGCAACTGGCAGATGGAACAGAGTTCTTTTCATGTGGGGAGGAGGAGTAGAAGGTCTAACTCCTTAGCATCAGAGCATGTTAATATATGGCAACTGGCAGTTGGAACAGAATTCTTTTCAGGTGAGGAGCGGGAGTAGAACTCCTTAGCTTCAGAGCGTGTTAATTATTGTATAAGAAATACTAATGATCTGATGGTCATCTCAAAAAAATCATTTCTTAGGAAGCACCTAGAAGCCAAGAAGAACATATATTGCAAATTTAGGATTTTTGGGGGAGGAATGTCTTCTATGCATATATGTAGAAGTCTGGTTTAAAATTAATGTAAGCTTCTTCTCTGCTTGTAATATCTAAACATTAAACTGCTAAAAAAGAAAGGGCAATAACCCTTGAAAAATAAATTGACAGTCCCTCTCAAAAACAAAAACAAAACAAAATCAATAACAAAAGGAAGAAATTAGAACTATCTAAAGCCATTGTGCTACAAAATAAATTAATTTTGACATTTAATCCTAGATCCATTGATGAATCTCACAAGAGATGATTTTTCTTGTGACTGGAGCAAATGGTAAACAAATTTGCTTAAAAAAGTGAATCAATTTCCAAAGTTCAGCTACCAACATTTTTCATAATTGAAATTAAAAATAAGTTTTTTTTAATACATCCTCAGTGCTAAATATTTTGAAAGGTATATAACTTTGTTCTGTTTTCTATTAAAAGTAGCATTTGCTCAACTGAAGAATCTGAGAGAGTTTAATAAAGATTTCATTTTGTTTAAGTTGGAAAATGAGAATATTGCCAGCTGTCACATATTTTGTCATCAGTCATATACTTATTCATCTGGGAGAAAGTTTGATTTAACTCAGTGGGCTTCTTTTTAGGCATATATAAAGGCTTTTTCATACTTTTCATACCTTTAAAAATATTCCATAAAATATCAAATAAATAGATGATGATAATAATGATGAAGATGATGAAGAAAAAAACTTTGCCTGAAACTTTGGAAAGTTGCTAGCAGCCTGAATACCCAGTACCAGATTTGATGAACAATTGTCTGTTTAAAAGTCTAACCCAGTTTATTAATTTTATTAAATTCTTTTTAATTAGAATATTTCCTTTATTGATACTGGAAACACTACATAAATTAATTGATTATATTGACAGAAGGATGGATTGCTCAATCAATAGATAGAAATGTATTAAGGATTATTTGTGTCTTTTGTGTCCTTAAACTTCATTATTAATTGAGGAACATGATGATGATCATGTAGTTTTTGTCTGAATTACAATGAAATAATTTGTTAATGCTATTTCCCAATGTTTCACAGGTGCAAAATCATATGGGGAATTCATGCTTCATTTGCAAATAGTGCTATGCAAAGCTTCAAAGAGAGATTTTACTTGATTGAATTGCCCATTCAAATCAAATCTTTGAAGACTCTGAATTTTTTATTGATCTGAAGCACTGAATTGAATCAAGTGCTTTCACATCACTATGGAGATATCTGAACACAATTTAAGCATTGAAGGGCTACTTGGCTTGGCAGAGTCTCCAATATTGCTTCACTTTTCTTTCCATATATGAAGAAATGTGTGGGGCCTGGAGGAGTTTAAGTAATGTTTATGAACTCTCAGTGTCCCTTTTCATTCTTTCATTAATCTTATTTCTCTCCATAGATGTTGTCCATGTGTATATGCATGCATGTGCACACAAACACTTGTTTTTCTAATACTACTTGTCTATGGTATTGCAAAATCAGGCCTAGTTAGCATTCAGTTGTAGACCAATGGGGAATAACAGGGCTCTAGGCTAGAAATGTGAGGTGGGTGGCTATAACAACTGGATTTAAATAAATGCATGCAAGCATGCATACACACATAAAGATCTTTTTTTAAAAAGTTCTGAAAGAAGGCAAACTGTTTCTTTATGGTTGCCAAGAAAAATGCATGGTTATGTTCATGTGGTCACCAGAAGTTAAGCTTGACATATACAATATGTATATCAAGAAAATCTTACAAGGATTTTTGCTACCGTCAAAAGTATTTATAATTATAGTACAACAATATTGGCTCCTTATTAGTAACTGAAAATTGAATCAGAGCTGAAAATGAGTTGTAAGAGAACTGCCTCCTAACACAATAATTAGGTAGCCATTGTAATTGTTGCACTTGTGTTTTTTTTATGGTTTGTCACACTGTCAGATGTATGTTTAGACTGGATTTGGCATTTTTACAACTCATTGGGTCTTTCCCACAATCTGGAATAGGCAGGTGTTGTTATTTGGTGGTGTTAAAGGTATCATTGCAGGATGTAAGCTGTTCCAAGTAAAGCTGCCATTTGCAATTGGCCGATGGTGATTTTGTCAATGCCAATGGTGTTCAAGTGATGCTCTAAATGTTTTGGGATTGCATCCAAGGCACCTATTACTAGTTGTACTATCTTTGCTTTCTTTTGCTGCTCCTGTTTTTAGGTGTTTATATTTTGGGATTTTCTTCAGTATTTTTTCTTCACTTCTCTTGCTACTCCATGTCCACTACCCAGACTTTTCTTTCATGTTGGCAATTTTATGTTTGGGATGCCTGTCTGAATTCTAAAATCCCAGTGCATTTTAGTGTCTTCATTTTCTATAGTTCTGTCTATTTTGTGGTCTTATCAGTTCTTGCTTGCAGATAGACTATATTTCTTGCAGATATTTCAGTGCACCATTGTTGCTTCCTTTTTACGCCATTGTGTGTCATTAGTCCATGTGATCTTCCTGCAGTAACTTCTTGCAGCAACTAACTAGTTTTCACTATTTTTCCTTTGTTGATAGAAAGGGTGCACATTTATTTAGTCTAAACTTCACTGCAATATCTTTGCTGTACATATGAACAATGTTGAGCAGCAATTCATTTCAGATGCTGTTTTTCCATACAGCATCCATGTAAAGTAGGTGGGATTTCTTCAGTATTGTAGACAGAGGAATCATGAAGTAATAAATAGTAGTAGTGATGGTGAATCTCCTTGAAAATTCTTGTCTTGATATTAATCTCTCCCAATCTATCACCACTGATCAAATTTGTCTTCATTGATCTTTGTATAATGCTTCTGGTATTTATGTTGACTCCTGTTATTTCTAATCATTTGATTTTCCAGTCATATGGCAGAGAGTCAAATGCCTTCTTGTAATCAATCGAGGCCAGGCTACGTTAAAGTTGATCTTCCTTCTCTTGTAGTTTTCCAAAACCATATTGTCAATTAGAAATTGAACTTTAGTTCTTCTGCTGTTTGGGCAGTTTCCTCTCTGCTCAGGTGGAAACAGCTTGTTTTATCTAGATTAGGGCTGCCAAACTCCTGGCCTGGCAGGCCAGATGCGTCACACGTTGGCCATGCCCACACCTAGTTTAGAAAGGGGGAAAAAAGTCACAATATGTCATGTGATTTTGCCATGATGACATGAGTTTGATACCCCTGATTTAGTTGCTTTTTGAATTACAGCAGCTACCATACGAGTTAGCAATTTGAAACTTGCTGGTAAGCAGATAATTTCCTCCTCCTCCTGTGCTGTTCCTTTTGATAGATCTTTCATTATCAGGTAGATTTTGATGGATATTAACCAATCTTCAATTTCATCTCCTAATAGTTAAACTCCTTGGCAATGAGTGTAGACCAGTCAGATTTTTCAATCAAAAAATATGTAGTTCAAGCCTGTCAAACTGGTGGCCTGTGGACCAGATGCATCATACATAAGCCACAACCACCCTGGCTCTGCAAAGGCAAAAAGCATCAAGGTACATTATGATACATCATATGACGCGATCGTGTTTGATACCTGTGATATAGTTCATCTTCATCTCGTGCTGATTCTTGATTTTCCTTGCCCTTTTCTTAACATTTCTGCCATTATTACAAGTTTTTTCATTCAGCTTTTTAAAAATATTGGTATCCACCTCTTCTACTCAAGCTGTATTTGTGTTGTATTTCTTTGAGTTGTCCTATAGCTGTGCACAAAACTGCACTGTTTTTTCTTTGTCTGGTATTGACTGTTCCTCAGCAGTCCCTATTTGATGGATTGGTAAAAACATTTCTGGTTCAACTGAAATTGTAGATTCTGCCTATAGAATTCAAGCTTCATATCTATCTTTGATATAGTTGAAATTTATTGCTTTATTATTTCTGGTGCTTCCTAAATCTTCCTTGTTTCTAGGTGTAATTTCTTGATTGGGTATTTTTTGATCTTCTTGTTCTTCATCTTCTTTCCTTTCATCTGTTGTACCTTGCTTGCATCTGATCTTACTATACTGATCTTATTTTCCAGCCTAATCTTCCATTTTCATGGTGCACTGTTGACTTTTGTCACCCAAGTATTCAGTTATAGCTGTAACCATACAGTATATTATTTGGTTTGCTTCTTGTTTATATTTGATATTACAGTATTGGCATCTTTTCATACTTATGCTAGTTATTTCATTGGAAAAAGCTTCAATGCAAGCAACCTTATTCTGTTGTGCTATTCTAGATGTTCACTTGTACTTTATTTCAATTCTTCTTTTTTAATTAGAGGATTTTGTTCTTTCTAAGGAGAAAGCAAAGCAGAGTGTGCCTGTTTGGGAATGTAAATGATTCAGTATCTATGCTGGCTTTCTCCACTGCTGTTTCCTCCTGGTTAGCCTCTACAGTCTGAGCTGCTTCTGGCAAGGCTTTCATTCCTTTGCCCTTGATAAACATTTGCAGTTTTTCCAATTCTGCTTCTGTGAATACTTTATTTCATATTATAAATCTACATTGATTTGCTAACCTTTGTTCTGTTATTTCTGATTCTGAATGGTGTTCTTTCCAGAATTATTGCATTCTTTTCAGATATCTTCTTCTTGTTGGACTTGATTTATAATAATAGATCATTATCCCTATTTTCATTATATATTTATGATGGGTAAACATAGTTTCTTCCAATAGTCTGGCAGCTGCAGGCCCTAATTGTTTAGCCAACAGTTTGAATCCTATAGCCCATTTGTCATCAGGTGCCCAGGAACTTCAACACTTAGCATGATTTTGGTTGATTCAAGTGGGTTTCTGCAAATTATAATTCCCCATATTATTTATGGGAGAGACACTCTTCATTTGACTACTCTGATGAGATCTGTCCAGAATGGTTGAACCCAGGGGTGGGCTGCTACCGATTTGCACCAGTTTGGGCAAACTGGATGTTAATTTTATATCTGGTTTGATGAACTGGTAGTTGCAATGACTGGCTGGCCCCACCCACCCTGACCCTCCCATCCCAGGAGTCTCCACACAGCCTGATTTGGATTCTAGGTAAGTGCAGAGCCTGCACGGAGGCTCAGAGAGGGCAAAAAACAGGCCTCCTGAGGGTCTGTAGGGCCAGAAATGGACCTGTTTCTGGTCTCCAGAGAGTCTCTGGAGCACGGGGAGGGAAGAAATGGGCCTCCTTGAGGCTTGAGGAAAACCTCCAAAGCCTGGGGAGGGGGAAGCTCTTCAGCCTGGGGAGGCCATTTCCCCTCTCCTGGAGGCTCAAGGAAAGCCTCCAGAGCGCAGGGAGGGTGAAAAACAGGCCTCCTGGAAGTCAGGAAGGAAATGAAAATGGCCCATTTCCGGCCTTCACAGAGCTTCTGGAGCCTGGGGAGGGTGTTTTTGCCCTCCCAGAGGCTTGAGAAAAGCCTCTGGAGCCAGGGGTGGGTTTCTATTGGTTCTGTCCACCTCTGTAGAACTGGTAGCTCTGAAGAGCAGCAGACATAGAACTGGTTCTATGTCTGCTGATGTTTTTGCTCACCCACCCACCCAGGCTCTTACGTGACCTTTATTTCCTGATTTTTTCAACTTCAGCTGCTGTGCAAGGCACGGCTGCAGTTAAAAAAGCAGGAAAAAAGGGCTGTTTGAAAGGCTGCTTCTCTGCACGCAGCATGCTGATGATGATTTACAGGTGCGCGCCGGCAGTGTGCAGGGAAGCACATCGTAAATCACCGAACCTCGTAAATGACCGAACTGGTAGTTAACCCTGTCAGATCCCACCCCTGTCTGGAACCCAGGGAGGGTGAAAATGCCCCCCATTGTGGTGCAGGAGGTAGAATAGGCCACACCCACCCTGCAACTGGGTGGAGAACCAGAGAACCAGTTGCTAAATTTTTTGAAGCCCACTCCTGGTTGAACATCTGGCATAGCTCTCATCTTCCTCAGAGCACACAAATCCCACAACCATGTCAACATAGTTCCTCACTGTGGATTATTATAATTACATTAATATAATATATAATAATGTATTATCACTGTATACCCAAAGAAGAGCTCATATAACACCCTTGCTCCAAGAAATACACCAGTTACCAATTTGTTTTTGGGTCCAATTCAAGTGTTAGTCATCACCTATACAGCCCTACAGGGCATGGGACCAGGTTATCTACAGAACTGGTTTTGTCCAATCTCATCAGCCCATCACATTGGATCATACAATGAAGATATGCTGTATAGACCCCATCAGTCAAATAATTTCAACTGGTGAAATTTAGAAGGGAAGTCTTCTTTGCTGTTGCCCCTGCTTTGTGAAACATCCTGAACCCAGAAGTGAGGGAAGCCCATAATCTCTTGGCCTTTCACAAAGGGGTCAAGACAAGGCTCTGCAGTCTTGCAGAGGATGGGGGGGGGAGAAGACCACACAACTGTGGGGCTGGCTAGTCCCTTGAAAGTCTTTAATACTTCAATGTTAAATAACCATAATAGGATTCCCCTCCCCCCATTTTGATGTTTGCCACTATAATTTTTTTTTAAATCTGTTAAGTCCTGAGCATGGGCGCAAGGAATGGAGATGAGACATCGAATGGTGACTTCAACTCTTTATTGTGAAATAAGAACAGAGCAAATACTTGGGCAGCAGCAGCTCTTTTATAGAGCTGGCTGCTGTCAAAACAACCAATGATTTGAGCTTACTGCTCTCACAAGCATCCAATCAGAGAGGCCTGTTAACAGCCAATCAGACTGGCCAGAAACGACCAATCATGACTCGCTATTCGCGGGCCAATGAGAAGTGCAGGATTACGAGCCTGCTGCAAAGTAAAGCTATTTAGGGTTGTTACTGATGCGTTGGCTTAGTCCACAACATCCCTCCCCCCTAAGTTCCGTCTGAGGGGTGGGGTGATGCACTCTCGTAAATAGGCAGGTCGCTTCACCTGTCTGCCTGACCTGCGCTGTTCCACCGGTTTCTGTCCTGGCTCTGGTTCCGGTGGGCTGCCAGCTGGGCTGGATGGTGAAAATGGTCCCGCTGCTCCTTCGAATGGCTCCGGGCTGTTCTCCCTGCTTCCACCAGTGCTGTCTTCTAGGTTCCCTGGATCTGCTGCCATCGCGGTGCTGTCACGCAGCGAGGCTACTCCCCGGCTCGGTCCTCCTTCTGGCGGTGAGTATCCCCTGGTTGGTTGTGTAGACTGCTGGGTTTCTATTGTTAAGTCATCTGTTATTTCTTTTTCGGCCTCCTCAATGTTCCTTCCCCGCCCCAGTTAGAGATTCAGGGGCTGAGATAGGGCTAGGTGCTAGTCTGGAATGGAGTTGGTCTATGTGATGCTTCCACATCTTACCATCTGCAGTTTGTAGGTGATAGGATCGGGGTCCCATAAGTTGCATTATGGTAGCAGGGACCCACAATGGGTCACCCGAGAAGTTTTTCGCAAACACGGGGTCCCCTTCCTGGAATGCCCGACACTTGCTGCTGGATCCTGGGGGTTGTTCAGGTGTGTAATTTGGGTGGAGGCGATCTAGATGCGAGTGAACTTTCCGGCCCATCAGGAGTTCAGCTGGGGTTCTGTTCGTGGTGCTGTTTGGGGTTATGTGTTGGAGGAGAAGGAAGCATCCGGGTTATTTTGTCATCAATGTCGCCGTGGTCCATTTTGTGCAAAGTCTTTTTTACAAATTGAACCATTCGCTCAGCCCTACCATTGGCCGCAGGGTGAGCTGGTGATGTTAAGGCATGGTGGATGCCCTGATCTGAATTGGGGCCCATTATCGGAGACCAGGACATCCGACAATCCGTGGGTAGCGAATAGCTTATTAAGTTTTTTAGTGACCGCCTCTGTGGTGGTGCTTTTCATCTTGTGGACCTCGAGCCAGTTAGAATAGGCATCCACTGTTAGGAGGAAAGTGTGTCCTCTTGTGGGTCCCGCAAAATCGATGTGGATACGGGACCAAGGACCTTGAGACATTTCCCACTGAGTTGGGGGAGTTTTTGGAGGAGTAGAACGTGTCTCCTGGCATTTGCTGCACTTTGCTACCCAGGTCTCTATCTGTTTGTCTAACCCAGGCCACCATGCGTAACTCCTGGCCAATGCCTTCATCCGCACGATGCCTGGATGTCCATCGTGCAACATTTTTAATACCTTATGTTGCAATTTCTCTGGGATTACAACTCTGTCTCCCCACAAGATGCAGCCTTTTTGGGAGAATAGTTCTGTCTGTCGATTTCTAAATGGCTTGAAAGTGTTGTTGGGTGCGCTGACCGGCCAACCCCGTTCCACCCAGCTGAGGACTCATGCCAAAACAGGGTCCTTTTTTGTTTCTGAGGCGATGTCTTGAGCGGTCAGCAGCAGCGATTTAAGGGTTTTGATTTGCAATACGGCTAAGGTTGGAGCTGGGTCCTCTATGACGTCTAGTAGTGGAGAGCGGCTCAAAGCGTCACAGAGGGGAATGGTTTTCCTCGGGCGGTGTTGCAATCGGTAATCGTAGGCGGCTAAAAATTCTGACCAACATGTCATTCTTGGTGATAAGATATGGGGAGTTGGTTTGTTTCTCACCAAAATACCAAGTAGCAGCTTGTGGTCTGTAATTATAGCAAAGGGTCTTCCATACACATATTCATAGAAACGTTTAATTGTGGATACAATAGCGAGAGCCTCTTTATCAAGTTGACTATAGTTCCTTTCAGTCTTAGACAAGGTTCTCGAAAAGAACACAATAGGTGCCTCATTCCCATTTGGTAGGACATGGCTTAAAATGGCTCCCACTCCGAATGTTGAGGCGTCACAGGTAATCGTTAAGGGTAGAGTCTCGTTGTATTGCATCAATACAGCATCGGAGGTTAAGAGGTTTTTTACTTATTGGAATGCCCCTTCTTCACGCCGTCCCCAGACCCAGGAAGCCTTTTTGTTGAGAAGTCTATGTAGGGGCTCAGCTACAGTCACCTTCTGGGGCAAGAAGATGTTATAAAAGTTAATGAGTCCCAGGAAGGCTTGGAGGTCTGCCTTATTCCTAGGTCTCGGGGCGTTTTTGATTGCAGTTAGTTTTTTTTCAGTAGGGTGGATTCCCTGTCTATTGAGAAGGTATCCCAGGAACTCCACTCTCTCCATACAAAGTTGACACTTGTCCCTTTTTACTTTCAGGCCAGCGTCTTTAAATTTCTGAAGAACCTTTCTGAGTCGTTGTCCTAATAACTCTTTTGTGGGGGCAGCTATTAAGACGTCGTCAAAATAAGGCACGACGCCTTTTATGCCTTGTAATAGTCTCTCCATCAAACTTTGGAAAATGCCAGGCGCCATGCTTACTCCGAATTGGAGTCTATTGCACTTGAAGGCGCCTCGATGTGTAACTATTGTCTGGGCTTCTGCAGTTGCCGCGTCTACAGGTAGTTGCTGGTACGTCTGAGCTAAGTCCAATTTCGGAAATATTTTTCTGCCACCCAGGGAGTGAAGAAGGTGTTGGACCACCGGTATTGGATAAGCGTTCTGTTGGAAAGCATGATTTAGGGTGGCCCGGTAATCCGCACAAATTCTTGACGAACCATCTGGCTTCATGGGCGTTACTATTGGAGTTTCCCAGCGGACATGGTCAATCGGTTCCAACACGCCCTGGGCTATCAATTTATCTAGCTGCTCGTCAATCTTCGGCTTGAGGGCAAAAGGCACCCGACGAGGCTTAAGCCGAATGGGAGCTACATCGGGGCTGAGATTAAATGATATAGGGGTCCCCTTGTACTTGCCTAATGTTCCTGTGAACATGTCCTGGAATTCCTGGATGAGGGCCTCTTCCCAGTCGTAGCTTCTGGTTTGGTGTATGCCGGCTAGTTCAATCCTGAGTGGAGTGAACCACTGTAACCCTAACAAACTGGGCTGGTCACGATCGACGACAGTCAAGGGAAGCGTCGCGGTGCGGTCCTTGAAGGATACTTGGACATGGCTGGAACTGACAACTGGAATTCTGTTTCCCTGGTAGTCTTTTAGGATGATTCGTAGAGTGCTGAGGTCCTGGCAGCAGATGGCAGGGATCAGCTGTTTGAGGGTCTTCCAGGATACCATCGATAGGGATGACCTCGAATCGACTTCCATCACGCATGGTCGATTCTCAATAGTAACCCTTACGCAGATCTTTCTTGCATCGAACGATGAAGCGTGGCTGATAATAATGGTTTGGTGGGCTTCTTCTCGTCTCATTGAAGAGGCAGGTGCTTGGTTTCTGTAGTAGTAGTGGTTGTTCCATTGGTGGTTCAGGCGGTCCCGATTCTCAGGTGGTTTGCCTGTCTCCCGGCGGAGGTTGTTCTCCCTTCAGCTGGGACTGGACTCTTGCTTGCTTCTGCAGACCTTCACGATGTGGCCTCTGTTAGGGATAACATTGTTTTACCCTAACTGGTTTAGGTAAATAATAATATGTAATCATAGTTTGTATGTTAAAGTGTCTGCAACTTTAACTGTGGGATAGTAATTAAGGGAGTGGTTATGAAAGCACTTTAAAAGAAGCAAGGCTGCAGCTTGCTCTCTCTCTGGCTTTGATGATCCCTGATTACTGCAAGGAAACAAGTCTGCATTGCTCGAACGGGAGAGAAAACAAAGGACTGACTTGTAAGTGAATTGACATAGGATATTTCTACACGGACTTTTGCTAACTAAATATCCCTGAATGGACTGACTAAATGATACATGACTATTGGACTGTTATTTTGACTATGCTATGAACTCATAATGGAATAAACTATATATTTGATAGCACAAGCGTATCTGTCATTTTTACTGTATGTTAATAAACATACAAGCTTAGCTCACTCATTTATCTGTGTGCCTATCTGACTAACGCTGCACATTCTGTTTAGCTTGTCTCCCTAACCCTGGTTGGGGAAACCAGGCTTAACACTGGTTATGGGCCCAGAGGCTGCAAAGTCAGTTTAACTAGGATAAAACAGATTTATGTAAAAGTGAGAGTTTGTGTTGTTATACATTACAGTAACAGACAGCTGTGTTTTATTAATTATAGTTTTATATCCATATAAGAAAACATGGCACAAGTCAATCTACAAAGTTTGTCCCTGATATCCAAGCTGGATGGAACAAACTATGTATCATGGTCTATGAAATGTAGTATGCTTCTACGAAGAGAAGGTTTGTGGAACATAATTGAAAATCCACCAAACGTAGAAGAATGGGATCTAGAGGATGAGGAAGACAGATTAAAGATAGAAGAATTTATGCATAAAAATCAACAAGCTATTTGCATTATTGCTTTAACCTTAACTGATATGCAACTTGTTTATATCCACGGAGAGAATACAGCTGTTGGGTGTTGGCAGAAGCTGAAGAGGATTTATGTTCGAGATAATGTTGGTGCTCACATAAATCTAACACGGAAACTTTTCAGTACACATCTCCATAAGAATGGTGATATGCTGAGTCATTTGAAAACTATGCAAAGCATTTTTCAAGAACTGCACGAGAAAGAGCTTATTTTCTCTGAACTACATCAAGTCTATATAATTCTATCTTCCCTTGATGAAAGCTATGACAATTACGTAACTTCCCTTGAAATATTGCCAAAGGAAAGCCTAACTTTAACTGATATAACTGGCAGATTGATTGAAGAGGCCAGAAGAAGGCTTGAAAGAGATGAGTTAAGGAGGCAGCAACCTCAAAAAGAAGATAATGAAACTCCTACTGCATACGCAATTAAAAAGTGCTTTAATTGTGGAGGAAGAGGACATTTGGCAAGATTTTGTAAAAAAGCAAAGCACCAGAACACTGGCCAGAATACAAAAAGTCATCAAAAGAAAAAGAAAATTTTAGAGTTAGCCATGTATAGTAACGGAGCTGTAAAAAATAATTTATGGGTGGTTGACAGTGGAGCATCTCATTGTATAACTAATGATAAGAAAATTTTTATTAAAATGTCCCAGAGTACACAGCAGATATCGTTAGCCAATGGCTGGAAACTGAAAGCTAAAGGTCAAGGTAAAGCATATTGTTCTTTTATAAAAGAGAATGTAAAAATGTTATATGTAACACAACTTAAGTTTAATTTAATTTCAGTAAGAATTTTGGTTAAACTAGGATATGTAGTTACATTTAAAGGAGATAACTGCATAATTGAGAAAGAAGATAAGAGAATTACTGCATCTTTAAGAGGTGAATTATATGTGTTAAATGATGATGGTTTAAAGGTGGCTAACACAGTTTATGAAAATAAGAAACCTCATGATGAATGTATTCACTTGTTACATCGAAGGCTAGGGCATTTAAATTTTAAAATGCTTAAGAAAACTGTTGAATTATCTAAGGGAATAAGTTTGAAACCTTGTAATAAGTATTTGCAATGTTCTATTTGTAATCAAAGCAAAGCAAGAGTCATACCGGCTGATAGAGTTGATGGATTTACTACCAAAGAGCCTTTAGAGGTAGTATTTGCAGATTTAATAGGTCCTAAAAAACAAAGTGTAGGAGGAGCTCGTTATATACTAAGTATAATGGACCACTATTCTAGATATGGGTTTTGCTATTTAATGAAGAGCAAAACTGAAACGTATCAAAATCTCTTTAATTGGATAAAATTTGCAGAAAGGAAAACTAAAAAGAAATTAGTAACTCTTATAACAGATAATGGTACGGAATTTACAAATAATAAATTCCAGAACAGACTAAGAATGTTAGGTATTCAACATAAAAAGTCTGCACCATATAGGCCACAACATAATGCCTTTATAGAGAGAAGAGGCCAAACATTACAATCAATGGCACGAACTATGATGTCTGATTCAGGATTACCTGACAATTTGTGGGGAGAAGCAATAATGTATGGAAATCATATATTAAATAATGTTGTTAATTCAACAACAGGTGAATTACCATTCACACTGTGGCATGGTACAAAACCTGATATAAGTTACATGCACACATTTGGAGCACCAGCATGGGTGCATATCCCTACACAACTTAGACACAAAGGACAGCATAGAGCTAAAAGATTATATTTTGTAGGATATACATCTAATCATAGATCTTATAGATTCTGGGAACCAGGTACATCTAGAGTTTACACCAGTGCTAGTGCTAAATTCCTAGAACATGTAGGATGGAATAGATTAGAGCAAGATTTAAATAATGAAGTAATTATTGAACCCTACAAAAGGCAGAAAGAACAGAATAGTTATAAGAGTCCAATTAAAGAAGAAGTCCACGAAGAGCAAATAGGACCAGAACAAGAGGAAACAGTTGATCAGGAAGAGTTAGATAATCAAGAAGAGTTAATAAATGAAAGTCCACCTGTAAGTCCTGTAATACCTAGACGTACTACACGTGTAACTAGACCACCTGATAGGTATCAAGCAAGTATAGTTTGCCAAGTAACTAAAGTTCCAACTAGTGTAGATGAACTTAGGATGTATCCTGCTAAGGATCAGGAGAATTGGCAAAAGGCAATGGAAAAAGAACTAAATTCATTAAAGGTAATGAAAGTTTATGAAGATGCTAAATTACCTCCAGGAGAAAAATCCATTCAGTGCAAATGGATATTTAAAGTAAAAACTGGAAATGCTGGGACTGTTACCCATAAGGCTAGGTTAGTAGCTCAAGGATTTAATCAAACTGCATCTGATTATGATGAAGTTTTTGCACCAAGTCTTAAAGCAACATCTTTAAGAGCAGCATTAGTGTGGGCAGCTAAGAAAAACTATGTCATTAACCATTTAGATGTAGAAACTGCTTATCTACATGCACCATTGCAGCACACTATATATTTAAGAAAACCAGTAGGTATAAAAGACAATAAATTAAATAGTAATGATTGTTGGAAACTCAAAAAGAGTCTTTACGGGTTGAAACAATCTGGGTTTGAGTGGAACCAATATATTGTGAAAGAGTTAAACAATATAGGTTTTAAATCTGGTTTAGCAGATCCATGTGTGTTTAAAAGAGAAAATAATGGAACGGTGTCATTATTGTTATTATTTACAGATGATATTGCTTTGATAACTAAGACTAATAATGAAGCTAATGAAATTATATCATTATTAGTCAAAAAGATAAAATTAAAGCATTTAGGTGAAATTAAAAGGTATCTTGGATTGACAATTAACAAAACAAAAAATGGTTTTAAGATATCTCAAGAAGATAAAATTTGCCAATTAATTAAAACGTTTAAAATGGAACTTTGTAAACCGGCAAAGACTCCAATGAGTCAGGAAGTTTGCCAAACTGATGATCAAAGTCCCAAATTTGATAAGTCCATATATCAATCTTTGATTGGCAGCTTATCATATATAAGCAATTGGTCAAGGCCTGATATAGCTTATAGTGTAAATCAGATGGCACGTTTTAATTCAGATCCACATCAATGTCATTGGCAATCATTAAAGAGAATTTTAAGATATCTTAAAGGAACAATGAACTATGCATTGTATATAGAACCAAAGGGTAATTTGAGTCTTAGTGCCTATGCAGATGCAAGTTTTGCAACTGATATAAACACTAAAAAATCAACATCTGGGATGGCTATATTATTTGGTAAGACACTAATAGGGTGGAGATCAATCAGACAACAGCATATTAGCTTGTCCACGATGGAAGCGGAATTTTCATGTCTGTCATTATTATGCACTGACTTGATTTTGTACAAACAGTTATTATTAGACATGGGTATAACTGTAAAAAATTCTATTATTGTGTACGAGGATAACCAAGCAGCTATAAAATTAGCTACTAGTATTGCTGTAAAAACTAGATCAAAACATACTGATTTAAGATACTTAAATGTTAGAGAATCTGTAAAGAATGGGCTAATTAAATTGGAATACTGCATGACGGAAGAAAACATTGCAGAACAATTTACAAAAGCTCAAGGAGTAACTAAGTTTAAAGAAAGTTGTAACAAATATGATTTAAAGATGTAAATAGTTATATTATTATTTCCTAAAAGGGGAGAATGTTAGGGATAACATTGTTTTACCCTAACTGGTTTAGGTAAATAATAATATGTAATCATAGTTTGTATGTTAAAGTGTCTGCAACTTTAACTGTGGGATAGTAATTAAGGGAGTGGTTATGAAAGCACTTTAAAAGAAGCAAGGCTGCAGTTTGCTCTCTCTCTGGCTTTGATGATCCCTGATTACTGCAAGGAAACAAGTCTGCATTGCTCGAACGGGAGAGAAAACAAAGGACTGACTTGTAAGTGAATTGACATAGGATATTTCTACACAGACTTTTGCTAACTAAATATCCCTGAATGGACTGACTCAATGATACATGACTATTGGACTGTTATTTTGACTATGCTATGAACTCATAATGGAATAAACTATATATTTGATAGCACAAGCGTATCTGTCATTTTTACTGTATGTTAATAAACATACAAGCTTAGCTCACTCATTTATCTGTGTGCCTATCTGACTAACGCTGCACATTCTGTTTAGTTTGTCTCCCTAACCCTGGTTGGCAGAGTGCGTTGAGGAATTTACAGTCCGATCGTGGGTGGTTTGCCTCGCAACCAGCACATTGGCGCGGAAGTCTCTGGTTCTTTTGCTCTCATTCCGAGTGGAGCCAGTTGACCTCCTCTTCCTCACTGTCTGAGGATGACTCGAGGTCTTCGTGGTGGGCGGTAATAGCATGCTTCTCAGCGGCAAGCAGGCTATTGTTTGCGAGTTGGCGATGCGGTGCGTTCGCTCGGCGCATTCGAGCGGCTGACTTCCTGGTTGCTTCTGCTGCAGTAGCGTCAGCGATGACATCTGCAAGGCTGATGTCTCCTTTTGCCATGAGTTTACTCTGTACCGTGGGTGCATCTAATCCCAGAACTATGCGGTCTCTCAGGGCTTCCTCAAGGTTTGCAAAACAACAAAGGCCTCTTAGGTTCCGGAGGTCGGCTACGAAGTCCCCAACGCTCTTGTTTTTCCATTGGTCCCTCTGGTAAAACTCATGTCTTCGTATCTGTGTAGGTACTGTGGGTGCGTAATGGACCTGGAGGATCGGCGCGAGGTTATCCCAATCCATGATCTTCACTTCCACCGGTTTGGCAAGTGCTTTAGCCATTTTGAAAACAGCAGGGCCGCAGTGAGTCAGGAGCTCGTTTCTTGCCAGGCGTAGCATCTTTTAAATTGTTGGCCTCTAGGAACATCTGGAAACAATCTATATACGAATCCCAGTCTTTGGTTGCTGGGTCAAATGAAGCGGGTGGTATGGTGCCGCTGGTCATTTTGCCGTTTGTTGCGTGCGCTCTTCAGCCACGTGCTCTGTCTTGTTCGATGAGTACTTAGTCAGCTCTATCATCTCCGCATCCCATCCTCGTTGCCAGTGTTAAGTCCTGAGCATGGGCGCAAGGAACGGAGACGAGACATCGAACGGTGAATTCAACTCTTTATTGTGAAATGAGAACAGAGCAAATACTTGGGCAGCAGCAGCTCTTTTATAGAGCTGGCTGCTGTCAAAACAATCAATGATTTGAGCTTACCGCTCTCACAAGCGTCCAATCAGAGAGGCCTGTTAACAGCCAATCAGACTGGCCAGAAACAACCAATCACAACTCGCTACTCGCGGGCCAATGAGAAGTGCAGGATTACGAGCCTGCTGCAAAGTAAAGCTATTTAGGGTTGTTACTGATGCGTTGGCTTAGTCCACAACAAAATCCTAATTTAATTTTAAAATTTAATAGTAATTTTTATATATTTTTAATTTATTGGTTATATTATATTGTACACGACCCAGAGTCCCTCCTTGAAGCAGAAGGATGGTTTAGAAATATGAAAAATAAGTAAACAAACAAACAAACAAATAAATAAAATATTTAGCCTCTTGCTGAGACAATTTCCATATCTGAAATATAAGGTAAAATGCAGATGCCAAATAATTGGTTAAGTCATCTTTGGCCTCTTACACACAAACTGGAATAAAAGCTTCACAGGTCTAGGTATTAATATTCACTACAGCTGAATATAAAACTCATGCAAATATTTACATTGATTGTGCATGCATGTGCATTTGTTCTAGGAGCAAAAAAATAACCACATGTCTTACTCAACCAATTTACATGATGCTTCCTGAATGTTGATTATCAAATCAGGTTCCCAGAAAAAGTAATTTGCGATCAAACTATTATGCAGTATTTTCAAAACTATTCATTGCATTTAAATGACAAATCAGAGAAAGAACTTTTCTTGCAGCTGCTAGATATTTAAAAAGTACTTTAAAGGGCCTTAGAGAATAAGATGCTTCTGAAATTCTACATGGTGGTGATGATATGATGATATTTGGAAATAATTAGATACAACTGCTTTTATATCCACCAATAGGTATATATGTATACATACACATATGGATATGTATGTATGCTGATCAGTGGTGGGATTCAAATTTTTTTTTACTATCGGTTCTGTGGGCATGGCTTGGTGGGTGGGGCAGAGGAAGGATACTTTAAAATCTCCAGTCAGAGATGGCATTTGCTGTTTCTCAAACTATTCAAAATTTCTGCTACCGGTTCTCCAGAACTGCTGAACACCACTTCTGATGCTCATCAAAAATCAGTTTTTTGCTGAGTCACTTGGTTGCCATCTTGAAAAATAATTACAGATTTTCACAATATTGGTATTTCTGAGCAAAGCCTGAGAAATGAATCAATTTTCTCCAGATGGAAAGGCAAGAGCTATAATATACAACATAGAGCCAATTATGTAACCTGCCCATTTTTTCCTCATGATTTCCATATTCCCTGTGCTGCCTCCAGATTATCATTAGAATCAACAAAGTGCTATAACTTTTTTTCATGTTTGACTGAATTGGATAACATTTGCCATTACAATATATACTTAAGAGCAGCTGAAACTTGTCATATTTTAGACAGATGGATTCAGAAGTTTTGTACTATACATCTTACACTCTGATTTTTCTTTTTTAAGAAATGGGAAGTAGCTGCCAGTAACCTTTCAAAGATGGCCAGAACTGGATGAAAGTATTATATAATATCTCTATCAGCTTTTAGAAGTGTGATAACTTCCAAAAACTGATTCTGAATTTTAAGGATTGCATTTCATCTCATCTGAAGAAAGTTGGGGTAGGCTTATTTTGTGTATAGTTACTGAACAACAATAAAATCCTGTGTTGTACTAAAACTTAGTTTCTTAACTACAAAGAATAAAAAACTATTGGCCTAACTTTTGCAGCTCAGCAAATTATACAGAAATGCTTTAAAAACTAGTGCAATATGGAAACCTGACATAAATGCAATCAGTGAGAAAGAAATAGAAGAATGGGGAATTCTTTACAAAGTATATTATATTATCTTGTGTCTATGATTGGAGGAATCTCTCAGAAGTCAAATACTCTCACTTTCTCTTTCTTTGGAGTGATAGTTTGCACAATCTGTTAAATCTCATTGATATATAGATTGATTTCTTTATACTCTGATTGATATATAGATTGATTTCTTTATACTCTGCATTATCTATTATAATCTAGCAAACACCAACAAATAGATATATCATTCCTTATCATCATAGCTTTGGTTAAAAAAAAAATCTTTCAGAGTATATCTTTAAATAAAATAAAGAATGGAAAGACCTTAATTATACCTATGCCATGTACCATTTCATGCTAACAATAAAAATACAAAGAAAGCCTGGTTTTACTTGAAGCATCTTCACTATCAGCTTTGGAAGCCATATTTTACTTAGAAGCTTCCACATTGCCATTGTTTAAAATTTTCCTACCAGTCCGGAGACCTTGCTTTGCGCGCATGTGTGCATTGTTCAAACACTGCCCTCTATATCAATGCTGGAAGGAATATATCAATGCCTATCGTGTGCGGGCACCACATGTATTGCGCATGTGCATGCAGGGCTCAGAGACTGCCGTCTTTATCAATGATGGTGAGCTTTGCTGTTTCTTAGCTCAGCTGAGGCGTGGCAATCAGCTTTGCTGTGTAAACAACAGAATATAGGCAAAATTGGAGAGGTAAGAGCAGAGGTAAGTGGGCAGGGCCAGTCAAAATATTCCCTACTGGTTCTCCAAACCAATCAAAAAATTTTCCTACCAGTCCGCCAGGACTAGTCAGAACCAGCTGAATACCACCTCTTAGGGCCTGGGAATTTGGGAGGGGGGAATTTCATGAGTGGGGGAAGTTTAGACATAACAACATTCTTCTCATAAAGTCAAGGACAAGTTACCCTGCACCTGGAAAGGAGTGGTTGGAGGAATGTCTCCAGTTGGAACGATGGGTAATTGGACCATGTGATGGACTGCTGGGTGCAGAGGATGGGTTTTGATTTTTAATTATGGAGGGAAAACCCAGAACTCTCAGATTCAGGTTTTCCCAGATGTGCCATTGACTTCTTTAATAAATTCTTACTTGCATGAACTTTGTTTCTTGAGTGCTGAATGAAATGGGAAGTTTCATTGGAATGCTGGCATTCACACTATTCTATTCAATCTAAAGCAGCATTCTTCATCTTTTTTTTTTTTTTTACCTCTCAGGACTCCTTACCACTTTTAAAAATTATGATTATGTGTCGTCAAGTCATATTTGGCCCCTAGTGACCACAAAGATAGATTTTTCTTTCCTCATGACTATCTATTTTTAGCCTGTTCTTTCAAATCTCCCAATAGAGCATTCATAACCCCACTGAAATTGAGTGGAGTCCATCCACTTTGCTGTTGGTTGTCTTTTTCTTTACTTAATGCTAATCTAAATTTAAAAATTATGGCAAGCCCCAAAAGAGCTCTGGATTATGTTTAACAATGTTTACCATATTAAAATTTAAAACAGATGTATTTATTGATGCTACCACTTCTCCTGACTGTTCTGTGGGATTTTAACATTGTCTTATTTTTCAACAGTTTGGGGAAATGATTTTAATTTTGAGAACACCTGATAGGGGTCTAAGAAATACTATTCTAAAGAATAGCTTTCAAGCCTCAAGTTGTTGCATGCCACCAACTAGACCAGGGGCCCCCAAGCTTGGCAATTTTAAGACTTGTCGACTTCAACTCCCAGCTATGCTGGCTGAGGAATTCTGGGAGTTGAAGTCCACAAGTCTTAAAGTTGCCAGGTTTGGAGACTTCTGAACTAGAGAATAAATTGGATGTTCTCACGCACTCTGGATGTAAGGCACATATTGTCCTTCTATGCATATATGTTAAGTCTGGAGCATTGGTGCGAATGATGGAGACGAGTCGGTAGAAACAGTGAACTTCAAACTCTTTATTTACATATTGTGACAGCTCAAAATGGAGGGCTGCTATAGCCTCCCTTATATAGGCAACTTATTAACTATTCAACCAATAGCAAACCTGGAGCGCTAGCTCCGTTAACCAATGGGAATGGCCTGTTAATGGCCAATCAGATGCTCCTGAATGGACCAATCCGATCCTGCCATTAACAGCCAATCAGAAGTGCAGGGCCAGAACCCTGCACTTGACTTCAAGCTCAAGATAACTTTATTGGTATTATTCATTCACAACATCCCTTTCCCCCGGCTTCTGCCCACGGGGCACGGTTACATAGTCCTTAAAGTAGGATGGCTGTTTTGTTAGTCTTTTCGATTTTCGCAAAGTGCCTGGCGGTTGGCTGCACTTCTGCTGAGGTAGATCGTTGTTTATCGGTAGGGGTGCCTCTGGTTCCGAGTTCGCATTCCCATCGTCACCAATATCACTGGCCACTCCCTGAGGTGAACTCACTCCAGTCCCTGGTTCCTGTTCCTGCATTTCAGTCCCATTATCAGTTTCTTCAAAAAGGTTTCCCTCTAATTGCAATTCACTTTCCTCTGTATCTCCCCCCCCCTCAGTTTGGTCATAAGGGAGTTCGGAAGTGCGCGACGGTAGCCGCGATCGTAGTTGATCTATGTGGCACTTCCAAAGTCTGTCGTCAGGGCACTGAACGAGGTATGATCTTGGGCCGGTTACGCGGATTACGGTCGCTTCTACCCACAGCGGATCACCCGATAAGTTTTTAGTGAATACTAAATCGCCTACCTGAAAGGTACGGCATCGGCCGCTGGACCCGAGTGGTTTTTCCGGTTCGTAGGCTGGGTGTAACCGATCGAGGTGGGAGCAAAGCTTTCGTCCCATTAGCAGCTCGGCGGGAGTTTTGTTGGTGACACTGTGAAGTGTGATGTGCTGTAGGAAAAGGATCCGGTTGATTTTCTCGTCGATGTTGTCAAAGTCAATCTTTTGGAGAGTCTTTTTGACGAATTGTACCATGCGCTCAGTCCTACCGTTGGCAGCAGAGTGTTCAGGTGAAGTGAGCACATGTTGGATACCGCGGTCAGCCAGGTACTGCTCAAAAGATAGCGCGGTAAACTGGGGCCCGTTGTCGGATACCAGAACATCTGGTAATCCGTGGGTTGCAAACAGTCTTTCTAGTCTTTTGATGACCGCGTCAGTGGTCGTGTTGCTCATTCGGTGAATCTCGAGCCAATTTGAGTAGGCATCGATGGTTAGTAAAAACGTGTGGCCTTTGGTCGGCCTGGCAAAGTCCAGATGGATGCGGGACCAGGGTCCCCGTGGCGTCTCCCATTCGGTTGGGGTTGCCTTTGGTGGAGCGTTGCTTACTTCTTGGCATCTCCTGCAAGTTTTAACCCACGATTCGATTTGTCTATCGATGCCTGGCCACCACGCGTAGCTTCGTGCGAGGCCCTTCGTGCGAGGCCCTTCATGCGCAGAGTGGCCATCGTGCAAGGTTCTTAGCAATGTCTGTTGGAGTCGTTCTGGGATAACGACTCTATCGCCCCAGATGACACAGCCCTTCTGCGAGAACAACTCTGTTTGATGACTTTTTAATGGTGCAAAGTCATCTGGTACTTGGTCCAATGGTCATCCGCATTCCACCCATGTGAGGACTCGTGCTAAGATGGGGTCGTGTTTTGTTTCTCTCGCGATGTCACGGGCAGTTAATGGCAGCATGTGGAGTGTCTTGATCTGCAACGCTGTCATCGTTGGTGCAGGATCATTGATAGTTTCAGGGAGCAGTGTACGGCTCAGCGCGTCGGCGTGGGGAATGGCTTTACCTGGACGATATTGTAGCCGATAATTATAGGCAGCCAAGAATTCTGACCAGCGGGTCATTCTGGGAGAAAGTATGTAGGGAGTTGGCTTGTCCCCAGCGATGATCCCCAGCAATGGTTTGTGGTCAGTTACAATGGTGAAAACCCAGCCGTACACGTACTCATGAAATCTTTTAACAGCTGATACAATCGCCAGGGCTTCTTTATCGATCTGGCTGTAATTTCGCTCGGTTTTCGAGAACGTCTTTGAGAAGTAAGCAACAGGGGCTTCATTACCGTTAGATAACACATGGCTCAAAATGGCGCCCACTCCAAAAGGCGATGCATCACATGTAATGTTTATTGGCAAAGTCTCATTGTACTTCATTAGTACGGCGTCCGAAGTCAGTAGTTTTTTCACATTACGGAACGCCTGCTCTTCTTTGTGACCCCATACCCAAATCGATTTTTTATCTAATAGACGATGTAAAGGTTCAGTGACAGTCGCCTTGTGCAGCAAGAATACATTATAAAAATTGATGAGGCCTAAGAACGCCTGGAGGTCGGTCTTGTTCTGGGGTCTGAGAGCGTTTTTTATTGCTCTTAATTTGCTATCGGTAGGGTGAATATCCTGACTGTCAATTAAGTACCCTAAGAATTCAACAAGATCGGTACACAGTTTGCACTTATTTCTTTTGACTTTCAAGCCTGCTTCCTGGAATTTTCATAATACCAGTCTTAAATGCTCCCGTAAGATTTTGGAGTGGGGGCGGCAATGAGCACATCGTCAAAATAGGGGACAACGCCCTTGATCCCCTGCAATAGTCTCTCCATTAGGCTCTGAAAGATCCCTGGGGCCACACTGACTCCAAATTGAAGCCACGTACACTTAAAGGCACCTTGGTGTGTTACAATAGTCTGTGCCTGTGCTGTTTTTTCGTCAACCGGCAATTGCTGATAAGCCTGAGCTAAGTCTAGTTTAGTGAAGACTTTTCCGCCCCCCAGGGAATGGAGGAGGTGTTGTACCACCGGCACCGGATATGGGTTCTGTTGCAGGGCGTGGTTTAGAGTGGCTCGGTAGTCCCCATAAATTCTAATGGAGCCGTCCGGCTTAATTGGTGTCACAATCGGCGTTTCCCATGGGGAGTGGTCAGTTGGCTTTAACACTCCCTGGGCAATCAACTTATCAAGCTGCTTGTCAATTTTTGGCTTTAGAGCGAACGGAACTCGACGAGGCTTAAGGCGGATGGGAGCTATCTTTGGATTAAGGCTCAAGGATATCGGGGTCCCCTTGTACTCGCCTAGCTTTTCCTCGAAGACGTCCCTGAATTCGTGGGCAAGGTCTTCCTCCCAGTCACTGCCACCGATTCGGTTAATGCCAGCCACTTCAATGCCGAGTGGTGCGAACCATTGCAGGCCTAACAGACTAGGCTGGTCCTTATCGATCACCGTCAGGGGTAAGTACGCCATGCGGTTCTTGAATGCAACCTGGACTCGACTGGATCCTGTGACTGGAATTCGGTTCTCCTGGTAGTCCTTTAACACGAGCCGTTGGAATTGAAGGTCTTGGCGCTGGATAGTGGGGATGAGTTGCTTGAGGGTCTTCCATGAGACCATTGAAAGAGATGATCCCGAGTCAACTTCCATTTGGCAGGGTCGATTTTCAATGTTCACGTTGACCTGAATTTTCTTAGTGTCTAGTGAAGAGGCATGGCCAATAGTGAGTGTTTGGTGGGCCTCTTCCCATCTCGCTAGACGATTCACGGATCGGTTTCTGTAGGAGTGGTTTACTGGTTCTCGCCTTACAGGGCGATTCCCTGTTGATTGGCGGACATTGGTTCCTTTCGAGGTCTGGCTGGGTCCGAGGAGGCTTCTGCAGACCCGTCTGATGTGGCCTCGTTTCCCGCACTTGTGGCAGAGTGCATCATGGAATTTGCAGTCAGAGTGGTAATGGTTGGCCCCGCAGCCAGCGCACGGTTGTTGGGACTTTGGGTAACGGTCCCAATCGGACCGCAGGCGATGGACCTCTTCTTCGTTGCTGTCTGACGAAGAGAGGTCCTCATGGTGGGCCGTCTGCAGCTGCCCTTCTGTGTTAGGTGAAACTTCGCCGGCCGGTGGGTGTGCTGGAGTGCGATTTCGGCGTAGTTGGGCAGCCAACTTCTTGGTCGCCTCTGCTGCTGTAGCTTCAGCTATGGCATCTTTAAGGGTGATGTTGCCCTTTGCCATTATTTTGCTCTGTACGTTTAGAGCATCTAGCCCAAGGACTACTCGGTCTCTCAAGGCCTCTTCTAGGTCGGTGAAATCGCAAAGGCCTCCCAAGTTCCGGAGGTCTGCAATGAAATCGGCGACGCTTTCTCCTTTCTGCTGGTTTCTTTGATAGAATTCGTGTCGTCTTATGAGCGTTGGAACGGTTGGTGCATAGTGGGCCCTTAGTAGTGGTTCGAGGACATCCCAGTCCATGGCCTTCGCTTCTGCTGGTTTCACTAATGCCTTAGCCATTTTGAATACCGTCGGGCTGCAGTGCGTTAGGAATACCGCCCGTTTCTTCCCGGGTGTGGCATCCTTCAGATTATTCGTTTCCACAAACATTTGAAAACGATCCATGTAGGACTCCCAGTCCTCTTGAGCTGGATCGAATGGAGCGGGTGGTACTACGCCGCCGGACATGGTTCCGCCATTGTGTGCTTCAGCCACGTGCTTAGTTGTCTTAGTTGGCTCTGATGTCATCCAATCCCACCCTCGTCGCCAGTGTTAAGTCTGGAGCATGGGTGCGAATGATGGAGACGAGCCGGTAGAAACAGGAGCATGGGTGCAAATGATGGAGACGAGCCGGTAGAAACAGTGAACTTCAAACTCTTTATTTACATATTGTGACAGCTCAAAATGGAGGGCTGCTATCGCCTTCCTTATATAGGCAACTTATTAACTATTCAACCAATAGCAAACCTGGAGCGCTAGCTCCGTTAACCAATGGGAATGGCCTGTTAATGGCCAATCAGATGCTCCTGAATGGACCAATCCGATCCTGCCATTAACAGCCAATCAGAAGTGCAGGGCCAGAACCCTGCACTTGACTTCAAGCTCAAGATAACTTTATTGGTATTATTCATTCACAACAGTTAACCTAATCAATGACTTATTTGCTAAAAGATATGAAGTTACCAGGAGAGGAGCTGCTTTAATTTCTATTCCAAGCATGAGATGTCACCTTTTATACTAACAATATTTTCAGGGAGAATACCATTGTTAGCTGTTTTTCCTCACTAGCTTTGCTCCAGTATCTTTCAAAGCAGAATCACATACAAACATATCGTAGGTGAGGTTTTTCCTATCTTTCCACTTTCTTATCAGAAAAACTTTGCTTAATTGCTTTTTATGCTAAATTTCTTTAAAGCCATGAGCATAGATATTAAAATAAAGTAAATAATCCTAAATCACAAGCAAAATCATATGCTAGAGGAGCTGTTAAACTGACCTAGTAAACCTATTCTTGTATTTTCATATCATTTTGTACCAAGTGAAAATCAAATATAAAACTGCACAGTGCTGCAAAAGAGATTTCATCAGTCTTCTCTTTTCAAATCAAGGTTTTTGATGCCTGTCCAAAAAAGGAAAACATCTTCATGAAATCATTGTAAATGCCAACTATTTAAACCACCTGTCACTTTGCCATTGATGCCTACTCAATATTTGACAGGAAAAACATTATTTTGTCTACATATTATCTCACAACACAAGCAATCTAACACATACACAATGACGCATACCTATTGTATAAAGATCTGTTTAAACAAAGAAAGGAAATTTCTACTGCAGAACTAAAAGCAGAGCAATTGCTGGCAATTGCCAAGGCTGGTGTATTAAACAGTCAAAACATTCAAGTAAAAATAAATATCTCTTGAAAATCTCTTAACCACCTTTAAAAAAATTAATATCTTGTATGTTTCTAAACACAGAACATATTTTTAGGTAGGAGGGCCCTATTCATAAAAAGATGTGAAGAATTAGGCCTTTTAAAATTAACATTCCTGGATTACGCTCTAACTTTAATTTCCCCTATACAGAGATAGGTCTAATGTTTGCATAATTAATAAATAATGTAATTTCATCTCATTGGTTATGTTTTAATAGTGATTAGGATCCTGTCATCTACTCCAGTAGTGATTAGGATCCTGCCATTTACTTTTCAAACATGGCAGCTTTAAATGTTTGGACTTCAACTCCCAGAATTCTCTAGCCAGCTTTTTGAGAGACTTTTTGTTCTCTGGATTCTTTGAGACTTAATATAAAACTGATGGTCTACCACTGCCGTTCCCTATACTGTGTGCTGTATACAATAGGCAAGACATACAGCAAAAGTGCAGCTTTTCTCTATGCTGATTGATTAAGACCAGTTCGATTCTTTATTTCATCTTAAATACTTAATTGGAAAACAATTTATAAGTTCCATTACTTTATTTTTTTTGTAAAAACAGAGCGAATAATTTATGAGAGTTAGTTTGGTATAGACTAGAGGCTAAGGCATCAGGCTAGAAACCTAGAAGGAGCTGGGCATGCAGTGATGGATATCCTTAAATTTACACCCATTCTATTACTGTTGCCCTAGCTGCACTGGCTCATTTCCTTCCTGCAATTCAAGTTTCTGATTATTACTTTTAAAATGCTATATATCATGGAACCAGATTATTGGGGGGGCCACCTCTCCCTAAGGACATCTGCCATCCTACCAGATTGATAGGGTGGGCACACTCCTAGGTCCTTCCCGTCACTGCTGCCATTCATGGAATCTAAAACCGAGTCTCTTATATCCTATTTCCTAAGAAAAGCTTTCATAGAACTTCATTTTCAGAGAATGTCAACATCCTATTTGGGTGGAAAATATTAAAAAAAATCATCAAATACACAATTTTTGCATTTGTAATAACTCATAGACAAAGATTTGAGCCATTACTTATGACATTGTAAATTATATCAGGAACCTCGAGCTAGATTAATCATGCTTTTGTTGATCCATCTGAATCCATCTAATTTAATAGGAAAAAAAATATTTTCTGTTGACTGATGTACATGAACATGTAATACAAACAAGTTGTGCTGCTTACAATAACTGCAAGGAAGATCTGAAAATACGATGTTGACAAATAGTGGTTAGAGGGCATAAACTGAACTGATATGGATTCTTGCAATTTTATATGAATATTTCTAAAACCTATGGTTGTAAATAAAAACCATATATTCTGGTTTTAATATTTTTGGTTTAAATAAAAATATATAAATAAATGCATTTATTTTATAAAGAACTGTTTTTATGTTTGGTTGTGAGTTGCTCAGAGTTTGGAACAAGATGGGTGGCTATATAAATGTTTTAAACAAACAAACAAATAAACAAGAAGGAAATACAGCTGAAGTGATAATTTACACCAAAACATTTACTATACCACTCCATTTCTTTCTATTCTTGCAAACCATTTTTTCTTTCACTTCACCCATATACCAGTCCATTAATTGCCTTTGGTTCTTCTCACCTCCTTCTTCCTAAGGATTTGAGTAACTCAGTTCAGTCTGTCTGTATTCCTCTTTCTTTACATCCATTCCTTTTCTTTCATATATTTATTTTGTACTTCAGTTCTCTTCATTCATTCTGTATGACCAGAAGCTTAAATGCAGGTTCATTCAGCACCCATTTATTCTTGCTTTAACCATACACACTATGCAAGTAGCCTACTTTTACTGCACTTAACTTACAAGCAGTCCTCATTTAGTGAATGCTTTCTGTAATGATGGTTCGTAGATTTGAATGTGATGAAAAAAGGAACGTTATGACAAATCCTCACATTTACCATCTTTGAAGATCTGTAAAACACACACAAACTGGGGTAACATCATAAGCTAGTTGTGGTTTCACTTAGTAACCATTTTGCAAAAGCACTGAGTTGCCAGTCCACCTAAATGAGGATTACCTGTGTTTTTTTGCTTCTTTTGACTTATGCAAATATCATTTCTACATAACAAAGTAGGCAAAAGCACATTTTATACTGTACACAGACATTTTCTCTTTTTTCAGCAAATTTCATTATATTAATTTTTTAAAATGAACATTCTAGTATACACATACTGCATCTAACATGGATCTCTTTGTTGGTGGGGTGCAGGCAACAATATGTTGGTTTTCAAGTTATTCTCTAGATCAGGGCATTCAAACTCCCAGCCCACAGGCTGGATGTGTCACAAGCTGGCCACACCTAGTTTAGTGAAGGAAAAAAAATCCCAATATGTTACATGATGCTGCCGTGACGCCATGAGTTTAACACCTCTGCTCTAGATTAAATGTTTTCATGTGCAGAGAGTAATGTGAACATGCTTGGGATAAAAATAAATTGTTGCATTTATGTAATACTGCCCAAAATGTGCCAAAAACTATCTGAGTCTATTTTTATCATTAGTGTATTTACCAAATAGCTTTGGCTATTGAGCTGTTTAAAAAATATAATAAAATAAATAAATGTGCCATTTGCATGTATTGCTGCATGTGGCACAAGGAAAACTAAATCTAGTTATCTCATCTACACTTTTTCTGTGTTATTAAAAATATTAGATTTGATTTGCAAATAGTCAATTTTGGAAAGGCTTCTAAGAAATTGGAATCCCAAATAAAAGAAATAATAATTTTAGAACTAATATTTTAGATTTTAGAAAAGTCAACATCAAATGAAAACAATTCATTGTCCCTTAGAATCTGAAGAATAAGGCAGATGAGATGGTTGATTTTGAAAATAAACAAATAGTTTATTTCTGGTAGTTGGGTTGAAATGGGACAGCTGGATCAGAGCTATATAATGGAGCATATTTAATTATTTGTTCCACTATAGAATTATTTTCCACCTGCTAGTCATAATGGAAGGAGGATTACTGTGTTCTGACCAAGGCTTTCTGAAACACCAAAAAACACACGTTAAATCCAAAACTCTTTCATTTTAGTTCAACGGCTGTGAATTATTTTCATTCACAGCGCGTAATGAGTCTCAACCAGTTATAAATAGTCCCATGGAAGTCTGCCAAAGTTCTTCGGGAGAAATCTGATAAGAACTCATCTTTATCTTTCTTGAAGTACTGCCAATGCCTAAAATACCAATTAGTCTTTCAAAACCAAACAGAGCAAATTCACCACAGAGCTTTCAAATTCCAAACTGACCAGAGTGAACAACATTGCTTCCTGCAAAGGTTCCTGTCCCTTTGCACTTCCTTTATATCTTATGGGAGGAACAATCACCTCCAAGCCTTACTCCTAAGTTGCCCCTTTTGTCTTAATTGCTCTTGCCTTCTCACAACTCTGCGCACATGTGCACTGGGAACAGGCTCCCCTTGTTCCTCTGCCTCATTGCTATCAGATTCTGCAGGGCCTGGAGTCAGCATATAACTCCCAGAGGGCCCTGGCCCCATCTCTGTATTGGACGCAGGACCAACATCTGAGTCCTCCCCAGACTCCTGGACTTGCCCCACTGTCCAATTCTGCTGCCATCTCTGCAAGCTGCCAGTAGACCACAACATACTGTTGGTACCATATTTTTGCAAATACTATGTTTGTATGAATCTCTAGTGTTTTGAGCAGTAGATTCCGGCTGTGGCATTAGTAATGATAAAGAGTAAAATCCACCCCCATTCCAGTCCCATTGTCGCCATTAAAAAGTCTTCATAGCACTTCACAATAATAAGTAAAGCAAAGACCCTTTGAATTAATATAAAATTAAGAATAGGATCCAGCCAACATTAACATTCTATTAATTTCATTTGAAGAGAATTGAAGAGCCTTGAATTCTCTCACTAAACCTAGAAAGATTCCAATTGTTTTTACTTTGGGTGATTTCTGCCCTATTTTTCTTTTATCACTGCATAAATTTGAATAGCGCTCATGAACAGAAATAAATGGGCAACGCAGGAAAAGACAAAAGAATGAATAAATATTTCTACATATTTAAAGGAAGAAATAAAGACTCAGCCAAAAACCAATTGACATTTAAGACAGCTAGAAAAATTATGCTTTTCCATGGGCCTTTGATATAGAGAAATCAATAGGAGTGATAGGTTTTTATTGTGATTTCAATTATGTTTTATTACTGTAAAGTGATTGTAGGCTTGTGAATAGGCAAAATTTGCAAAAGTAAATAAAAATGTACTGAATGTTTATAAAAGTAATTTTTATTAGTTGAGGAAATTATTTATTGTGATAAAATATACTACCTTTTCTTTTATAAAAATTGAATCCTATTTCATATAGAAAATGCCTATTCTTAACTTTGGAGCTCTAATGGTCTTATATTGTACAGCATATTCACTAAAATCATTACATTTATTTATTTGATGCAATAATATTGCATTATGCAAATGTCTGATAGGCTCATCACCAATTAATTGTTACATAAATTAGAAAATGTGCTTTGTTTAATTGGTCTCATTAAGTTTTAATTGTTTATTTAATTATCAAGTATTGGACAAGGGCTTTAGATTGATTTTTTAAAACAAGTACTATTGTGTCAGTTATACTGACTAACACCCCTTGGTGAATAAGTAGTAAAATACCTATATAGATAAATAAAATGTAGGGTCAAACAAAAAACAAACAAATAAAAATGAAACAAAAGATTAGAATACCAAAAAATTGTAGTGCGTTAAGTGTTAAGACTTCCACAGCTCTCATTCAACTCAATAAGTGGGTATTTGAGAAATTATTTCGAAGGATAGGAACATTCCAGATACATCCTTGGGAGTCGATTTAAGTCAGGCGGCATATAAATTTAATAAATTATTATGGTTTGTTCCATTGTCAGCCAGATGTTCAGACTGGATTTGGCATTTTTATCTACCTATTGAGTCTTTCCCAAGGACCTGGGATAGGTTGATATTATTCCTATGGATAGAATCTGGGTTTTTTTTTGCATTTAGTAAGGTGGCCAATATCCAGCCATTAACTGTGCAGTCATTTAACCCACGTCTGCCAAATTCATGGCCCACAGGCTGGATGCATCACGTGCTGGCTATGCCCACATCCAGTTTAGCAAAAGGAGAAAGTCCCAATACGCCACTGTGATGATGCGAGTTTGACACTCCTGATCTAACCAGACTCCCTGAGTTTCCAAGTTTCAATTAAATCCCATAAGAAAAAGTCAGGAAGGAATTCTTTTTTTCAGACTAGGAGAGCGATCAGCTAAAGGTGTCTCAGCAATGAGATTTGCAAAAGAAAATAATGTCAATACTAACATCCTCTTTATTTCCAATTCTAAAACGAAATGAATGACATTAACAGAAAAATGCAGAGCTTTTACAACTGGCTGCTTGCCTTTTAAAATTAAGCTGAAAACCACTAAAACCACACGACATTGACTGATGTCCATGGCTTTTAATTGGAGAGAGGTACTTATTTTAAATAAATACGTTAATTTGTACTATTGTATCATTAAAAATACATTAATTTGTGCCAGTTTAGCATTATGGCATTGTTGTACATAGCTTTCTACGGCCATTCTCAGTCTTCCCTGTGTATTTTTTTCTTACAATTGATATGGTCAATATCAAGAATAAGCTAAAAAGTTGTTATGCTTTCTATAGCATCAGCTTTTTCTTTTTCATAAATAAACAATTGCTTTACCTGTTCTGTTTCTCTAGTAACTTTCCTACTCCAGTAGAATTATAGCTATATCATCTCTTATTTTTCCCCCATGACATCGTAGTCTTTTTTCCCATGATTTTTCTACAGTATCCATTCCTATCCTTCCCCCAAAGTCTTTTCTAAGTTTCCTTTTTATTTTTTAGTTATCTTTCCTCATTGAACTTATCCTCTTTTTCTTGGCTATCTAGGAAGATCTAAGTTATAATATAATGGCAGTTCATAGATTAAATGTATGAACATATTTGTGACAAGAAAATAAAATCTCTTCCATCATAATGAAAATGCAAGCATGAGTTCATTTGAACTACTATATTTTTTATGTTGATCTTGCCTCAAATTAAGTCTATACCATATTTTTTGAAAGAACTACAGATCAGGCTACTGAACTAAACTATTTCCTGTACAAAAGAATTTATTTATTTATTTGATTTGTCAATCGCTTACAAAATAATAGGTATAAGTATAAACATGAGCAAGAATACAGAAAATAGATATGAATAAGTGGGGACAATAGGACAATGGATACTAATGGTTACTAATGGATGGTAAGCATGATTGTGCACTTATGCATGCTCCTTACAGAACTCTTAGGAATGGAGTGAGGTCAATAGTGGATAGTTTAAGGGTAAAGGAGTGGGGGTTAGAGGATGTAACAACAGAGTCAGGTAGTGCATTCCAGGTATAGATCACTCTGTTGCTGAAGTTGTACTTTCTGCAATCAAGTTTGGAGTGGTTAACATTGAGTTTGTATCTGTTATGTGCTCTTATATTGTTGCGGTTGAAGCTGAAGTAGTCATCGACTGGTAGGACCTTGTAGCAGATAATTTTGTGTACTATGCTTAAGTCCAACCATAGGTGGCATAATTCAAGATTGTCCAAGCCCAGAATTTCAAGTCTGATGATATAGGTTATTCTGTTGCAAGTAGAGGAGTGTAGTACTCTTCTCGTGAAATACTTCTCAACTTGCTCAAACTGTATTACTGTCTGATATACAGTACAGATTCCAGACAGATGAGCTGTATTCGAGTATTGGTCTAGCAAAGGTTTTGTATGCCCTAGTTAGCAATTCAATACTTCCAGAGAAGCTTCGTAAGATTAGATTTACAACTCTTAATTACAGTGAGCTCTGGTGCTTAGGTCATTAGATCTGAGTACTCCTAGGTCCTTGACAGAGTGAGGGTCATCAATGAGGTCATATCTGCCTAGTCTGGTGTACTGATTTTTTTTACCAATATATAGGACAGAGCATTTGTTGGTTGAGATTTGAAGTTGCCGATTGTTTGACCATTCAGACACATAATCAAAGTCACTTTGAAGAGCAGTAGCATTGTTGGTGGTGTTGAATAGTTTTACATCATCCATGAAGAGGATTCAGTTGCTTTTAAGGTGATTGCAAAGGTCATTTATGTAAAGTATAAAGAGTGTGGGTCCTAGAATGCTGCCTTGGGGGACACCGCTGTTAACTGGAGCGGGGTTTGATATAGCGTTCTCTATTTTTACTATTAGTTGCCTGTTTGACAGGAATGCAGTAATCCACTTATAAAGGGATCCAGAAATGCCGTAAGAGTTTAGTTTTAACAGTAGATTGTCATGTACCACTGAATCAAAGGCTTTGCAGAAATCTATGTAAATTGCATCTATTGCTTTACCCTGGTTGAGTAGAGTAGTCCATGTTTTTGCAGTGTAGGAGTTGTAGGTTGCAGGATAATTTTTTCCTGAAACCAAATTGTTTTTGGGATAGTAGGTTGTTTGACTCTAAGTGGAGAATGATGAATTGGTTAATGATTGATTCCATGACTTTGCACATGACACAACACAGTGAGATTGGTCTGTAGTTTTCCACCAGGTTGGCTCACCTTTTTTGAAGATAGGGATGACTGTAGCTAAGGACCATTGGTTCGCTAAGGATCTGGTTCTGAATGATATATCATATATAACGCTTACGGGTTCTGCTATGGTAGAAGAAAGCTTTTTAAAGAAATATGCACATAATCCATCAAGGCCAATAGATAGGGATGATTTTAAATTACGTAATGCCTTTTCTATGTTATCTTCTGTACAGTCAATATGCAGTAGATCATTGCAGTTAGTTGTGGTATGACTAGGAAATGTGGGACATGAGCCATTGCTGTTAACAAAGACTAAGCTGAAGAATGTGTTGAAGAGGTTGGCCTTAACAGCTTCCTCGGTGCAGTCTTTCCCATCTGGTCCCTTTAGAGGTGGGATGGTTCTTGATTCTTTTAAGTTTGGTGTTTACAAAATTGTAGAAGGCGCGGGTAGATTTTGTATGTAGGTTTTCCTCCTGTTTTCAGTAATAATTTGTACATTCTGCCTTTACCTGTTGGCATAAGGTATTGTATCAGTTTTTAAAGTTTGCTATCTAGTTAGTTTTGTTTTTACACCATAGTGATTTTTTTTAATTGGAGTTTTCTTATTGTTATGGGTAATTTGTTTTTGTTTTGTTTTGTTTTTAGGGGTTACTAATGGTTCATATAGTTTAATGACTCTTTCAAGTTCAAGTAAGAATGCATTATAATGGTCTTCTGTAGTATTACAGTTAGAGAACAGAATGTGCCAATCAAAAGATGATAAGTCAGCATCTATGAGATCATAGTTGGATTTTTAGAAATTGTATTTTGGAGATCCATCATTATGATCTTCTTTGTGAGGGCGTAAATGGAGACAAAAGTCAATCATACTGTGGTCACTGTTTGAAAAGGGTTCTTGTATATGTAGGCCATAAATTGAGTTTGAGCTGTTGCAGAATATGAGGTCAAGGCAGTTGTTGAGTCTAGTGTTGTTAGTTATTAACTGATCCAGTCCCAGGGTAGTAGCAGCATTGTACAGGGTTGCATGTATGGGTTCTGATGTACATTCGTTTAGGGTTCAATCTATAAGAGGTAGATTGAGCTCACCAAGGAAAACAAGAGGGTGCGGACAAGAGGCCCACATCAATAGTGAAGTTAGCTTGCTTGCATGAACTATGTCATAATCAGGGGCTCTGTAGCATAGTAAGAAGTGGATAGTGGTATTTAAGGACAGCTCACAAACAACAGTCTCTGGAAGACCAAGCTCTTGTGTAATTTGAATCTTTCTTAGATTTAGGGATTTTTTATAGAAGATAGCAACTCCACCTCCTCTATGGATTTTGTGATCTGACTGATAAACGTGATATTCTCTGTGGTAATGGAGTCTGGAAAAGATGCATTCAACCACGTCTCACAGACAAACATATTGAATGTGGCTGTGCTTAGTAAGATGAGGAATTCATGCGTTTTGTTTGCGAGGCTTCTTGCGTTTAGTAGTTTGCATTTTAGATATGTAGTAGAGGAAGTAAGGGGCATGCATGCCTATTGTTGGATGTTGGGGTGGTGGTTATTCAACTGCAGAATGTGCTTCTTACTTCAGTATGACTTTTTTCTCCTTTACTTCCTATAGCAATCCATTTCTGGTTGATGACTTCCCAGTATGACTACAGTTTTCTGAGTCTGTAAACTGAGTGGTTTATGTACTGAAATGTTCAAATCAACTTTCTATAACTATTCCATCCATCAGTCTTTTATTGTCATTGCCATTATTAATTCAGATTTTACAGTATTTGTTATCTATATTGTTGTCCCTTTTATTTGGGAAGCCTAAGGTTCATTCTGCCCTTTCATTGTTATTGTTATTAAGAAGTAACTATTTTATAAATATATATCAAGGGCAGGAATGGAAAACAATATTAATTCCATCCTGTTGGCCCCTCTACCTCAAATGTTTCCATCCAATCATAAGAAGAATTCCATAACTTTTAACCAGTGGTACCTGAGTTTATTTTCTCTCTCTTCCCTCTCTCTTCCCTTTCCCTTTTGGACTGAGTGTTGCAAAAATGTTTTTTTTTTTTTGTTTAATTTCTAAAATGTTCAGACATTGTTTGGGGTGAAAGTATGAGGTAAAATATTTTAAATAATTATTTCTCTATTGATTGCTATGTTCAACATGGTCTTGCCCTTTGGAATGCTTGAGATTATATTATACTCCAGATAATGTAAAATTATAAATACATGAGAATAATGATTAGTTTTAAGCCTTCAGTTAGTACTACAGCACACAATTTCCACATTAATATAAGAAAAACAGATTTATTCATTGTTACCTGAAATTATGTACATAAAAAACCCTTCTGTACAAAATCATTATCATCAACCTATACATATTGTTGTGCTAATACACTCTGAGCTGGTATTGTTCCTCTGATGCAGCATATAAAATGGAAAACATAAACAAACCCATACAGCCTTTCCATTCTACCTGCCACTTCTAAATTTTTTAAAAACATAATCATTTAGAACAAACAAAAATTACATATATTTTGCTAATATCATGCTTCTTTAATGTTGGATTATACTGAGATACAGGCCCAGTTTTAATATTATAGTACTATGTTGTGAAATAGCTCATAATTAAGAGATGATCAGCTTTACTGTTTCTGTACTGCAATAAAGTATACAGCTTTGTATATTTTGTTTCCCCTTTCCAGGCAAGTTTATTTACTGAAGATGCATCACTTCTGCCTTCAGTTTCCACAATAGTTTGTTGCAACAAAAATATTAAGAGTCTTGTGGCCCTTAAAGAGCCAGACATTACTTGCAGCGTAATTCCCATGCTTCAATTTGTTGGTTGTTAAAGTGCAACACAATTCTTTTGGCATGTCTGGATAGAAGCCTGATAAAGATTGATTTATTCAATGGTCCAGACAGTCATGTTGGATTAGGATTGGGGGGAGAGAGATTTAAATTTCTACTAAACCATTTAGATTTTGGGTTTCCTTAGGCCAGCTGCCAATTTTCAGCATAACCTCATAGGCCTGTTGTGGGGAACAGGCAAGCAGATAAGTGCATGGGAAAAATCTTTCTATGCCACTGATAACTTCTTGGAAGAAAAGGAGAAATACATACTAAATAAACCTGGAGGAATCGTGCATTGTAGGAAAATCTAATTGGAAAACAGGCTGTTCCAACCCTCTTTCTTATGGATTGGTAGGGAAGTTTGACAAAACTGAAGCTGTGGAAACCTGTCTTTGAGAAAGGACCCTATCCTTTTTATCACCAGCAGTAGCAAGCAAAACGAGGTTCTGCTCCACGATACACGGGAGAAAAAACCGAGGAGGGGAGCGCGTGGAAAAGTTTAATTCCAGTTTCTCTGAGAAACAGGACTGCCCGTTACTTTCTTGGGAGAAGGCCTGAACCCTATCTTGGCATTTAGCAGACAACTTGATGGATGCAGACAGGTTAGGACGGTCCAACGACCAACTTTTGCTTTCCTTCCTTGTGGGCTTTACTCCGGACACATCCGCACAACGTGAAACCCCTGACTACCAAACCATATTTCCGTAGCAAGTAAGGATGAGCCCAGTTCAAAGCCGCAACAACAGACGTGCGCCCCCTTTCCTGTGGGGCCACAGAGTCTGCCTTCTCTCCCTCCGGGGGAGGGGATACTCCTAGATCGCACGCGAAAGGGGGGATCGAGCCCTGGACGTGTGGCGATTTCTCCGAGCCCTTTCTTCCCCAGGCGGGGGGGGGGGAAACAACCACTTTCTCCTTCCCCACCTCACTCTTTTTCCTACGGACCCTGCCCGACACGTCGGGCCCTCTCCTGTTGGCTTGCCGGCCCCGGCGCTTTCAGGGCAAGGCAAGTCCCGAGCGCGGCGAGGGGATACAGAACTGCCCTGTGGCGGTCCCAGCGCCGGCCCGAAAGGCTGCAGGGAGAGGCTTGACCCAGCCCAGCCCGAGCAGGTCCCGGGCGCTCTCCCCTCCCCCTCCTTCCTCCCCCACCCCCTGCCTCGGTGCCTGGAACAATAGAGTGCGAGAGGAGCTGGCTCTGGGCTGCGCGCCCTCCCCTTCTCCCTCTCCCCGCCTCTCCTCCCCTTTCCTCCCGCCCGCCCTGAGCCAGAGGCAGAGCAGCCGCCGCCGGAGGAGCCGGTTCCATGCCCCCTGGAGTCTCCTCTTGCCGCTGCCGCCACCTCTTTCTCCTCCTCAGCGCGCAGTCCCGGCATGGACGTTAGGTTTTACCCTTCCGCCCCCACCGCCGTTGGTTCTTTGCCCGGGGCCGACCCCCCTTGCTTGGCCCCCCTGGACTATTACCACTGCAACAAGGTAACGAGGGGCGGAGGGAGAGAGAGGGACGGGTGCAAACGCTTGGGCAGTTGTGGGGGGGGGAGGTGGAGGATGCGAGCGACTGAGGATGGTACCGCCTGGACGAAGTCTGCCCCGCTCCCCATCGTCACCGCACCTCCCCCCCCCTTTCCCGCGACTCCTGCTGCCCCTTTGCCCCGCAGCGGCGGAGGTGGCCAAGGGGTGGGGTGGGGGTGTTGCACTTTGCTGCTTTTGCATTGCCCGGGACTTTATCGCGCCCTCGCAGACCGGGACAGGGCAAGGAGTTGATTTAATGGCACCTCTGAGCCCCGACTTTTCCCGAGCATTTTGCCCCGCTTGTCGATATTGGGGGGAAAAGGCGCTGCTTTTTTTTTTTTTTTGCAAGGAGGAGCCCCCTTCCCGAAATCCTTGTGGCCAGGTCTCTTGGCTTGCTGAAGGGCCAAACTTGAAGGAGAAAAGAAAGCCAGTCCTCTCCAACCCAACCCATCCTAACCTAACATTTAACGACGTTGAAAACTTCTTTTCCTCTGGGAGGCTAAGTGTTGAAGGTGGCAAGCGAGCGGCTGCATCCTACAGGAGGGAATTTCAAATCTGCTATACTTTTAACAGCACCAAGACTGCCTGCTTAAAGGCTGAAAGTCTTTCCCATCTTGGAAGCAAAAGCCGGTGTACAGGGTGAATGCGCGAGGGTGGGAGGAGGAGGAGGAGGGGTTGTTGGTTGCGAGGTCACTTCAGACCCCCTGATCACATCGCTTAGTTTTAGTAAACACTGTTATAAGTGGGAGGGAAAATAAACCAACCAGCTAAAATTCTGATACAGGCTTTTTAGAAGAAATGTATTTGAGGAGGGGGAAGAGTGGATTGTCTGGTTTTAAGTGTTTTCCTTCCATGCCTGGCTATGGTTCTTGATGGAAAATGTATAAGCTAAGGGAGGAATACTTTAGGGTGAGTATTTTGTTTTTGGTTTTTTTTTTCTGAATAAATTTCTGTCTTACTCAAAGAGATCAGCATATTGGCAAGGCTGCAGACCTGGATTTCGGTTTTATACAGTATGTTCTGGTTAGAACCTAAATCATTCATATGCTCATGATTAACATTTCCCTAACACAGGATTCAGATTCTTGGCTCATGGTTGTCAGACTCTTCTGTTGTCTTTTTCCTATTCCCTCAATTATTCCTGTTAAATATAACTGAGAGGACAGTTTTATGACTATTTCATAAAATCTAAACTACAGCACAAAAACCTTACTAGCCTAGGTTTGTCTGTGTGCCACCACAAGCCTTTTACTCTTTTAGTGGGTGAGGAGGAGAAAAAGAGAGAGATAAAAAACCCCAACATTTGCTCCGGGTGTTTGAGAGTATATAGTGCTTTAGGCAATAACCCCTTCAACTGACAGGAGAAAGAGGTGAACATCATCATCAGAATGTCAATACTTCATATGACTAGCCATCATTTCAGGTTGAGAATTACAGCATTGCAACATTTTAATAAAAGAACTCAACTGAAACTGTGGATTATTTAGTTAAACATGAAAATATTGCTGCTGTTGATAATCAGGTGCTTTCACAAAAGTAATGAAAGTTGTGGTGTCTCAGTAGGGATGCGTGTGTTGATTTGTTTCTATGGTATAATGAGTTCTTCAAAACAGTATAGGTTTTTGGTGCTGATGCCTCCCATCCTCATGAAAATATCTAATTATTCTGAAATGTAAATGTTACTAAACATGTACCAGTTTATATATTACAGTAAACAGTTATACACTTAAGTATCCTTTTAGTAAAATATTAACAATGTTTAATAAAGAATCACTTGCTAACATAAAGAACATCTGAAAATCCATGCAATATCAACCCCCAAATACCTTCTGAAATTCTTTGTATTTTAAGAACTCAAACGTTGTAGATTCAAGATATAAAATCAAGATATTTGTGCACCTGATAAGTTATAATACAAACCTCTAAAATTGTAATTGCAAATCGAAAGAAGAGATGGAATGTGCTGCACTTCACAAGAAACTTGTAGGCCCCATGGAAAATCATTCTCAGGGATCTAAAATCATCTTCCACATGTTGGGAATACACTTGTTGCAATTAGCATAAAGATATTATTCTTTAATTCACCTTTTTAAAAATCACCATTTCCTGTAGTGCTAAAGAGACAGACTTCATCCTGGAAAATTCTTCATCAGTTTTTCCGATAAAGTTAAGTTCAAGTTTGATTGATAACACTCTGGATGAAGTGATGCAAATGATCATATACAAAATACTGACCTCTGCCACGAGGTGCTGCTGTTGCCACTGTTACCAAGATCTTAGAAAAAGAGAGAGGGAAGAAAATAGTGTGTGTGCGTGTGTGTATGCATGCGCACACATACTGCATTGTAACATTATTCTACTTTATTCCACTTCTTTCAAATTTTATTTACACAATGAGAACATGTAACAAAGTTCTATCATAACAAACTCAAGTGCACAAAGAAAAAGACTACATGTAGCTGAAGCAGTATCTAAATCTTCTTTCTTTCTCAGCCTTATCCTGTGTGCTACAAAGATGTTATCACTGCCTATAAAACAGAGGAGAGAGTTTCATTTTGAAGGGCTTTGTTCCCTTCAGGATAATCTAAGAGGCCTTGTTATTGTGGGTGCGCTAGAGCCAAAAGTAGATGAATTACCCAGTTTCTTTCTGCTATTCTTTTCTCTTCCTCTTCATCTGCAAGACTTCCATGGAAAAGATAGATGGGTTTTTCATGAGTTCTAAAGGGATAACTTGCAGAAAGCTTTTCTCTTGCTTCCATCTTCTTTGGTTGCTCTATTTTGATTGCCTTGCCCGTTTTTTTCTTTTGCTCTTCTCTTCTTACCTGATTCAAATTGAAGGCCACAGGTTGCCTCCCTGTATTCCTTCAAGATAGATGTTTCACAGCCAGATCAGTGGATTGCTCCATGCCAAAGGTCTTGCAATTTGAGAAAGCCAGAGAATTCATAGGTGCAGTTTCTTAGGAAAAGAGAGGTGTCCTTGAATAGTAAGACTTGAAGGAATGTTTCAGTTGAAGCGTAAGAAAAATTAAAAAAAAATTCAACGGGACCTGAATGAAAAGGGAAAAATGGGTTGTGTTTGTAGTTCTTGATTCTTCCTTTCTTTACATTGAAATTTAGAATGATTTGGGGCTGTTTTCAGTTGCTATAATTAAAAGAATACTGGCTTGAAGAAGATTGAAATAGATTAGGCAGGCCTAACTATTCCCTTTTCTTCATTTTCTCCAGGAGTTCAAACATGAAAAAACTCAAAACATATTTTTATGTTGAAAGACTGAAAGTATTTTTTCGAAAAAATGTAAGGTTGCCTTCAAATCAGGCTTAGCTATTAATGATTCCATATAGGTTTGTGTGTGTGTGTGTGTGATTTCATATAGTTCCAACTATACTTACAGTTTTAAGTCAAGACAAGGTCAGTTACACAGTTTCCCCCCCTTTTAGACAGTGGTTTTTCTTCTATTGTGAGTGGATAGAAAGAAATTTTGCAGGAGGAAATGTGTCTAGAACCCAGCGTATATAAATAGCTGAAATGGAGAGTATAGCAGAAATTCACATTTGTTTTCTTCAGGCTAATTAATACTTCTGGAACCAGCTTGTTCAGGAAATAGTCTGTTTCAAGCATCCAAAGAGTTTGACATAATTGCTTTGTGCTATGATAGAACGTGATATTCTTATCATTAAATCTCTGATTTCATTTATGTATCATAACAATCCTCATTATCCTATAAATTCAATAGATAATTTTCAAGAAGCATTTTTTCTTCCTCTGTGACACCCAGTCTGTAATACTGTAGAATTTAATATTTCTGACCTACGTTACAGAACTCTTTTGATCATTACTAGTTAAGCTGAATAAATATTCTTCTTAGCATTGTGACTGTGGACATGAGCACACATGTGAATAGTCTGCAAAATGTTTATAAGCCTACTTGTTTGTATATTTATATCTGAAAGAAGAGCTGAACACCCATATGAGTTTTTAAATCTTCTTAGTATTACTACATAGAAGTAGTAGTTACTTGTTATAACTGTGAACAAGTTACTGTTTGCCAATACCATTGGTATTTTGGTGCCAAACTTTCTTTCCTTTTCTTTTAAACATTTAATATATTTGTATTCTCTTGTACTGAGGCTGATTAGTGACCTCTATTTAATGATATATTATTAATGTCATTTTCTTTCCTTCTTAATAAAGCAATTGTATGCTACCCTGGAAAGTATTTCTCCTTTGATTAACATAAATATTATCCTTACTACCTCACTTCTTCACATTTAATGCATTTTATAAAGATTTGGGTTGCAAAAATGTGGATTAAGTGACAGCAAAGAGTAAGTTGTAAGTATCTATTATCATCTTCTGGTTGCCTTCTTTTTGGTAGCCCTTTATTTTTTTATAGAGTTTGCCTTCTATGGAATCATGTTGGTTTGCAAAAGCCAAAATATGGTCCTGTTGTTTCAGATGCATATTTAGAAACAGAACTTTCCAGGGCCAAGGTTGCATATTCCTTCTTTCAGTTTTTCTTTTTCGAGCATGTTATACATTGAAAATATTGTTTCTTTCTCCTGAAAGTTGTAATACTATGAAGAGGGCATCAATTTATTCTCCATAGAACCTGAGAGGAGGACAAGAAGCAATGGGTAGAAGTTTGTCGGAGGGAGAATCAACCAGGAAATTAAGAAGAATTTCCTGACAGGAAGAATGATTATCAGAGGAACAGCTTGCCTCCTGGAGTTGTGGGTGCACCATGATTGGAGGTTTTCAGAAAAAAAATTGGACAACTATTTGTCCAGGATGGTATAAAGACTCCTGCCTTGGGCAGGGGGTTGGACTGGAATACCTCTACAATCCCTTCTAGCCCTGTGATTCTATGATATAAATTGGTATATAAATCTATGTGGTCATTAAAAATCAACAACTTGAGGACCCATGATCAATCAACCAATGGTTAATGTTCACTTTTTATTCCTTTCACAGAGAAAAATTCAATAAATTTTGCTGTACATAAAATTTATATGCCCATAAAGTGGGGAGAAAATTATAACTTTCTTTTTTTAAAAACTCCATAAGTTTTTATGAGGATAGTAAAAATTATGCATGATGTACCCTCAGTGTCTTTATAGAGCAGAAGGCCCAGTTTTCTGTCTTAGTCCTATCAGATCTAAGCTGCAAAAATCCAGACAACCATAGGTGACATCAAAGATATGCAGAATAGTCTTTACTACTATTTACTGGTCATTTGGATTTTCTAGACTGCACTTCTCTTGTTTCTCAACAGAAGATACTAGTGCAAAAACAACAACAACACTATACTGTACAAAATGATTGTGTGGTAAGGATGTGTAGGCTCAGGATAGTAAATGTCATATCCATTTGCTACTTAATTGTTTTTTGAGAAAACTTGTGAAAGTAAGATTAAAGTCTATTTTTGATGGTATGTAAAACTGGCTCTACTCCTTATTTTAGATGTAGAATTTGGATTTTAATTTTTTATTTTCAAAGATCACATTATCTAACAAATATGATAATGTGAAAAAACTATATTGAATAGAGTGCAGCAAACATGTCAGTTTAATCATGTTACATATAGTCATGAAAGGATAGTGCACCATAGTATTTGTCAGAAAATGTGAAGAGCCAAAAGGTTGGACTTGTTTTATATTATATGCTACTTGTATGGAACCTGAGTGCCCCAGAATAACATATATTGAGATGTTGGGGATAGAGTGAATGGTGGTTTTGGAATTCCCTTGTGTTCGGAATTTTTATACTGCTTTTAAGAAATATTCTGGTGAATTCAATATATTGAAAATGATTGCAATAAAATATTGCTATTTTGATTCAATTAATTTGTGTCAGTGGAGTACTAATTAGAAGAGGATAGAGAATTGGCTGTGGCTCTCTTCTATTTGCATTCCAGCACTTATCATAAAATCTTCTCTAATTTTGAAATCATTAGCTTCTGTATATTGAATGCCATATTTTTCAATCAGAATGTTTATTCCTTTTAGTTGAATCTTATGCATGAGTGATTTGGCACATTAAAACATAGTGGAAAATATCATGGCATTGTGTGCATGACTGAATTAGCATTTTTGGTTGCTTAAATTTTATTCTGTTTTTCATTTAATCAACAAGTCCTTCATTTAAGGCCTTCTTGGTCTGTTAGCTTTCATCATCACCACCAATATTGTCATGTTTTTGTAGAGAAATGGTACTATTTCTTTTGCCTATATACAATAATATGCATCCAAGAATGGTTGATTGGGAAACTGACTGAATATTAGGAATTATTCACTTGGAAGACTGGGTAAAAGTAATGTTGTTTATATAATTACAAACAGCAAGATGAAAACATGATTTTAATGCACGTATTGAAGAAACAGAAAACTATAGCTAGAGCAAATTGTGTGTTCCTACTTTCAGAAATTCCTGTTGAAAGAATGTTGGAAAACAAAATAATAAATGCCATAATCAATGAAGTCAAAGAGTGTGATTTTAAAAATGTATTTATATATCAGCTTCCCAAATAGGTAACGGTTCAAAACTTAAAATGTACTCCTTATATTGTAAACATATTGGCATATAGAGATTGCGTATAAAGGGCCTTTAACTGTGTTTTTCATAATGTCAGTTCTAAAAGTAACATTTTCTTACTGTCAAAAAGGATTTATTCCTGTTGTTCAAGTAGACAATAAATCTTATCAACACTTCTCTCCCCCCTCCTGTAAACAGTACTCAGCAGAAATTAGTTTTGCCCTCTCTCTATAGTGAATATAATGAATACTTATAATAGATTATTTTTGTTTCCTTTGGAGTTTTATCTCCAAAACTAATTGCAATGGTAAACATTTTTCCTTCTCCTCCATTTTAACACTCCCCCCTCACTTATATATCAGGGAAAGTAGTATATATTGAAAAGTTTTGATTTGAGCCCTCCATTTGTGGTGTGATTTTGAATATCATTAAGAGGGATAAAACCTTGTCATTAAAATTCTTTACATTCTAGAATGTCCTGAGCCATTGGCTGCACCGTTTCTCTTTCTAGCAGCATAAGCTTTGATGATATGTTCATTCCATCTGCATAATAGAAAGTGTTTGAAGCTCTTTTTTCCAAAGGCTTTATTAAATCAGGGATTCAGAACTAAATAATGAGTACTCATTCACTCACAGAAAATGTTGTTCTAGCTTTATGTGTGGAAGAGGCTTTATTCTAGTTACTTTCAGAATTTTTTAAAAAAAGATGTTTTGAACACGATGGGTAGCCATGGCTGCCATGACACATTCTCATTAATTCTGTTAAAATAATGATGCATTTAAAGTTGCTCATACATTGAAATGAAACATAAGAAAAGATGGGAAAATGTACATTTATATAAATAGCATAAACCATGTGTGCTATTTAAACAAAGTATGTGTAGTTATATTACAGGTTCTGTTACTTTTCATGCAGGGATAAAAACAATTTATTTAGCTTTGTGGGCCTATAATGCATTTGAAAGCTAAGATTAATCTGGATTTATATAAGAAACATAACCTACATATTATTACCTTGATTTTAGTGGATGATGGAATTGGTGGACATGTTCCATTTGCGCAGTACAAAGCAAATTTATTATTTTCTCAAATGTAAAAAATCTATATTGCCTTGGTAATGGGACTAAAAATGAAAACGTACTAATGAAATTAGTATATACACTGAGTTGCACCATGTTCTGATCCTGCACTATCTCTGCAATCATGAGGATTACACCTATTTAAACATAACTTCATTCTTCCAAGTGCTTTTAGGCTAGATATCTGCAACTGAAAAGCCACAAACATACAGCTCTTGATCTTGAAAGCTGCACTGCTGTTGGTGGTATTAATGCTCATTTCAGTTTGTATTTCATAAATCAAAACACTTCTTTTCTTTCCGAGAAGTGCTGCTTAGGAACAAAAAACCTTTGCTCTTCATATATAAAAAGTGTGACATTGAGTTGGTTCAAAAGCTCAGAGCATAGACATGGTTTCTTTTTCTTTAGAGAATGTTACAAATGTATGGAGAAATCTTTTGATCCATACTGCCTTCTTTTTGCACTATTTATTTTTATTAACCACCATGTGTTTTTACAGGCTCATCTGTGTAGAATCTTGATCTCATGCTTACTCAACCAGTGCTTTTATTATGTGCTTGTATTAATCTGCATAAAATGTGTGCAGAGACCATTTTGAATCTATATTCAGGGTATTCTAGCAGTAGCATTTTATTGTGAAATCACTGGGAGGGCTAATGTGCACTGAATGAATTTTTGCCATTTACCTTTTGTATTCATCTTCTAACAAATAAAGCTCCGAATGTTCTTTTTATTAGAATTTGGATTATGTTGTACGGCATAAATGAAGCATTTAATTGTGTTTTTCTAAGCACTCTGCATTAAAGATTTTTTCTGTTCATGTTGTTTCTTTACAATGTTTTTTTCAATGATGAATAGTTTGCTTCTGGTTTGTTTGTTTTTTTGCTGTATTTGTTTATGCAGTCAATTCCCCAAAAAGTGTCAAGTGATATATATAGCTCTGGGTATCAAAACTTGTCATAGGCTATCTGGAAACTTAATTGCCAGTTTGAATTCAGAACAAAACTTTTAAAGAATGAAGTGAGGCCAGACTTTTTTTTTTTTGAAGAACATATTCCAAGTTGTAATGGGCGTCTATTTGCCATCATCTCTAAACTCACTCAAATTTCCACATGGTAATAGCCCTCATCACTATGTAAAACAATGGTGCTATAAATAATTACCTAGAGGAATATCAACTTTGAAGCAGTTAACTATTGGTAAAATCTCCTTCCAATTGAATTTGATTTTTAGTTGCTTCATGGGCAGTTTCTATATTTTTCTTGGCAACAATATGGAAATGGATTGCCATTGTATTTTCTAGTGCCAAACTTTATTCATGCATCACACATATGTAGGACATTAAATGTTTAAGTATGGATAAGCCATTGGATTATCTAGATGTTATATGGTCAGGGTTCCTCTATCCTGATGCTTTGAGCTTGGATCAGAGGATCTCATACACATGAGGAAATACTTATGCATAGAATGCCTTTCATTATGTTCTTGATGTTTATAATACAGAGCTAATCCCATTCCCATTTCAGAATACACAAATAAGGCCTATTTTGTAACAAAATTGTATATTCTTTGCAAGCCAGTACAGATAGATCAAGATCTTTAACATTTAGTATTCTCCAACTATGCTGATTTTGCAAGAATTTGGAAAAAAATAATCACTGATTCTAAATCCAAAGGATCAAGCTGTTGGCTAAAATTAGATGGACAGAATGTGAAAAATCTGATTTTATTTTTTGATTTCTGTGCCCTCCCCTCTAAACTCACAAAACAGGTTCTGGGTGGCTTACCTGGTGTTAAGAGTCATAAAAACTCAAGGGATTAAAAAAAAACACAGCAAACACCAAAACAGAATAAATGAGATCAACCACAGCAAATTAGTCCTTCCTTTGCTCTATCTCAGTGGCAGAAGGAAAAGCCAAAGCACTTTTCTTCAAGGGCCTTTTGAAAAATCAGTATGTTTAGGGCCATCCAAATCATTGGAAAAATGTTATTCCGTAAAACAGTTAATGTGACAGAGGAAGCATTCATGGTTTTTTTTCCTTTGTTGATTATATTTATTTTATTTAATAGTATTTCCATGCAAATTTTTAATAACAAATCTTGATAATCTGCATGGATTTAACAGTCTTTTCATAGTGTTCAAGCATTACAGTTAATGATTTACAAACTTCTCCAAGGACTGTATCTTATTATCATTACTACTACTGTTTCTGCTATTGAAGCAACTAGTTAATGCAGCACTTGTCACGCACAAAAGACTAGCCACTGTATTGATATATGCTGTCCTTTCTGGATAATTGCACAGAAGAAGATGGCTACCCATTTATTGACAAGAACATCTATTTTTCCATAAAATGTTTTGGGTAGCCTTTTATTGATAGTAGAGAAATAAAAGGGTCTGGGAAGACATATATTACACTTTGAATATTTAGCTATCATGCTGTTTTGCTTTTGAATTGTGGTATTGGAAGACTCTTGAGAGTCCCTTGGATTGCAAGGAGATCAAATCAGTTAATCCCAAAGAATATCAACTCTGACTGTTCTTTGGAAGGACAGATATTGAGCAGAAGCTCAAATACTTTGACCACCAAATGAGAAGTGTGGACTCATTAGAAAAGATCCTGATGTTGGGAAAGATTGAAGGTAAAAGAAGAAGGGCAGAGGATGAGACTGTTAGATATTGTCATCAGTGCAGTAGGCATTGAGCTTGGGAAAACTCCAGGAGAGACTGGAGGACAGGGTGGCTTGGCAATGCTGTGGTTTATGGGGTTGCAAGGAATTGGACACAATTTAGCAACTGAACAATAACAATATCCAAGACAATCTACCATATACACTTACAGTACAATTGGTCTGAAATATGAATACTGTACTTGGGGTCCCTTAAGGAATAATATGAATAATATGAAATATGAATACTGTATTGGGGTCCCTTAAGGAATAGATAGATTTGAAGCATCAGTCACTATCAAGAAAAGTTTGTTAGCAACTGCTAGTTTCTGAGATAGCTAGTGAGAAGAAAAATTAGTTCTCTGTGTAATTTGCATGACATTTTTCTTTATTCTTTCCTTCTTGATTATTAGAAGCAGGCAGTTGTCCAAATGTATTACTAAGTCATGTTCTTTCCATCATCTTAGAGTTAGATGGACTTTAAAATGAAACCTTCAAGTGGAAGAATGAGCAATAGAAAAGCAAAAGAACTGACTTTAAGAAAAAAGCAAAAGAACTGACTTGACCAACTTAGCTAAATTGTGGCTGAAATGGGAAATGAACTAGATATCCCTTCCAAAATTCACATTCTGTGGTTTTCCTCAATTTATAAGAATTCATTTAGTGATCATTCAAAGTTATAATGGCACTGAAAAAATGACTTATGACCATTTTTCACACTTATGACCATTGCAGAATCTCTATGGTCATGTGATCAAAATTCAGAAGCTTGGCAACTGATTTATATTTATAATGATTGCAGTATTCCAGGGTCATGTTGTCACCTATTGAGGGTCACCTATTGAGACCTGACAAGCAAAGTCAATAGTGATCATTTAACAACCATGTTACTAATTTAATAACTTAAGTGATTCACTTAACAACTGGGGCAAGAAAACTCAAAGCATGAAAATATGTTTCAAAGAGGAAACCAGTAATAGTCTGTGATTCTGTATCGATTATCAGTAAAAATATAAAGATGTCCTCAAGAGTTTGACTGCCAGTTGTTTGCCATTGTATATTCCAGGATGCTTTCAAACTATCCAGTTCATTTTTTGCCCTGGAAATCCCTGGTAGTGTTCTGACTCAAACCTGGTTCCAAGAAAGCAAACACAAGACAAAGGCAGCAGTATAATCTGTTTAATTTTCAGCTAAGAATCCTGTTTCTTCACAGATAAAAGGCTGCTTCCAACTAATTAGCTCCGACAAAAAAGAGCCTTGCCAAGTTTTTTCAAGTCCGACAAAAAACAACAGATAAGAAATAGTTTACAAGAGCCTTCAAATACCAACTGTCATGTCTAAAGGCTGAGTTCAAAACTTTTTTGCCTTCTGCAAAGGTTAATTTCACAGCTGGCTTTTATCTTCTTGAAGGAGGGGCCATTACCTTGCAGCCTTACTCCTAAGTTGTCCGTGCTGTTGTAACTGTTCTTTCCTCTGAGCAATCCTTTGTGCACATGCACTTGGCACAGGCTCCTTGGGAGCCTCCTCATCACTGCTGCCATCCCCCCCAATCTCTGAAGGCAGCAGTTCACTCCCTAATGGTCCTGGCCCCTCATCTGAGTCCTCACGCTCTTCAGCCATCTGCACCTGCTGCTGGCTAACCACAACAGGTAGTCTCCCATCTAATTACTTTGCTTTCTCTTCCCTGACAAGATTGGCCAGGTGCTACCACTTGCTAAGTTCTGAAATGTTACATATGAATGGAAATCGAACGTATAGTGAATATAGAAAATTTATATGCCACTGATAAAATGCCAGGTTTTTGAAATGTAAAAAAGTTTAAGATAAATCACTTCAGAATTTAATATAACATATAAGTTGTACAATTCAGTTGAAAAACAAATTGAAATTTTTTAGGAGGAACAAATAACAATATGAGTCCTATGACATTCATAGCTGGAAAAGACTGGAAAAGATTCGATGAGCTCCATAGATACAGTTAAACCTGTAACAAATACTAAATAGGTCCAGTTCTCATAATTATTGTACTGAAGAGATTGCTTGAAAATTGGTTTATATAAGCTAGCCTTGTAAAGCTATTTCCCAGTAGCCTCATCAAAGAAAATCAGGTGGCTTCTTGACTTTTAATTATAATGTGGTCATAAGAAGTGGGGACCATAAATGTGCTGTATATGAAACAAAGTCTTTTTATGCTCCTAAAAATAGTTTGCTTTTTAAAAGTAGTTTTTTAAACTGTAAAGTGGAACATGCCTTTCCCCCAGAAAACTGCATTGCATAGTTCTTCACCGACTTCTGTTTGCTCCCATTTTATTCCCTTTGAGCATGCTCAGTTCTCACAGAACTGTATTAAGTGCTGTTTCCTCTCCACATCACATTGTTCCTTAACTTAACAACCACATTTGGGATTGGATCTTCCATCGCTAAGTGATGTAGTTGTTAAGTGAGTCATGACCAATTTTACAACCTTTTTTTTGCTGTGGTCATTAAATGGTCACACAAACATTAAGTAAATCTAGCTTCCTCCATTGATCTTGTTTGTTGGAAGTCTTTGGGAAGCACACAAAAGATGACCTCATGATAAATAAATGGAAGGCTGCTAAACACTCAAATTTTGATAACATGACTGAGGGGATGCTGTACTAGTAATAAGTGTGAAGACTTGTCATAAATCACTTTTTTCAGTGCTATTTTTACTTTGAAGGGTTGTTAAACAAACGGTTGTAAGTCAAGGACTACCTGTAGATATAGAAAAACACTACCCTTTATTCCCTCTGAGTAAATACTACACATAGCAAATGCAGTACTGTATCTTTATCCCAAGATGCCAAATTGTAATTGCCCAAAGTAATTATTTTGTATTGCTGTTCGAGATGCTTGAAACCTCGTCCTAGTCTTCTTCCCGGTGATAGATTTCTTCATTTTAATGGGGTGAATAGCTAGCTAGCTAGCTAGATAATTAAAAAGTCCATTTTGGAAAGGAAAGCAATGTCTGGGAAAATATAGAAAAATAGAAAAAAGGACCTATATGATGTCATAGTTAAAGTGCTTTACTGATCTTGTGATCTTGAGCAGTCCTAAGAGCAAGTCCATTCAAAATCCTAAATTGTTAGGGCCAGACTACAAACAGGGTACTTGTTGGGTGGAAATATGAGAAAGGAGCAGTATATGATTTTAAGCTCCCAAAGGAAAATTTAAATATACATTCACAAATCTATACATTTAAACCAACTTTCAAGACCCTCTTGAAACAATTATTAATTCATCAAGCTTGTTTTATGTCATCTGATCAAAATTGGCCTTATCTCTGTGCTGCAGAAGCTCCTGATGATAGATAGATAGATAGATAGATAGATAGATAGATAGATAGATAGATAGATAGATAGATAGATAGAGATACATAGAAAAAGGTTCTATTTATCAGCTACTATCTTTTCCAATATATAAGAAGCCAAGATTATGAGAGTATACTAGTCTTAATCTAGTAGTGTTATAGAAATTTGTTTTCTTGTTTATCTGTTTGGACACTTGTATAATCTGACAAATATTGTTCTCCAGAAACTCTCATGATTATTCTGTCAGAATCTCTCTTTCTCTTTCTCTCCCCCGCCCCCCATGTGAGCCACTCAAGAGTAATTTGTTTACTATATTTAATTAATAAATAAAACTTTTCCCTGGTGAAATAATATAAAAATGGTGAGAATATTAAGTTTGTTTTAACTTGGTCTTTGACATTTTCATTTTTACTGAATTATTTTATATTCTATAGATCAGGGGTCTCCAACCTTGGCAACTTTAAGCCTGGCGGACTTCAATTCCCAGATCCCCCCAGCCAGCAAAGCAAAGGTGGCTGGGGAATTCTGGGAGTTGAAGTCCACCAGGCTTAAAGTTGCCAAGGTTGGAGACCCCTGGTATAGATTCCCTTCAGTATCCTAGGATATCTTATTTACATGGTAGGGTAGCTAAAATGAGAGATACTCATTGATTTAATTATTAAATTTATACACTGCCCATCTCACTATCCAAATAGGGGATGAATTTTCCATTCTCCATAGAGCTGCTGCGAGCATTCAGAGTGGGATGTGCTCCAGTCTCTGCTCTTACAGGCTGAGCTATAATTGAGGAACGCTCCTCTTCCTCCACGTGACACCTCTGTAGCATTCCCCAGTTTTAGCTCAGCCTCGCAGAGACAGGCAGCTCTAGCATTTTCTCCTTAGCTGATCCAGGATTTTTCGCTTTAAATTTCAGGTTTGATTGTTTTTCCTCCTTGGTCCCTGCACATTTGGCCTGTCTTAAAATAGCAAAGGGAGTGAATTTTTGCCCCTCAGGGGGGAGATAGGGTTTTTTTAGAGCCTTTCGCCCCCCCCCCCCGGTGCCTGCTGTTCTTTAGGCTGTTCTGCCCTTAAGCAGCGGCTTGTATGTGCCTTCCCCCCACAAACGCAATAGAGAGAGGGCGAACTCTTCTCTCTTAGGCCGCTCGTTTTGCCTGCATTTCGGCAGCTTTTGTTGTTGTTGAGGGGCTTTCTTTCTCTCTGAGCCTCATGCTGGTTCCGGTGGCCATTTTGGGTGCACCTTGTGGCCGGCCGCCATTTTGTTTAGTCTTCAGTTTGCTGCGATGATTCAGGAGGCTTTTAACAGGACTGGCAGGCCTGTTTGGAGTTTTCATTTTTGAAGGGGTATTGTGGTTCCGTGCCCTGTTGCCCTGTTTATTTATCTGTTGGTTGGTTCCTGCAGCTCACTCAGAGGGAAGGAGAGGCACCTACTTCCCATGTTGCTTGGGAGGCTGTCTCAGGAGGCCTATTTTTACCTTGTTTTTACCTAATTTTTACCTAATTTTTTCCTGTTTTTCTTTTTTCTGCCTTTTTTTGTTGTTGTTATCTGGCCTCAGCGTTCCTTCGGTCTGTTGGCTTTTTGGATATTCCTTCTATTAGCATACTCTGCAGCTTAGTTAGGCCCTTTTTTTAGCCTTGCCTCTTATGTTAATTCAATCAATCAATCAATCAATAAAAATAACAAAATACAATAAAATAAAATAAATTTAAGTTGGACATATATATTACGATACAACAAAAAAAAATTACCAAAAGGGGGACGCGGCCCAATGATAGGATATCCGGCCCACATTATAGGCCGTACACCTAGGTGTGCCAACCGCCTCTTTATTTAATATTGCTCTGTACCTGGCATTTTATCATGGCAGAAGCCAATCCCAGAGGTCCTTCCTTGAAGGCTTCGTCGGAGATGCACCATTTGCGCAAAAGGGCCAAGGACTCATGCAAGGCTTCTCAAAGGAAAAAAGATAAAACGCCTTAAGGCGACCAAGGCTTTGGAGAAGGAATTTTATAAGCATTCAAAGGGTTCTCAATCTGTAACCCCAGTTCCTAATTATCTCTCTGCTTCCACATAACCCACCCCTCTGCCAGAACAACTTTCTCTTCCTGAGGTTGAATCAGTCTCTGGCAGATCCCTTCCTAAACCGAAACTTCACCATGGTCAGGTACTTCCCCAAGGGGGAGATCCCCTTTCCAGAAGGGGTGGAGGAAGTGGAAATGGGCCCCGCGCCCTTCAGGGAAGCGGAAGGAATGGATAGGGGATCCTTACACTACTCTGAACCCCTGTCGAAGTTGGAACTGATAGAAGGAGAAAGGTCAGAGGATAAGGGTATTCCCCCTGACCAGCCCGCATCCATAGGCCTGTTTGAACCCCATTTGTTCAAGTCCTTGCTAATCAAGGTGAACTATATTTCGGGCTTGATGTTCCAGTTACTCTCTAATACCTCCCCAGCAGCCTCTGGAGTCCCAGAGGATCCTATTTTCAGCCGGTTGTGGAGACCGAGATCATTCCTACTCCACTCATTTCTCCGGCTTAGTAGCAAAACAGTTGGCCTTGTCAGCCCCCCCCCCCCGCTCCCTCCAGTCAGGACAGAGATTTTTTAATCTCGATGTGGATTTCTTTCCTTGCCACATACCCCAGAGGTGGATGACTCCTTAGTAAGTCTAACATCGTCCTTTCCTCCAACTGACGCTCTGGAAGCCCTAAAGCCAGAGGACAAGTGGGCCCAGACGATGTTCGTCGGGCGCATCAATCCGATGCTTGGGCCGTTCGATCAGCCATGGCCGCATTCCTCTCACCCGATCCTCTATTAGATGGCTCCATCAGTTGAAGCAGGGCACACCAGGGCACACCAGGGCACACCAGGACATTGCCACGCTTACAGCTGCAGCGGAATTTGCGGCCAACGCTACCTTCCACTCCGCAAAAATTTCCTCCTGGGCTATCTCCTCTCATGTTACAGCCTGGCGGCTGCTTTGGCTTAAACACTGGCAGGCAGACATTAAGACTGAAGCTGAATTGGCTTCTGCTCCCATCTCAGGAGGCTAAATATTTGGTCCGGCTCCGGAACCATTGTTCATGGAGAGCCTAAATAAAAGAAATTTCTCCCATTGCCCTTTCACAGACAGGAGTCCAGAGTGTCCCAACCCTTTCGAAGGGGATCCGTTCATTTCTCCTATCAGGCTCCCTTCTTCCCCAGATTTTAGGGAACCCCGCCCTTTCAACCGGCCTTTCAGGACCGGAGCGACATGGATGTCAGAAACAGGAGGGGGGTCTACTACGGGAGACCATTCCGGGGTGCAGGAAGTAGATCGTCCCGGTGCCCTAGGTAAGGCTTCCAGCCATCCAGCCCATTGGCAGTCAACTCACATAGTTTGCCGACCAATGGGGATCAACCATTTCTGATATTTGGGTTAGGGACACTGTTAAACTTGGCCTCTCCCTTGAGTTTCTGTCCCCCTCTCCGGAGCATTTCAGGGTTTCCCCTCTTTCCAGAGGCTGCACCAAGCGTGTTCTCATAGAAACCACTATTAACACCCCACCAAAATTGAAGCTATACAGCCTGTACCATCCACGCACTGAGGAATGGGGTTCTATTCCCACTTTTTCCTACTTCCTAAATGCTCTGGAGGTTGGAGGCCTACCCTAGACTGAAGAGGCTTGATGTGGTCCATCATAGTTCAAGATGCTTACACTTCAGTCCATTCTGCAGGGCACTAGGAGGGAAGACGGGCTCACCTCCTTTAGCCTCTCAGCAGCATATTTTCACATTCCCATTTGTCCCTCATTTTTCAAATTTCTGAGACCTGGCTACACTGGTCAACTTTTTCAATATGTGGCCCTTCCCCTTGGTCTAGCCTCGACCTTGAGGATCCTTACCAAGATTCTGGCAGTCCCATCAGTTCACCTCAGAGACTTCCCCATTCACAGTCTCTATTATCTGGTTGATATCCTCATCTTTTCTCTTACCAAATGCCACGCCGAAGGGGACACTAGATCCATCCTCTCGGTTCTTCAGGCCCATGATTTTCTTGCACAATGGGAGTAGAGTCAACTTACCCCTCCCACTCGAATAGCTCACTTAGGGGCAGTGATTGACTCAGTTGAAGGGACGGTCTTCCTTTCCCCTGGAAGATTTCTCAGTATTCAGAAATCGGTTAGGAACATTAGGTGAACAAGAAAGACGCCATTACTGGTCTTATCAAGATTACTGGGCAATTGGTCTCATGCATATCCATTGTTTTCCTAGGCCCGGCTCCATTCCAGATCTATACAGTGGTTCCTGTTACCTTATCACCACTCCGGAAGGAGCAATTTGAGAGCCGTGGCGAAGGTTCCCTCAAGGGTTGTCGCATCGCTTCTTTGGCGGACCAGACCCTCAATCCAAAAGGGCATCTCTTCAGGAGCCCCCAGGGGTTACCCTCATGACAGGCGCCAGCCTACCCGGATGGGGGGCCCATGTCCACTCGCTCTCAGCTCAGGGCACCTGGTCAGCAAAGGTGCAGTATGAACTGGCGGAGGCTTCACACAGTATACCCGGCTTTACGCACTTTCCTTGAGTATGCGGGTGCCTTGTACTGGTCCTGCCAGACAACATTACAACCAAGGCGCATATCACCCGACAAGTGGGGCAGACTTGACATCCGTCTCATGAGGGAGGCTGGGCGTATCTATAGCTGGACGGAGACCAACCTATTGTCCGTCAGGGCAGATCACATCTCAGGAGTCTCAACGTTCAGGCAGACGGGTTGAACAGGGCCACCTTAGACTAGGCAGGATGGTGCCTTCATCCCTCCCTGTTTAAGTAATAATGCAGAGGAGGCCTCAGCGATTTTAGGCCATCCCCTAGTGGACCTATTCGTGTCTCTGCTCAATGCCCAGGTACCAAGATTCTTCTCCAGGTACCCCCCAAGGGGCAGAGAATCACAATGCCGTAAGTTGGCCCTGGCCCACTGGGCTCTTTTTACGCAATTCCCCCACTACCGCTAATCCCCAAAGTGATCCAAAGCTGATCCACGAGAGGGCAGAACTCCTCCTGCTTACCCCGTACTGGCCCAGGAGACCATGGTTTTTTTGTGAACCTTCATAACCTTTCAGTGGCCCCTCCCTGGAGGATCCCACTGGGCAGGATCTCGCTAGCCCGGGGACCTCCTCAGCACAAATCCTCAGTGGCTTCAGCTAGACGTCTGGAGGCTGAGCAGGGCCGTCTAAGAAAGGAGGGTTTTTTCCAATCAGGTCATTGAGACCATCTTGGCAGTGAGACGGTTTCAGCTACCCATATATATATACCGCTACCCAGATCATTTTCTCTAAATGGTGCCACAAATCATGCATTAATCCGCTCCCCCAGCGGCTGCTCAAATTTTGGCCTTCTGGCAAGAAGGACTGGACAAGGGCCTCTCCCTCAATACCTTGCGAAGGTAGGTGGCAGACTGGCCAATGGTCATTTCGGTGATCTGATGAACCATTTTCACACCACTCTCGTATCCGGGCATCCCATAGAGGAGCCACCAGTTTGCATCCTCCAGTGATACACAGATATACAACTGGGGACTTTAACAGGGTTCTCACGGCACTGTCTAAACCGCCTTTCGAACCCCTAAGAGAGGCATCACTTCAATTCCCTATGTTCAAGGTAGTGCTTCTCATACCGGTTTCATCTGCACGACAGATATCTGAAATAGCAGCTCTGTCCGTTAGAAAGGATCTTTGTGATTTTCTTTGCTGATCGGGTGGTCCTGCGACCAGACCCTTCCTCTTGCCCAAGATTACCTCAGCCTGTTGCAGATCATAGGAATTCATTCTTCCTAACTTTTGCCCCAGGCCTTCTCCGAGAGGGAAAGGCAGTGGCATTCCATCGATGTCAAACGTGCATCATGTATTTATATCAATTGCACCTGGTCTATCAGGAAGTCAGAAGCATTGTTCCTGTCATTCCAATCAAAGATGCTGGGTTTCAAAGTATCCCCGTCTACTGTAGGCACTTGGATCAGAGCGACATTCTCCAAGGCCTATCTAACTCAGGCGCTTCCTGTTTCCAGTGGAATAATCGCACATTGTACAGGGAGTGCGGCTACCTTGGCAACCTGGGTTAACCAGGCTTTGATACATGATATACGCCGAGTGACCACATGGGCCTCTCCATCACCTTTTATTCGTCATTGTAAAATCAATGTGTTTTCACTTCAGCAGAAGCATCCCTGGCAGACGAGTCCTTTAGCAAGTGGCAAGAGAGCCAGAGGATATTCCAACCCAGACGGAGTCCCTCCCGTAGGACAGGCCATGATTTGGTATGTCCCACTCTGGATGCTCACAGCAGCTCTATAGAGAATGGGCATTGGTACTTACCTGATACTCCCTTTCTCGTCGAGCTGCGCAGGGCATCCAGGCCCACCCTAAATTGTCCGTCTGGTGGGGAGTCCTGTTTTGGCCAATGATTCAATCAGTTAAGTAGTTGTGAGCTGTTACAGTAGTTTAAAGGAGATAATAGTGTTTTCTTCTCATCTTCGTAAAACTGGGGAACGCTACGGAGGTGTCACGTGGAGGAGGAGGAGCATTCCTCAGTTATAGCTCAGGCTGTAAGAGCGGAGACTGGAGACTGGAGCACCTCCCACTCTGGATGCTCTATGCAGCTCGACGAGAAAGGGCGTATCAGGTAAGTACCAATGCCCATTTCAGGCAAGTTTGATCAAACCTTGTAAAATAAGCTAGAACTGATGCTTTTCATGCCAAACAATGAGGACCATGTACTTGTAGAGGAACTAGCTAATTGAGATGACTGTACTGGGTGGAATCCATAGGAACATTTTTTGATTGTCAGTTTTCTGGAAACCTCACATTTCTGGCTAAAATTGTAGAAAAAGTGAAAGGTTATAATATTTAATTATAATCAACATTATAGAAAGCTTTTTTTCCAGAGAAAGAAAGAAAGTCAGCTGGTTATCTTTGCTGGTCTAAACTTTTGGCAAAATGAAGGCCTTTTGAAGTATATATTTATCTATTTAACTACCTACTTACTTACTCAGTAGATTATAGATACTGAAAAGATTCAAGAAAACTTCCAACTGCCATTTAAAGAAGGAAGAAAAATACTGTTATTCTGTCTTCCATATAATATATATATTCTGTCTTCCATATAATATATATATTCTGTCTTCCGTATAATATATTAATTAGCAGAGGAATGAAAAAGTAAACTGAGCAATGCCTGATAATGTGGCATTTTTGTTTAAAGAATCAAGAGATATCAGTTCATACATACACATTATCAAAATAAAATCAATTTTGTTACAAGGCAGTGAAACAATTATGTTGCCCTTGAATTGTCACCTAATCTTGCTTTGGCAATGGATAACAGTGATACTTGCTTTTGAATTTGACATTTTTTGAAACAAAGGGCAAGATTGACTGGGTGCCAATGAAACTGAAGCTGCAGTTTTATACTAGATGGTACGAGTTTTTATGCTGGTAGGGGGGAAACAGGACCTTCATTTTATTTTAAGACAGCAGCATCTAATATTGCATATTCTATTAACTTAATTGACATCCTGTGTTCTTACTTGAAGGTGGCAAATTAATTGTGGAAGACCATCTGTTTGAAAATTGGGTATGTATACCATTGCTGGCAATACATCATGTAGTAGTTTTGCAGTATCCAATTTAAATCAGATGGAAATGTTGGCCTTCTGAGAATTATGATCAATCAATATTTCATTTTAGTAATGGGCTCAGAGTAAAAAAAGAAGCGGCTTGAAGCCTACAACTTTTGAAAAAAATCTTTGTCATCTTAATGGTAGGCTTTGACTTACTTTCCTTGCTCTGAGAAGACAACAAGTAGGTTCATGAACAATTCTAAATATTTTTCTTTATTTCATTTAATATAAAATTTGGGTTTCTGTTCAATATTCCTTTTCGGTAGGAGAAGCTGTTAATTTGAAAGAGAGAATGGGAGATGCGGTGTTACATAGTGCTGCATTGTAGTTCTCATCTCTTTTCATTGGTCTTGCTGGCTAACTGTAATGAAAGATAGGACCTTCTTCCCCAGTTTTCAGTTCTCTAAGACCTTTGTCATATTGGCTATGAATTCTGGGAAGTGTGGTCTTTGATATCTGGAGGGAAATTATTTTGGGAACCCTAATATATGGCATCTGAAAGTACATTTAAATCTTAGATGTGTGAAACTGATATAAAAAGATAGGATCAAGTCTAGTGGAAAATATGTTGATCTTCATTCTGAGATAAATTACATAGCTTATGAGATTTTGCTCAAAAGTGAGATCTCAAAACATTTCATTTGAACCCAAATCAGAGGAATAACATTTGACCAAAGGGAGAGGCAAAAGCCATATGTCATATATGGTAGGTCACTTTGTCTTAGTTAAGATTTATCTCACATTTTCAGTTTCTTTCAGGAATTGCTATTAATTAATCAATGAAATTTAAACTTTGGAAAGATAAGAGCTGGTTCAGCTTCTACTTAGGATGAAAAATGCTTTAAGGATTCAAATCTATATTTGGGAGTTGGGCTCATTGTTCTCCAAACAATCTGTCTCAGAGGGCTGTTGTGATGGAAATGGAGTGGGGAGAAATAATATCGTTTCTTTTCAGAGTTCTGCACAGGAACAGTTTAAAGAAAATGTAATGGGTATTAAAGAAACATTTTTTTGTGAATGTCACATTTGTGAAGAAATAACTCAAGGTCTTTGGTCCCATCTAACATGATAGCCAGCTCTGTGTAAAAGACTCACTTTTGTTTCCTAAAAGCTGACTGAAAAAAAATATGAAAATTGCTTAAAGATACATATTCTTACAGTACAGGAAACTGTTTTGCATGGAGATTTTGTAACTTTTAATATGACCTTGTTTTGAATAAAGTAAAAAACTAAGTTGAAGTAATTATTAATCAGGCCATGGATACAAAGGGAGGGAGTTGAATTTCACTGCTTGTTCCTTCATTCCAGATTTTTTAATATATTGATGCAAACCTAACTAGATTTTCTCTTCAACCAAAGATATCCTTTGCACTTACTATCTCAATTTCTCAGTTTTCTTGAAAGGAAGTTGTACATAAGAGAGAATGAGTATGGGCTTCTTTTGTCTTACTGTACTTCTAAAACTGAGATGCTGGTGTAAGCTTTTAATATAGATAGTCCTCAACATAAGACCCCAAAATTTATGTTGCTAAGAGAGAAATTTGTTAAGTGAGTTTTGCGTCATTTTATAATTTTTTAATACCACATTTGTTAAGTGAACCACTGCAGTTGTTAAATTAGTAACATGGTTGTTAAGTGAATCTGGCTTCTCCATTTACTTTGCCTGTCAGAATGTCTCAAAAGGGAATCACATGACCCTTGGACCCTGCCACCATCATAAATGTGAGTCAGTTGTTAGCAATTCTATCTTGTCGGGTTGTATATCTGACAGTTTTTGTTTGGTAGTTGATCTTGCAGGAATTAAGAGTAAGTCTAGTTGTACTTTCTTCGCTGCAATTTGGAATGACTCTCTTACCTGAAAATAATGTGAAATTACAAGTGCTAAAGTCTGGAATTAAACTTGATTGCAACAACTTCTGGGGAACGTAGAACATTGGATTTAAAAAGGCAACATTCAAAATTGCATTTAAACACTGGGTTTCAAACCAATTTAAATTAATTCTTTTGGTTTAGTTTATTCAGACAGCATGGAGTAGATATCCTGCCGAAGATAACTCAGGATTTGGAAGAAAAGGAAAATGGAATCTTAGTGATAATTCAAAGCAAAGTATGAAGATTCTTAAAAGTGTACAGGTAGTTCTTGATGTATTACTATCTTTTAATGACTGCTCAAAACAACAGTGGCCTTGGAAAAGGTGCTTCATGGCCTGTAAAGCACTTCTGGTCATCGTAAAATGTTGTGCTGTACCTTCCTCCATGGTTATATGATTATGATCTGGGTGCTTGGCAACCAAATCTCATGTATGACTGGTTGCCAAGCACCCTGGTATCATGTGATTGTTATTTGCAATCTTCTCTGCCGGCTTCCCCAGGAAGTAAATGGGGACCCAGCATGGAACGTTGCAAGCTGTTCTGCCTACTGAGAGGACTCCCTGTTGTTTCTGGGAACTGGTGAAAGAGCTGCCTGCTGAAGGGAATTGAACTCCTTGGCATGGTGGAGAAACAGATCTGAGCCCTCTTTCTTGCACCCTATTGAAGATCTTCGTTCAGGTGTGCAGAGAGGAAAAGAACAGCTTCAGCAGGCAGCTTGTTTAATCAGTCCCTAGAGGCAAGAGGGAGCTGGAATCTCATAGGAGAGGCAGTACAGTAAGATAAGTGCAGTAAGATAAGAAGGGCAGAATGCCTCAAGCAGGTGGGAGAGGCCCTTGGAGGTTTGGTGTAGGGCATGAGTGAGTGTCTCCTTCAACAAGGACTGCAAATCCTGCTTAGATTTCAGCAAGGAGGAATTTTAACTGCCCAGGGTCTCCCTATCCTCCCTAATGCACTGGCATGCCATAGCCAGGAGTCTATCAGCTTAACAAGTGATCACTTAAGAACCAGAACTGGGAGTTCCAGGATTGACAGTCATTGAATGAAGCAGGCACAGGGATAGTCACCTCATTTAACAACTGCTTTGCCCAACAACTGAGATGACATCCCAATTGTGGTCATTAAGGAAGTTCTACCTGCAATGCTACTTTTAGAAGACCATTAGAATACTTTTCAATATTTCAACATATAATCTTTTTATCTTTTTTAAAAATGAGCCATTTACAAATAGATGGCTGTAGATCAGGGATCTCTAAATTTGGCAACTTTGAGACATGTGGACTTCAACTTCCAGAATTCCCCACCAGCATGCCTGGCTGAGGAATTCTGGGAGTTGAAGTCCACAAGTCTCAAAGTTGCCAAGTTTGGAGACTTCCGCTGTGGATGTAGAAGAGGAGCAAATATCATCAGCAAATTCATTCATTGTTTACTTTTGTGAGTTGTGTTGATAGATATATAAGAATTATTTCTCCCTTATTAATATTAATAATATTAGACAAGAAAAATAAATGGATTTCTATGTTAGGGAATCTGTACCTGGATAGGGAAGATATCTTACTATTAAGTGTACAATTGATTACTTATTTACTGAAAATGGAAAACTTCATCACATTAAATACTGGAAATGGAGAGTTTGATGTAAGGATTATCATCAAGTTGTACTGCTAGAGCAAGAGTGTCAAACTTGCAGTGTCATGTGGTCATCACATGATGTATCAGGACTTTCCCTCCTTTGCTAAAATGGGTGTGCATGGCCAGTGTGAGTTGCATCCGGCCTTTGGGTTGTGAGTTTGACACCCCTGTGCTACAGTAAAGTAGAAAATGTCCTCTGTTTTTATTTTTCTTATTCCTTTCCATTCTCTCAGTATTAGGAATAGTACATTATGTTACCTCAGTAGCTTGGTTGATATATTTTTATCTGTATCTAAAATTATCCAGGCATTTCTGAATAGAAACCAGAAGTTTTCCTGAATATAATATCTACCTCCTTCTTTGGCCAATCACTTCATCAGGCAATGGGCTTTTTAATTTTAACATTGGACAGTCAAGGACTTTTAGGACAAATTTGCTCTTCTATTTCTTTAGGTGTATCATATTATTGACTCTTCCCATTACTGTTTAAAGAGTTTTTGGGAAATACAGTGAAATATCAATTTAATGGACTGTTTTGGGGAAAAAAGGTCTGCTACTTCTCTCTTAAATTGTAAATTATGTCATTCATAGTTATTTATATTGCTCCTAGGCTGTGGTTTCCTTTCAAACATATTTGTATTGAGTTACTGTGTAGATATAGAAGGAACAAAAAAAATAAATACGGGACCAACTTTTGCTCAACCATAGGGATCTTAGTGCTGATGTTAAGATCAAACTTAAGTTATTCAGATTATATCACTTACAATTGGCTGTAAATTATGTAAGATGAAAGCTAATGTAGGTTTCTTGTCTGATTGCACTAGACATGTCTTTTGTTTCAGGGGAGTCTTCTGATGAAAATTTGGTTTATTGCATGCAACATCTATTAAATGCGGTCTGTTAAGCTGCTTCACTGTAATTGTGTGAATTGACCTTTAATTCCTAAAATATGAATGAAAAAAACTTATTTCAGACATGTTACGTGGGCAAATGAAAATAAAATAAAAACTACAGGTGAATTTGGCCCATTAATTTGGCTCAGTAACTTAAAAGAAATTGAATAATCCTATGACAGCTAAGGGTCACTCTAAAAATCATTTGTGCTTTCAGTTTCATGGATAAGATAGCCCATATCCCTCTTTCTCGCCTTCACAAAAGAAGCTATGAATGACTGTGCTGTGGAATTTTAAAGATTATCCTAAAATCATCAGAAAGCCGAAATGAATCATCGAATAAACATAGTAAAACTACAATTTGATCTTGATTTTTAAAGATGACCATATGTTAGAATCTTTTGTGGTTGGTACTGGACCAGTACTTTTCCCAGTAGATTATTTGTTTAATTTATCAATAATCCTTCAATTAGATATTGCAACATACAAAATGCAGGATTAGAGGAGTTTTTTATTCAAATGTTTTAAAAAAATTATCAGCTTAGTACTGTAAAATGTAGAGATGAGTTCTTAATATAAATAAGAACAGATTTTTTTCACTTTTATTAAGTGAAAAAGAGCCCACATTTACATCCAAAGAGGGGTGCTGCTTGCACATATGCACACACACAAAGATCGGTTTGGCCTGATTTCCATTTGTACAATGTAAACTGTTATCAAAATGTAAACAACCCCAATGCATAATCTTTTAAACTTGAACTATACTATTGCTTCCAGGAGATTATTTTCTATCTATACAATTGTTCAAAACATTGATGCCACTGAAAAGGATAACAATCAAAAAGAAAATCAAAACAGATGATTCATGATGCTAAAGTTACATTGCACAAGATGGCACTATATCTCCCTGACCCATTGTCCTCCAGATAGAATTCTGGAATTCCATCCACCAGTAACTGGGAATTCTGGGAGCTGAAATCTCAACAAGTCTGTCTTTCATCAGGGTAAAGAAGGCTGCATTAGGGTCAAATCTAATTTTCACAAACTCTAATCTAATCTTTGTAGATCTGTCTTTGCAAAAGACAGGCTTGTATTATATTTCCCTTTTGTCCCCATAATTTTAACTGTCATCTTGTCTCCTCTCATCCAACAATTGATGGGCACGAGCAAATTTCATTTCCCCGCAATGAAACTCCTTTGTTTGTAAAGGGAGAAAGAGAAACTATTCAGAATGCTAGTTGGATGGTTTTGGAAACCCATCTACTCAAGGAAGAAATTCTGATTTTGGTAGATAGAGTGGAATGGATATAATAAGTCTTAAAACGCATATCTTTTGTTACTTCTTTTCAGGTTGCTGGACTATATGCAAAAGATGCATATTATATGCAAACGGATCTGTGGTATTTTTTTCCATGTATAGTAAAACAATCTTAAAAGCTTGGGGGCAGATAAACATTTTCAATCAGAATAGATCTGGAAAGGGACCTTAGAGGTCTTCTAATCTAACCCCCTGTTCAAACAAGAGATCCCATACCATTTCAGACAGGTGGCTGTCCAGTCTTTGCTTAAAAACCTCAATGATAAAGCACCCACAACTTCTGAATGCAAGCTAAGCTGTTCCACTGGTTACTTGCTCTCACCTTTAGGAAGTTTCTCCTTAATACCAGGTTTCCCTCTTTTTGATTAGTTTCCATCCATTGTTTCTTGTCTTGCCTTTTGGTGTTTTGCAAAATAAAAAGCCATAAGTTTTTTATAACTCCATAGAAGATTTCAAATAATTTACTTTTTTCTGCTGAGTTTTATAACCCTGGTACAAAAATACTTGTTTTCATGCCATGTTGAATGCATGTGCATGTATCATACCACTCTTAAGTAGAGATCAGTTGTTTGCAACATTTCAATGCTATTTTTTAAGCATGCCGTCTACAGGCAAAGCAAATTGAAAGTTAAATGCCTTTTCAATCATATATCTTATTTCTTGAAGTATTTAGTTCACAGATGACTCATCACTTGCAGAGCTCTGACATTGGGTATCATAATATTGTGATATTAAGCTGTAGAAACCCACTGCATTATCAATGTACCTCTGTAGAACGGAGAAGGCAGCAGCTGGGCATTAAAAAACCCCAAGGCTTCAGTATGACAGAACTAAAATTGGAGTTGGCAATTACCACATGCATGATTCACAGTATTGTGAAGTGAAGCTACTATATAAATCAGCCCCAGTAATCATAGGGTTTAAAATTAGTCCGTTACTATTAACTCTGCTAGCTTTGGCATATGCTAAAGCTGCTGTAAAAAGTGAATGGTGTTGCATGTTTGAAATACAGGTTTAAAATAAATTACTTAAGCAACCTCCACTAGGAGGTCTTGGGTACTCATAGGGAGAGAGTTTTGAGGGTGTTTACAAAGATTTCTCTAATAGCAAATTCATTTTATTATGCCATGAAGCCTAATAATAGCTCAGTGCCAGAACATGTGATTTGCTTCACATTGAGGCCTTGGAAACTCCACTTAAAAGGTTTCAGGTATCAAAGTTGAGGATCTTTTGTTTGAGATGACTTGAGTCCTGTTCCAAGATAGGCTAGAGCAGAGCTAGGCAGTGAAAATGCTTAGAATTTTGTGTTTACAAAATGTCTCAAACATTCATTGGGCAAGCAGGAACATATCCACCCAAAGGGCTAAGCTATAGCAAAATACCAGTTTCATTTTCTAAGAATGTCTTGAGATGGATAATGTCAGAGACATTTTGGAAAAGAAATATGCATAGAGACATCCTTTGCTTTGCAGATATGACATATTTCTATGTATTTATTTATGATTAATGAGATTACAAAATGGGGTCAATTGATGTAGAGACCCCAAAAGGTGGAAGAAAAGTGCCAATTGCAGACTAGTGCTCATGAATTTATTTATTAAATTTATTGTATGCTGCCCATCTCACTGTCACGTGACGTGGGTGGTTTACAACAATCTAAAACCTCATTCTAATTAGAAATTAGAACCTTAGAAATGTTAAAAACATTCAGCATGGAGAATTAAAACATTAAAAATTAATTCAGAGCTAGATAAAAAGGGACTGATATGTAAATGGTGTGGAAGTGGGATCTTCTCCTAAGCTACAAAGCACCTCCAAAGTGGGATGCCCTGATCCGGTCCCAGAAAGAGCCAGATTTTCAGGCCCTTTTGGAAGGCTCATATGGTGGGAATGTATACCATGTTGTTTAATCATGGAGTAGAGAGAACTGGTCTAAGCAGATAATAGTCTGAAAACTGCACAAAAGTAGTTATTTATATTGAATGTTTGATATTTTTTTGATAAATCTAAGTTTCCACCCTTTTTAAGGGCTCTCTTTAAAAGGAAAATGTTTAAAAATAACCTGTTACTAGAAAGTTTTAGGCAGCTAAGTACATTTATATTGTATGTCTATTCCCAAAGACAAATGTCTCCATCCACACTTACTGCTTAGCAGAATTTGTTTTAATCATGGCTAGAACCATAAAACCAAAGTAATTATGGCTTTTTGCCACCAAGTGAATGGCACAAGTTTTATCAGGGAAAGATAAGAATGTGGCTTTTTGCAAATGAGTAAAGTGTCTGATTTTCATTGTTTGCAACTGTTTAGTTTCACCCTTCTGATTACTTAAATAGTATGTATTATTACAATTAAGCGGGTATTCAGTGGTTTGAACAAAACAAATAGAAGATAGTGTACATGAAAGCAACATGAGAAATCACAGTTCAAGAAGCAGGAAGTGTGCCTTTAACCAGGAAAAAGCTGTCACTGACATTGTAAAAGAAGTGGTATAAATAAGGCATTGGATAGAAAGCAGGAAACCTTAGTATTGTCTATTTTGCTTTTCTGCTGGCCTAAGATAAGAATATTGACCCTTTTGTGCTCTAGCACTGCTGTTTGCCATTCAAGAAAGTTGGCTTTTTAAAAAATAAAATCCTTCACAGGGATACTGTATTGGAAATAATATTACTTGATGATGTCAGTAAAAGCTTGTCTCTGAGAGGGATGCTTTGTATTCTGTTACTGAGACATCTCCCAGTAGACTTGATTTTGTGATGTTTCCCATTTCCTAGAGGTGACACCAGCATTGCTCTGTCAACCTGCCAGTGGCGATGCAGAGAAAGTGAGACATCTGGCATCATTCCCATAACACATCATCACTGTAATGTCCTAGCTTGCCTGGGGCTTAAGGTTTTTGCTCTAGTTTCCAGCAAGGCTTTCCCATGAGGGAGCTTGAAGTATTGTCATTGTGCCAGCTGCCTAGATAAATTGAACTTTTTGTGACAGCTCAACTTCATATTTATTACGTAATAATGTAATTAAACATTGATGTCTTTGTTTATAGATTAGAGTAATTTTTCTCTCCCTCTCCTTATTTTCAATTGTTTGGGCTTTAAAAAAATACTCTAACTTTTTAAAGTATACAGTATTATATTGCAAAAGATTGGTTCTGTTTGCATACGAACAAGTACTATTAAGTAAAAGATGGAAACTTGTCAATTGTCCCACTCTGTCTAGGCTTTTCTTGGAATAAATTCTAATAAATGCAGCACAATTGTTTAGGTACAGACTTATACCTGATAAGATTGTAAGATGATTGCTTCACTGGTTGTCTTAGATTTACTATTGCAGATTGTGGCTAAATAAAGTTTGTTCTGAATAAAATGTGTGTTTGGGATTTGATTGCATGTTCCAATATTTCTCAATCTAGTGCTTTCTGAATGCAACCCACAGAGTTTTTTTGTTAATATGGACATCTCATATAATTCAAATATACCGTAGGTGCAACTATCAGGTTGGAAAAGGTTAATTCTGACTATTTCCTCATGTTTTGAAGGACCACACTTCCTTCCTTATTCTTCCCAGCACAAAACACTGCATTCATAATATTTGTCCACATTACCAATTCATATCTTGCCTGTATAGTGTTTCTTATAACAATATGATGGATTATATTGTCCATAATTTCCATTGTGGCATTTCTTTGGAAATTATGATTATTTCTAATTTCTGAATTTCGTTTTCCTCTGTTCCTTGTCATATGTCGTATGACATGGAAAAAAGCCACCATTACCTGGGCTATAACTCAATTATTCATGGATGACAGATCATAATGATTTTCCAAAACCCAGCATTTCTTTCTGACAACATAATTAGTTTAACAGATATAACAGAATAACAGAATTGGAAGGGATCTTGGAGGGCTTCTAGTCCAACTCCCTGCTCAAGCAGGAATACAGATTTTTTTTTTCAAATCTGTCCCCTTATATAAGAGCACATATTGGGAGGGGGAGTGGGGAGAGAAGCCATACAAATCCCCCTAGATCAGGGGTGTCCAACTTGGCAACTTTAAGACTTGTGGACTTCAACTCCCAGAGTTCCTCAGCTAGCAAAGCTGGCTGAGAAACTCTGGGAGTTGAAGTCCACAAGTCTTAAAGTTACCAAGGTTGGACACCCCTGTCCTAGATCATTTGCAAGCAGGGCTTGAATTCAGCTTTGCTTTCTGGTGATATTAAAGAATGGTAAAAATTTTTTTTTTTTTCAGTATGCGTGGCTTTTATTTAAGGATAGGGCATTTTCAGTACTCTGAAACAATGCGTATGGGGAGAAATGGCAGCTATAGAGACAGATTGATAAAGATGAAAAAGTGGCATGTCTAAACCAACTCCAAATGCCCAGGACCTATCTCCGGTCATATGTACAATCCCTGTATTACAATAACGGGAAGTAAAATGTTATAGATACAATGGGGTTTGAAGCTGTAGCAGGAAAGCGTTGGTTAAGCAGAAGAAGGAAAATTGTTTTATTTCAGCACAGGAACTGATGATAGATGTTTAAATCCAGACTGGGGGCTAACAAAAGCATGATTCTGTGATAAAGAGAGGACTTGTGTGTCAGGTTATTATAGTTCCATTGAAAACTGCTGTTGAAACAAATCCTTTAGTTTGATTAATATGGCCTCAGTATTGGATTTGCATTTGCTACAATATTCAAACAAAGTAAGCATGGAAATGTGATCTGGCATTTGGACATGCAGTGAAAATAAGTCATGTGTTTATCATTGGCTGTGGTTCCTAGTGCACACCCAGAATAATGTACCTGAAAGTGTTTTATTGCTTTTGTAAGCTATCTCCAAAGTGTGTTTTCTAGAAAAGTATAATATGGTACTATTGTTTAATATCACATCTGGCATGATTACCACCAATTCTTGGAAGAGAACATTTTAGTGAACCTATGGGCATCTGGGATAGCAATCTTTCACCTTCTGGGGTTGAACCAGTAGAGGGATTCAGTCAGTTCATACCACTTCGGGAGAACTAGTAGTTAACTTTGTGAGAAGTTTTGTGCACTGGTTGTTGGAAGAAATCATCAGGGCAGAGAACTGGTTGTTAAATTATTTGAATCCCACTACTGGGTTGAACTGCATGTGGATTAAAAAAAAAGTTAAGTGAATATCAGTATGACTGTGAAGTTCGGGAATTCTTCATCTCACTGCTAATGAGATTTTCTTTGATTTCAATTCTTAAGTATGATATAATAGAGAACATTTGACAATAAGAATCTGAAAATTTTATGTTTACCTAATCTGACATTATAAAGATGAAACCATTCTATGTCATAGGCTGTTCATGTATGCTTGTTGTAGATAGAATTTTGTTTCATTTGACTAATCTTAATAAAACATATGAAGCTCAGAGCTGAAGTATGGAGTTCTTGGTGCTCTCTGAGTTTGGTTTGGTTGCAGGCATTTCATTACCTAACTAGATAACAAAGAACATAGAACATAAAATATACAATAACAGGTTTATTGAAGAATTTGGAGACACAGATTCAGATAATCAGAGTTGGAAGGGACCTTGTAGATCATCTAGTCTAAGCCCCCAACCAAGCGGGAGACCCTACACCATTTCTGACAAATGGCAGTCCAATCTCTTCTTGAAGGTCTCAAGTGATGGTGCTCCCACAACTTCCGAGGGCAAGCTGTTCCATTGGTTGATTGTTCTCACTGTCAGAAAGTTTCTCCTTGTTTCCAGGTTAAATCTCTCCTTGTTCAGTTTCCATCCATTATTCCTTGTCTGGCCTACAGGAGCTTTAGAAAATAGCTTGACCCCTTCTTCCCTGTGGCAGCCCCTCAAATATTGGAAGACTGCTATCATGTCTCCACTGGTCCTTCTCTTTACTAGACTAGCCAAGCCCAGTTCCTGCAACCGTTCATTGTATGTTTTAACCTCCAGTCTCCTAATCATCCTGGTTGCTCTTCTCTGTACTTTTTCTAGAGTCTCAACATCTTTTTTATAATGTGATGAACAAAACTGGATGCAGTACTGTAGGTGTGGTCTTACTAAGACTTTATAGAGTGGTATTAGTACTTCCCTTGATCTTGACTGTATCCCTCTGTTAATACAATTTAGGATTGCATTAGCTTTTTTGGTGGCGGCTGCACACTGCTGGCTCATATTTAGCTGGTTGTCCACTAAGACTCCAAGATCCTTCTCACAGTTACTGCTGTTCAGCCTGGTTTCACCCAGTCTGTATGTGTACTTTTGGTTTTTCTTGCCTAAGTGTAGGACTTTACTTTTCTTCATAGAGCTGCTGCGAGCATCCAGAGTGGGAGGTGCTCCAGTCTCCGCTCTTACAGGCTGAGCTACAATTGAGGAATGCTCCTCCTCCTCCACGTGACTCCTCCGTAGCGTTCCCCAGTTTTAGCTTAGCCTCGCAAGAACAGGCAGCCCTAATGTTTTCTCCTTGGCCGATCCAGGTTTCCTTGGCTTAAATATCAGGTTTGATCTTTCCTTGATTTTTCCTCCTTGGTCCCTGTGCATTTGGCTTGTCTTAAATTGGTGACAGGAGCGATTTTTCGCCCCCCAGGGGGGAGATATGGGGGTTTTAGAGCCTTTTCCTCTCCCACCCCCCCACTCTGGTGCCTGCCATTCTTTAAGCCGTCCTGCTCTTAAGCAGCAGCTTGTATTTGCGTGCTAAATAGTACTCTGTTGTGCCTTCCCCCCACGAACGCTTTAGAGAGAGGGCGAGCTCTCTTCCTTTCAGCCCCTTGTTTTACCTACATTCTGGCACTTTTTTTTTTTTTTTGATAAAAGTTTTATTGATTTTAACGACAAACAAAAACATATAAAACATAACATAAAAAAAATCATTCTTCATAAATTTACAGTGTATCGGTTGGTTTACCACTCCCTTTTGTGCATCCATTTCATAGTCATCGAAATAATTATATTACATAATAACTCACATTATCAATCATCAGTTAAATATCCTAATATCATTATTGAACAATCATTTGACTATAATTTTACTAATTCATATTTAAGCGAGATAACTATAATTGAGTTAAATTATTTTGTAAAAAATCATAGAATCATACCAAATCTATCTTAATAAAGTATTCTAAAAAATTATCAAAACCAAGAAAAATTATGTATTCGTTATTTCCTAAATTTCTAAATATTCTATTATTATATTGTATTATCTAACCATTGATCAAAGAGATCCCAAACTTCATAAAATTGTTTAACTTCTTGTTCTCTAATTTCAAATGTCAATCTACTCATTTCAGCACATTCCAATATTTTCTTAATAATTTCTTCCTCAAATGGTATTTTCTCACTCTTCCAATGTTTAGCAAATACAATCCTAGCCGCTGTTAATACATTTACAATCAAATATTTTAAGTTTTTATTATATATATCAGGTAAGATTCCCAATAAAAAAATCTCTGTTTTCAAATCTATGTGTTTCTTTGTCATTTTTTCCAGCCATATGCGAATTCTAGTCCAGTATTTCCTGGCCTCCTCACAAGTCCACCACATATGGTAATATGAGCCAGGTATCTGATGACATTTCCAGCACTTTTCAGATTTATTCTTGAACATTCTTGCTATTCTTGTCGAGGGAAAGTGCCACCTGTAAAACATCTTATACAAATTTTCTTTATATGCTGTTGACATTGTCATTTTATAATTTTGTGACCACAATTTTTGCCATTTCTCTAAATCAATCCCATATCCAAAATTCTTCCCCCAAGCAATCATTGTTTCTTTAACTTGTTCTTCCTCTAATTTAATTTCTAACAAATAACTATATAGTTTTTTAATCACTTTTTCATCAGTACCTGTCAAAATCCTATCTAAATCAGTCAATTTATCATAAAATCCTTCTATTTTAGAATCTTTAAGATACCTTGCATGTATTTGCGCATATGAAAACCAATTCATCTTTATACCTTGTTTTTCTAAATTTTGCATCGTTTTAAGTTCACCCTTTTCATCCAATATTTCCCCATATCCAACTGTTTGTTCCTTCTTATAAGTTATAGGATACAAAAAAGCTTCAATAGTTGATAACCAAACTAGAATTTTCAAATAACATTGTTTCTTAATTTTCTCCCAATTCAACCATAACGATTCCCATATATAATGCCTTCTAAAATAATCCTGTGATTTGGTTCCCTTATACCATAAAAAAGCATGCCAGCCCAACAGCAAATCATGCCCTTCTAATGTCAACAATCTATGCTTTCTTAATGTTATCCATTCTTTGACCCACATCAAACTTGCAGCTTGATAATACAATTCCCAATTAGGCAGGCCAAAACCTCCTCTAATTCTAGCGTCTTGCAAAAGCTTTAGCTTTATTCTCGCTTTTTTACCTTGCCATATATATTTCAATTTTATTTAATTCTTCAAAGTAATCCTTACTTAACCTAATTGGCATTGTTTGGAACAAATATAAAATTCTGGGTAAAATATTCATCTTAATTGTTGAAATTCTACCTATCAATGACAATTGTAGGTTTTCCCATTTTTTCAGATCGGATGCTATCTGCTGTTTAAGTTTAATATAGTTATTCTCTTTTTGTGTGGTATATCTTGACATCAGATATATCCCCAAATATTTAACTTTGTTCATAACTTGAATTTTCAATAAATCTGCCAGCTCTTCTCTTTGTCTTAATAACATGTTCTTTGTCAGAATCTTTGTTTTGTCTTTATTTATTTTCAAACCAGCCATCTCACCATACATCTGTATCTTTTCCAATAGTTTTAAAGCTGTCTCTAAAGCTGTCTCTAAATAAAGACCAAGTCATCCGCAAAGGCTTGCAATTTAAATTCTTCCTTTTTGACTTTCATTCCTTTTATGTTTATATCCTCTCTAATATTTCTATTTAAGACTTCCAAGGTCAATACAAATAACAAAGGAGATAATGGGCATCCTTGTCTTGTACCTTTTTTAATATTGATAGAGTCTGTGAATTCTCCATCTGTCATTACTTTTGCCATTTGCTTATAATATACGGCTTCTATTGCTTGGATAAATTTTCTAGCAAAGCCCATCTGTTCCAATAGTAATAACATAAATCTCCAGTTAACATTATCAAATGCCTTTTGGGCATCTAAGAATATCAAAGCCATTTGTTTTTCAGGGTGCGCCTCATAATATTCCAATATGTCCAGGATTACCCTCATATTGTCTTTAATCTGTCTCTTTGGTAAAAATCCATTCTGATCAGAGTGAATAAAGTTATTTAGATATTTTTTAAGCCTTTCTGCTAAGATTGAAGCAAAGATTTTAGTCTGCATTCAATAAGGAAATAGGTCTATAGTTCTTAATTTGTAATGGGTCAACCCCTTCTTTTGGAATAAGTGTAATATAAGCTTCTGACCATGTTTTAGGCATTTTCTTATTTATCATAACTTCATTCATGACTTCTAACAGTGGAATGCTCAACGATTCTTGTAATGTTTTATAAAATTCTGCCGGGAAACCATCTGGTCCTGGTGCTTTTCCATTGTTCTGTCTGTTAAGTGCTTCGGTTAATTCCATCATTGTTATAGCACTTTCTAACATTTTCCGAGTTTCATCAGGTATCTTAGGTAGGTTAGCATTTTGTAAATACTGTTTAATTTTTTCCTCATCAAGATCCTCCTGTTTATATAATTGTCCATAAAAATCTCGAATGATTGCCTTTTTCTCCTTATTACCATAACAAATTTGACCATGATCATCTATTAACTGTGATATTTTCCTTGATTCTTTCTCTTTTCTCAACTTATACGCTAACCATCTACCTGGCCTATTTGCATCTTCAAAATAGTTCTGTTTAGCACTTCTAATTTTTTGTGCCAGTTCTTCTTTCTCTGCTTGATCCATTTTATGTTTAATTATGTCCATTTTAAGTTTGATATCTTTTTTCTGTGGCGTCTTCTGTAATTCTTTTTCCAGTTTTTTATGGTCATCTTCTAGAGCTTTAATCATTTGCCTCTTCCTAATGTTCTTTTTCTTTGTATAGTCAATTATCAATCCTCTTACATATGCCTTCATTGTATCCCAAACATTCTGTGTTGAAGTATTTTCTTTTCTGTTTTCATTAAAGAAGAAGGCCAATTCTTTTTCCATCCATTGTGTAAAGTCTTTTTCCTTTAGAATAGTATTGTTTAATGTCCATCTAGATCTTCTTTTTTGTCCTTTCCATTTAATTGTCATTGGATTATGGTCTGCCCATGTACTTGTTTCATTATTTATTTCTTGAATATTAGATAATAATTCTGTTGATGTCCAAATCATATCTATTTTGGACCACGATAAATGTCTCTTTGAATAAAAAGTATATTGTTGAATTTTAGCATTTCTTTCTCTCCATATATCTTTTAAATGTAATTCATCTGTCATTTTGAAAAAGGATTTAGGGAGAGTTTTCCTATTTTGTCGTGTTGTTTTTACTGTATAGTCCAGTTTATTGTCTACAATTCCATTGAAGTCCCCCATCATAAGTATATTAACATAGTCCAGTTCAATTATTTTCATATGTAATTTTTTATAAAATTCTTCTTGTTTATCATTCGGGGCATAAATTGCAACCAAGAGTGTTTTTATATTATTATCCACTATTTCAACTATTAATACTCTTCCATCTTCATCAGTATAAATCAGTTTGGCTAGAGTGGTTTCTTTGATGTACAAAACCACTCCTCTTTTCTTACAATGAGTCAGAGAAGTAAATATTTTCCCTAACTTTGGTCGTATCAATAATTGTTCATGTGTTTTTTAATGTGTACTTCTTGTAAGCAAATTATATCAAATTTTAGCTTCTCTAATTTGTAAAAAGTTTTCCTTCTTTTGGTAGCTCAATTCAGTCCATTTATATTCATGGAAATCAGTTTTTTTTCTCCCATGGTTATGCTTTATATTTAGGTCTAACAGCTCTCATGGATCTTATTTCACGTTGTTCTTTGATCTCCATTTGTCCACCTATTGCGCCTTCTTCTTTTTCCATCTCCATTTGGTCCTCTTCAGATTCAATTAAAATATTCCCTTTTTTTATCTCCATTTCTCTTCTTTCGAAAAATTCCTTATAGAATATTTCTGCTTTCACAATTGAATCAATTCTGTGTCTCTGTTCTTGCCATGTAAACATTAATCCTTCTGGAATCAGCCATCTATAGTTCACCTCTTTTTTCAATAGCATTTTGGTCAAAAATCAATATTCTCTTCTAATCTCTCTCACTTTTCTAGGTACTTGTTTTAAGACCAGGATCTCTTTGCCTTTGTATTTCAACCCCTTCTCTCTTACCACTTGTAATATTTGGTTTTTAATAGTTTTTTTGATGAATCTAACATGGACCTCTTTTGGTAATTGATTCCTCATCACATATCTTGTGAAGACTCGATATATCTCATCTACTCCATCCATCATCTTTTCCTCTGTTATTTCCAAGACTCCAGCCAGAATTTCAATCATTACTGCCACCAGGTTTTGTCCTTTTTCTTCCTTGATATTTTGAAATCTAAGATAAAATTCTGACCTGTCCATCTCCCACTTCAACATCCCACTTTTTTCTTGTTCAACCATTGTTAATCTGTTATCGATATTTCCAATTGTATCATCTCTTTGCTTGTCTTTCTCTTCTATTTTTTTGGATTCTCTCATCGTGTTTCACCATCATTTGTTGAAAATTTTCAAATTTTTCATCCATCTTTCCAATTCTTTGGTCAATACTCTCCATTCTTTGTTCAATACTCATTTTAAGTTCTTGTATTCCTTGCATAACCATCGTTAAATCCACTTGCGCTTTATCTTGCTTCACCATTGTTGAGAGTCGTCCTACAGATGATGGGGAGACAGGAGCAGAAGTTGAGATGCCCGAAGGTAAAATTTTCTTACTCATTTCGATAACTCAGGGTCTTCCAGGTCTTTTAATCCAATTAGTGAGGTAGCCAATTATAATCCAATTAAGAAAAAGGAAAACACCATAAAAAACAAAAAACAAAACCAATAATAAGTAAAAAGCCCAAAATTAAAAAGGAAAAATTCTTCAGGTTCTTCAAGACCTTAATCCAATTGTGAAATACACAATTATAATTCAAAAGTAAAAATTAAAAATGAAGAGAAAAAAAGAAACAAAATAAAGCCCAATAATATCAAAAAGTAATAAGCAAAGAAAAAGGAAAAAGAAAAAAAAAGAGTTCTACAGGTTCTTCCCACCGTAATCCAATTGAAAGATCTCAGAAAATGAAAAATAGCCATAAAAATAAGTCAAAAATAAGAGATCAAGAGGCAGACATCCCTATGAAAAAAAGAAAACAGCGAAAAAAGAATATTCTGAGACTTCCCCTTTAAAAAAAATAAAAATAAAAATGAGGTATAATAAAAAATAAATATATCAATATTACAAAATGCTGTGGGGTTGGAGGGGAGGGATAAAACAATTAATAAGGAATTGAAAAACAAAACAAAACTGCACACTGCCTTTTATTTATCCAAGGCTCTTATTTGGCTTCTCCACAAATTTCAAAGCCAAACTTCAAATATTCAGTTAATAATAGAAGTCCCAAAGAGCACCTGTATAAACATCCTCCACTACTCTTCCCTTTATCTTATCATTTCCAGTAGCCTTGAAAAAAGTTTTTCAAACAAGAGTTTTTCAACTTCAAACAAAATATTTTCAAGCCTCTAGTTGGCAGTGTTACAAAGTTTCTTCAAACCACTCCCCCTTCTTCCCCCCTGAAAAAAGCCTAAAAAGAAAAAAAAAGTATATATGTATATTTATGCATATTAAAAAAAAATATTAAAGGGGGCCTCTATTTTAAAAAATATAAACAGTCAGAAAGGAGAAGAGAGAGCAAGAAAATATAAAAATATAAAAGAAAAAACCAGTCTGATTAACTAGATCGCAATAGAAATTCAGTAAAGAAAAAAAAAAGTAAAAATAAAAAGCCAAGCCTCATTTTGACATTGCTTAAAAAAAAAATTGCTGCTAAATCAAATTTTGTCAATAAGTTTACAGATTTCTTCTCATATTAGAGTGTTCTTAAGTCCCAAGCAAAAAAAAAGATCCTCATCAGCCGATACACTTCTTTCTATCCCGTCCTTCCGGAGCTGTCCCAGCTTCAGCAGCCTTATGGCTGCCTCTCCGCCATTGGCAAAGGGGCTTCTTCTGGATCGGCCAGGGACTTGCGATGTCCCTGGAATCTACAGAACGTTCCCCTTACTGTCCCTGTCACTATGAGACGGTTTAGGTCCGTTAGGACCGACCAGGGGCGAAGATATCAGCTGTGATCTCGGAGCCCCGAGATCGCAGCTGTATCGCAGCGACGAAGCTCTGCCTTCTTCCCCATTCTTGTGCTTTTTATTGTTGTTGAGGGGCTTTCCTTCCTTCTCTGAGTATTGCGCTGGCTCCGGCGGCCATTTTTGGGTGCGCCTTGTGGCCAGCCGCCATTTTATTAAGCTTACAGTTGCTGCGAAGATTTGGCAGCCCACAACAGGACTGGCAGGCCTGTTTGAACTTATCAATTTTGAAGGGGTATTGTGGCTCTGTGTCCTGTTGCCCCGTTGTTGTATGTGTTGGTGTTTTTTTCAGCAGCCTACTCAGAGGTAAAGGAGAGGCACCTACTTCCCTTGTTGCTTGGGAGGCTGCCTCAGGAGGCCTATTTTTACCAATTTTTCTGCCTTTTCTGTTGTGGTTATCTGGCCTCAGCGTTCATTCGGTCTATTGGCTTTTGGATATAAAATATTTTTTTATTTACTCTCAAGTGAAATAAAATAGTAATATTTGTTTCCTTCTTTTGGCTTTTTCTGCAGTTTATTTAGGCCCCCTCATCTTTTATGTTAATACAAAAAAATAAAATAAAAATAAAATAAATTTAAAATTGCACATATGTATTACGATACAACCAAAAAATAGTTTTACCAAAACGGGGACGCAGCCCAATGATAGGATATCCGGCCCACATTATAGGCCATACACCTAGGCGTGCCAACCGCCTCTTTATTTAATATTGCTCTGTACCTGGTATTTTATCATGGCAGAAGATAATCCCAGAGGTCCTTCCTTGAAGGCTAAGTCAGAGACGCAAAAGGGGCCAAGGACTCATCCAAGGCTGTTTAAAGAAAGAAGGATAAAGCGCCTTAAGGTGATTAAGGCTTGGGGAAGTAACTCTATAAATGTTCAAAGGGCTCTTAATCTGTAACTCCAGTTACTAATTTTCCCTTTGCTTCCACATAACTCAACCCTCTGCAGAACAACTTTCTCCTCTCAGTCACAGTTCATCTGTTCGGAGCCTCCAGGTCTCCCGGACACTGAGACTACATTCATGACCGCTGCTGGTGTGTGACCAGAGGAACCATCCATGGTCCTTATTCCAGACAGCATTAGAGAATGGAGGCAGCTGGCCGTCCGCCAAGGGATCACAGAGGGTATCCAAAAGATGGCCAGACCAGGTCCTCCAGCGATGGCTCCTGAGGTTGAATCAGTTTCTGGCAGATCCCTCCCCAAATCGGAACCTCACCATGGTCAGGTACTTCCCCAAAAGGGAGTTCCCCTTTCCAGAAGGGGTGAAGGAAGTGGAAATGGGCCTCGTGCCCTTCAGGGAAGTGGAAGGATCGGTTAGGCGATCCTTACACTACTCTGAACCCCTGTTGGAGTTGGAACCGATGAAGGAGAAAGGTCAGAGGATAAGGGTATTCCCCCTGACCAGCCCGCATCCATAGGCCTGTTTGAACCCCATTTGTTCAAGTCCTTGCTAATCAAGGAGAACAATATTTCGGGCTTGATGTCCCAGTTACCCTCTAATACCTCCCCAGCAGCCTCTGGAGTCCTAGAGGATCCTATTTTCAGCCAGTAGTGGAGACCGAGATCATTCCTACTCCGCTCTTGTCTCCGGCTTAGTAGCAAAACAGTTGGCCTCGTCAGCCCCCCCCCCCGGCTCCCTCCAGTCAGGACAGAGATTTTTTAATCTCGATGCGGATTTCTTTTCCTTGACGCACACCCCAGACGTGGATGACTCCTTAGTAAGTCTAACATCGTCCTCTACTCCAACTGACGCTCTGGAAGCCCTAAAGCCAGAGGACAAGAGGGCCCAGATGATGTTCGCCGGGCGCATCAATCCAATGCTTGGGCTGTTCGATCAGCCACGGCTGCATTCCTCTCACCCGATCCTCTATTAGTTGGCTCCATCAGTTGAAGCAGTATGTCCCCCCCTCTAACACCAGGGCACACCAGGTCATTGCCACGCTTACGGCCGCAGCGGAATTTCAGCCAACGCTACCTTCCACACCGCAAAAATTTCCTCCTGGGCTATCTCCTCTCACATTACAGCCCGGTGGCTGCTTTGGCTTAAACACTGGCAGGCAGACATTAGGACTAAAGCTGAATTGGCTTCTGATCCCATCTCGGGAGGCAAGTATTTGGTCTGGCTCCGGAACCATTGTTCATGAAGAGCTTAAATAAAAGAAATTTCTCCCATGGCCCTTTCACAGAAGAGTCCAGAGTGTCCCAACCCTTTCGAAGGGGATCTGTTCGTTTCTCTTATCAGGCTCCCTTCTTCCCCAGATTTCAGGGAACCCCGCCCTTTCGGCTGGCCTTTCAGGACCGGAGCAACACGGCTGTCAGGAACAGGAGGGGGGTCAACTACGGGAGACTATTCTGGGACGCAGGAAGTAGATCGTCCCGGCGCCCTAGGTTAGGCTTCCAGCCACCCACCCTGTTGGCGGTCAACTCACATAGTTTGCCAACCAATGGGGATCACCCATTTCTGATATTAGGGTTAGGGATACTGTGAAACTTGGCCTCTCCCTTGAGTTTCTGTCCCCCTCTCCGGAGCACTTCAGGGTTTCCCCTCTTTCCAGAGGCTGCACCAAGTGTGTCCTCATAGAAACCACTATTAACACCCCACCAAAATCGAAGCTATACAGCCCATACAGGAATGGGGTTCTATTCCCACTTTTTCCTACTTCCTAAACGTTCCGGAGACTGGAGGCCCACCCTAGACTGAAGAGGCTTAATGTGGTCCATCATAGTTCAAGATGCTTATACTTCAGTCCATTCTGCAGGGCACTAGGAGGGAAGACGGGCTCACCTCCTTTGACCTCTCAGCAGCATATTTTCACATTCCCATTTGTCCCTCATTTTTCAAATTTCTGAGACCTGGCTACACTGGTCAACTTTTTCAATATGTGGCCCTTCCCCTTGGTTTAGCCTCAACCTCGAGGATCCTTACCAAGGTTCTGGCAGTCCCATCAGTTCACCTCAGAAACTTCCCCGAAAGGTTTCTCAGTATTCAGAATTCGGTCAGGAACATTAGGCGAACAAGAAAGACGCCATTACTGGTCTTATCAAGATTACTGGGCAAATTGGTCTCATGCATATTCATTGTTTTCCTGGGCCCGGCTCCATTCCAGATCTGTACAGTGGTTCCTGTTACCTTATCACCGCTCCAGAAGGAGCAATTCGAGAGCCGTGGCAAAGGTTCCCTCAAGGGTTCTCGCATCGCTTCTTTGGTGGACCAGACCCGCAATCAACAAGGGCATTTCTTCAGGAGCCCCCAGGGGTTACCCTCACGACAGGCACCAGCCTACCCAGATGGGGGGCCCATATCCACTCGCTCTCAGCTCAGGGCACCTGGCCAGCAAGGGTGCAGTATAAACTGGTGGAGGCGTCACACAGTATTCCTTGGCCTTATACACTTTCCTTGAGTATGCGGGCACCTCGTACTGGTCCTGCCAGACAACATTATCAACCGACAAAGGGGGCAGACATGTCATCCGTCGCATGAGGGAGGCTGGGCATATCTATAGCTGGGTGGAGACCAACCTATTGTCCGTCAGGGCAGATCACATCTCAGGAGTCTCAATGTTTGGGCAGTCGGGTTGAGCAGGGCCACCTTAGACTAGGCAGGATGGCGCTTTCTTCCCTCCCAGTTTAAAATAATAATGCAGAGGAGGCCTCAGCGATTTTAGGCCACCCCCTAGTGGACCTATTCGCATCTCTGCTCAACGCCCAGGTACCGAAATTCTTCTCCAGGTAGAGAATCACAACGCCGTAAGTTGGCCCTGGCCCACCGGGTTCTTTTTACACAATTCCCCCACTACCGCTAATCCCCAAAGTGATCCTAAAGCTGATCCACGAGAGGGAAGAACTCCTCCTGGTTACCCGTACTGGCCCAGGAGACCGTGGTTTTTTTGTGAACCTTCGTAACCTTTCAGTGGCCCCTCCCTGGAGGATCCCACCAGTCAGGATCTCACTAGCCCAGGGACCTCCTCAGCACAAATCCTCAGTGGCTTCTGCTAGACATCTGGAGGCCGAGCAGGGCCGTCTAAGAAAGGAGGGTTTTTTCCAATCAGGTCATTGAGACCATCTCGGCAGCGAGACAGTCTCAGCTACCCATATATATATATATATACCGCTACCCGGATCTTTTCTCTGAATGGTGCCACAAATCACGCATTAATCTGCTCCCCCAGCGGCTGCTCAAATTTTGGCCTTCTGGCAAGAAGGACTGGACAAGGGCCTGTCCCTCAATACCTTGCGAAGGTAGGTGGCAGACTGATCAACAGTCATTTCGGTGATCCAATGAACCATTTTCACACCACTCTCGTATCCGGGCATCCCATAGAGGAGCCACCAGTTTGCATTCTCCACTGATACACAGATATACAACTGGGGACTTTAACAGGGTTCTCACGACACTGTCTAAACCGCCTTTCGAACCCCTAAGAGAGGCATCACTTCAATTCTCTACATTCAAGGTAGTGCTTCTCATACCGGTTTCATCTGCACGACGGATATCTTAAATAACAGCTCTGTTCATTAGAAAGGATCTTTGTGATTTTCTTTGCTGATCGGGTGGTCCTGCGACCAGACCCTTCCTCCTGCCCAAGGTTAATTCAGCCTTTTGAAGATCATAGGAATTCATTCTTCCTAACTTTTCCCCCAGGCCTTCTCCAAGAGCAAAAGGCAGTGGCATTCCATCGATGTCAAATGTGCATCATGTATTTATATCAATTGCACCTGGTCTATCAGGAAGTCAGAAGCATTGTTCCTGTCATTCCAATCAAAGATGCTGGGTTTCAAAGTATCCCCGTCTACTGTAGGCACTTGGATCAGAGCGACATTCTCCAAGGCCTGTCTAACTCAGGCGCTTCCTGTTTCCAGTGGAATAATCACACATTCTACAGGGAGTGCGGCTACCTTGGCAGCCTGGGTTAACCAGGCTTCGATACATGATATACGCCTAGTGGCCACTTGGGCATCTCCGTCACCTTTTATTCGTCATTGTAAAATCAATGTGTTTTCACTTCAGCAGAAGCATCTCTGGCAGATGAGTCCTTCAACAAGTGGCAAGAGAGCTAGAGGATATTCCAACCCAGACGGAGTCCCTCCCGCAGGACAGGTTATGCTTTGGTATCGCTCCTGTCACCAATTTAAGACAAGCCAAATGGGCAGGGACCAAGGAGGAAAAATCAAGGAAAGATCAAACCTGATATTTAAGCCAAGGAAACCTGGATCGGCCAAGGAGAAAACGTTAGAGCTGTCTGTTCTTGTGAGGCTGAGCTAAAACTGGGGAACGCTACGGAGGAGTCACATGGAGGAGGAGGAGCGTTCCTCAATTGTAGCTCAGCCTATAAGAGCGGAGACTCCCACTCTGGATGCTCTATGCAGCTCGACGAGAAAGGGCGTATCAGGTAAGTACCAACGCCCATTCTCTATATTGAATTTCATTTTATTAGATATGGCCCAGTGTTCTAGTCTGTCAAGATCCATCTGGATCTTGAGCTTATCTTCTTGGGTGTTAGCTATTCCTGCCAGCTTAGTATCATCTGTAAATTTGGTCAATTCCCCTTCTATTCCCTCATCTAAGCCGTTAATGAAGATATTGAAGAGTACTGGGCCTAAGACGGAACCTTGTGGCACCCCACTGCTTACTTCCCTCTATGTAGACTTAGACCCATGAAGGACTACTTGTTGAGTCCGGTTTGCCAGCCAGATCTTCTATCTAGTCCACTTATGATATTATCTCATAAGGTAACAAAACATCTGCAAGCAAAAAAAAAAAAAACAAGCTCAGAGAGCATCAAAGATTCCACAATTTATGAACTAAACATTGTTTAGATGAGCTTTTGTAATAGCTTGCTACTAGGAAAAAAACTCATACTATTTTTGTCTGGATAAATATTGCAGAAAGATTATCTGTCTATACAAACTACAACTAAACTGTGTTATAGGGAGGTTCATATGGTGACATTGTCCCAGGAGAAAAAATATCAGATTGAGGAAAATTGACACATTTCTTATATATTTTCTTCATAAGAGTGCATTCAGGTTAGCTTCTTCCTAGTAGCATTTAGAAGTATCTCCTTCTAGAGATTTGTGAAAATGCCCCAAAAAATCATACTGCAGATCAACTTCCTAATGTCATAGAAAATCTCCCCTCAGAACTTGAGCTGGACAAGTCTTTATGTAGCTTAAAAGGGTCCTGATGATTATAGTAAATCGTATCTTATGTACTGAAACACATCAAAATTTAGTGGGTGTTAAGACCATTTGCCACTTATAAATTGGACTTCTTTTGTTTCCATGCCATTGTTTTTCTATTACTTCTCTATATTGTGAGACTACATAATAATGTTTGCCCATTTTGGGTGAGATTTTATTTTTTCAGTCTATCTGTTGTTGAGGGCATTTAATTATATGTGTTCTGTGAGCATTCATTTAAAACTTGAAGCAAGCTTCTACAGCTTTACCATATTAACATTGGGTTTGCTATTGTACTGGAATACATTAATAGGTGGAACATACATTAAAATATTTGAAAACCCAAGAGGAGTGTCCTTCTCTTAGGTAACTTGGTGCTTTCTAATTTGAGTACATTTCCCACAATATCTTTCTTTTACCCATAATGGATAAGGATCAATAAGAGTAATATTTAAAATATCTAACAATGTTAGAAGGAAGTATAACAATGATGGGATTAACAGAAGCCTTAAAAAAACAGAATGCTGGGAAAGCACCAGGTCCAGATGGTTTGTCAGCGGAATTTTACAAGACTTTTCAGGAAATATTGAATTTTCATCTTTTAGAAGTTATGAATGAAGTTATGTTAAAGAAAAGAATACCAAAAACATGGTCAGAAGCATACATTACATTTATACTGAAGGAAGGTACAGACCTACAGCAAGTTAAAAATTATAGTCCTATATCTTTATTGCACTCAGACTATAAAATCTTTGCTTCAATTTTGGCAGAAAGACTAAAAAGATACTGAAATAATTTTATTCATACTGATCAAAATGGATTTCTGCCAGAGACAAGTCAAAGACAATGTGAGAATCATTTTGGATACTCTGGAATATTATGAAGCTCACCCTGAGAAGCAAATGGCCTTGATGTTTCTAGATGCTCAAAAAACCTTTGACAATGTGAGTTGGCGATTTATTTTACTGCAATTGATACAAATGGGCTTTGGTAAGAAATTTATCCAAGCCATTGAAACAATGTACCATGAACAAACTGCAAAGGTGATGGTGAATGGAGAATTAACAGAATCCATAGATATAAGGAAAGGGACAAGGCAAGGCTGTCCATTGTCGCCTCTGCTGTTTGTGTTAACATTGGAAGTCTTGAATAGGAATATCAGAGAAGAAAAAGAAATAAAAGGAATGAAAATTAAAAAGGAGGAGTATAAATTGCAAGCTTTTGCAGATGACCTGGTATTTATATTAGAAGACCCATTGAAAACAGCACCCAAATTAATAGAAAAAATAGAAGAATATGGAAAAGTAGCAGGTTTGAGAATAAACAAAGACAAAACAAAGATATTAACAAAGAATATGTTAGCAAGACGAAAGAAAGAGTTGAAAGAAATTTTAAAAATACAGGTCATGAACAAGGTTAAATATTTAGGAATTCATATTACACCAAGATGTAGTACACTGAAGAAGATAACTATGTTAAACTCAAACAGCGGATTACGACAGATTTGATGAAATGGGAAAAACTGCAACTATCATTGATTGGGAGAATATCCACGATTAAGATGAATATATTGCCTAGAGTTTTATATTTATTCCAGACAATTCCTATTCAATTAGGGAAAGAGTTTTTTGAAGATTTAAATAGAATTGTGTTGAAATATATTTGGCATGGTAAAAAAGCAAGAATAAAATTAAAACTGTTACAAGATGCAAGAATAAGAGGAGGGTTTGCCTTGCTCAATTGGGAGCTATATTACTAGGTGACAAGTTTGATGTGGGCAAAGGCATGGATAACACTAAGGAACAGTAGATTATTGACTTTAGAAGGCCATGACTTGCTGCTGGGATGACATGCCTTTCTCTGGTATAAGGGAACTAAAACACGGGTATTTCAGAAGGCATTATATTCATGAGGCATTGTTTTTGAACTGGGAGAAGATAAAAAGACAATATTACTTAAAAATTCTAGCATGGATATCAACTATTGAAGCTTTTTCTTATCCGATAATATATAAAAAGGAACAAACAGTTAGATATGGGGAGATATTGAATGAAAAGGGTGAACTTAAATCTATGCAAGCATTGGGAGAACAAGGTGTAAAAATGAATTGGTTTTCATATTTGCAAATACAATCTAGGTTTGATAAAGACTCTAGGGCAGAAGGTATTTATAACAAGTTGACTTGATTTAGATAAAATTTTGATGGGTACTGATGAAAAGGTAATTAAAAAACTTTATGGACAGCTATTAGAATTTAAATTGGAGGAGGAACAAGTCAAAGAAATGATGATTGCTTGGAGGAAAATTTTGGATGTGGGATTGATTTAGAAAAATGGCAAAAATTGTGGTCTCAGAATTATAAAATGACAATGTCAACTGCATATAAAGAAAATTTGTATAAGATGTTTTACAGGTGGCACTTATCCCCCACAAGACTTGCGAGAATGTTTAAGAATAAATCGGATAAATGCTGGAAATGTCATCAGATACCTGGTTCATATTACCATATGTGGTGGACATGTTTGGACGCGATGAAATATTGAACTAAAATCCACACATGGTTGGAAAAAAAGATAAAATGACATATAGACTTTAAACCAGAGATCTTTTTATTGGGAGTCATACTGGACATATACAATAAAGAACTGAAATATTTGATTGTCAATGTTTTAACAGCGGCTAGAATTGTATTTGCGAAGAACTGGAAAAATGACAAAATATCTATGCAGGAGGAAGTCATAAAAAAATTCTGGACTGTGCTGAAATGAGTAAACTGACATTTGAAATTAGAGAACAAGAAGACAAGCAATTTTATATGATATGGGATTTGTTTTATCAATGGTTGGATAAAAAGGCATGGTAATGTAATAGACTAGATAATTTTGTGACAGAAATTTAATAGACTGATATAAAACATAATATAAATATATATAATCACTGGTTGAAAGTTTAACACATTTTAAGATAAAACTTGGAACATCTTGTATAAAATGATGGAATAAATAGTTTAGTCGTGGATGATTAATAACTGATAAATATATAAGCATATGTTAGTTCGACAATGTGAAGACTGATATAAGTTGTGAATAAATTACTATAAAAGGATAGCACAACTGACACACTGTATGTATATAAAATGGAAGATGGTTTTATGTTTTTATGTTTTGTATGTGTATGTTTGTTTTTAAAAATAAAAACCTTTAAAAAAGTTATATTTAAAATATCTGAAAATCATTAAGTTGTCATTTCCACCAGTTGCTGGTAAAATATTCATGCAAGGGAGTCTACTTCATTTGGACACTCAATATTTAATGTGCAACTAAAGAAACTATGTTTGGGCTGTTGGAAAGTTTGACCTGAATGTAGCAGAGGATGTTGGTATCTCCCTTTTGTTTCAATTTATTTGGCTTCATTTTGTCCACAATTAGTGTTTGAGGAAATGATGATATCACTGAGGAAATGAATACAGTGTAATTTGGCCTTTTTTGGTAGAACTTTTTCCTTGTGGCTTCCTTCTGATAGATCTTTCTCTCTTGTTCGACTATCTTCAGTTTTTACAATATTTTACAATTACAATGTATTAAAATCTTCTAGATCTGACTGGTTTTCCCCAGAGAAAGATATGATATCTATGTGCATGATTCACTGAAGGCTTGTATTTTTTTCTCCAATTTAACTGGGAAAATCTATGTACAAGGTAATTTTTGGTGTCATTAATCAGGAGTGCTAGGCAGCTTGATTTTGCCCTCTGTGCATTGTAAAACTCATTGACTGACCTGTTAGAATTTCCAGTTAATTTTAGTGACATTTATAGCATTGAGATCTACAGCTCTGACCTGTTGTGAGGACATACTGTGGTTTGACATCTGTTTTAGGAAAAGGGATTATGCTTTTGAGTGGTGAAAAAACTCAATCAGCTCATGTTGAAATAAGAAAAAAAAAATGGTTACCAGTCAATTGAAGCTGCTGACAATTGATTTCTACCATCATGGAAACAAAACAACTGATGCTGGGGAAAAAATTATTGAAATGTACTAGGGGAGAGAAATAAGAGTAAGTTTTGTAATGGTGGTTGTTTCAAATGAAAGTATAGCTGAAATGATATACAGAGGAAGGTTCTTATATTGTGGAAATATTAAATATATAAAACTAAAGGTAGATGTAGAATAACAGGCTTGTGTGTGTATTTCTGTCTATGTTCTGAGCCTCATGTGAATACCATGTGGCTTATTGTTTGGACATCTGTTATAGATATCACAAGAGATAGCAATTTTCGTTGCTGTTGCAAGACATTCTAATTAAAAATAACATTTAAGGTGGGAAATATTATTGAAAATGTTGGCATTTTAAGATATATCATTACATCTATATTTTAACATTTTTTAATGTCAGTTTCCTGAAAATTTGGTCCGTCTTTTGTAAAGATTGCCCTGATTTTGTTCTGGAGCCACGAATTTCACATCTGTCTACATTGCCTTTTAAATCAACATTTCTTTGTTTCCTTCAACATAACTTCATGATTTAAAAAAAGATGCAGCAGCTTTAAGGGGTTTACAGATAACTGCTGCATTTCTACACTTGCACACTGTGAAGTACTTTATGCGCTGTAATCCAAGCTCCTGCACAGCCACAGCATTTGATATGATGCAGCATCTGGTAACATAGAGGCAATTTTAATCATATAGTTGACTTCTTTACAAATCTTAGAAAATTTCAATGGAAGTTTATCTAATGTCTCAGTCAATCCAATATAGTTTACTCTCAAATACTTTTAAAAAAATAGCAGTGTATGTCTGACCCTTAATTAAGCTTAAATATCCCCTAAACTCCACTGAAGCTCAGAAAACAAACCTTCACCCTCATCCTAGACCCCAGCTACAGATGTTCACCACTATTGCTAAGCTTAAATAATTGAGAGGCATGCAACTTCTTTTGGGCCATAAACTGGATTTGATCAGAGTCTACATTCTGAAACATATCATGGGGAATGAAGACAAAAACTAAAATTGACTTGATTTAATTTATATTTATATTATTTTAAAATATAACCACAGCATTATTAGTCTCCATCTATGCATTTATTGTCTTTAACTATGAAATTCTGATACCAGTTGTGGGAGGTTTTTTTGGGGGGGGCTTGCTGTGTATACAATATTTATCTGGTCATTCATGCTTTGAAATATTTTCAAGTAATCTCAAAGGGTCTTTTTTGTTTTAAAATAATGTAAAATATATGAAGAATTTTTTTAAAAATTTGATCTATCCTCATATCAAATGGAGCTTTTATATTCTGCAGCTGTAACACTAACCCATGTGCATTGTTTGTTTACACTGGTACTACTCATCTCTATCTATGTATTAGTGAATTATTTAAGTAAATCTCACCTACAACAGAAGGGCAGCTGATCCTCTTCTTGGAATAGTTTCTCCAAATTGCAAATACTCAAGGGCTTAGTGTTCTCTACTGAAGTGCTGTACTCTGTTGTAGCTGCATTTGCTAAACATCTGAGAGCCTTAATCCTGGGAAGTCATCAAATATGACAGCCCATGGTAAATCTTCAGGGAAATAATACATACAAAGAAGTGAGCATGAATTTCTAATTAACTAAATTTGCAACTGATACATATGAGTTAAAGGGCACCTGATTTATCACTTGTCAATAAAAATGTTGGTTACAGTTGCTGTTGCTGTCAGTACAGCAGTGTATGCAGCTGTGACACCCAAGATAAAGGGCATCTGATTTATCACCTGACAGGAATTGTGTTCATTAAGCTATCTTGCCTTCGGGATGCAGCAGAAAATGCACTGTGTGTTTCTTGTTTGAACAATACACCTTCTGGAATGTGTACAATTGTTGAAGTAAATACCAGGATGATTTCATTTATATATCGAAAAATTGGGATAGATGTAATTGATCCCCAGTTTCTTCTATCAAATAGTACATGCACTGTATTGGAGGTACAAGCAAGCAATCGTCTATAAAATGGCTATTAGTTGTGCATTAATTCTATAATCTGCAGATAGTTATATCTGTGACATCCATTTTTAGAAAAATCAGTAGATTTTTAAAAAAATTCTGAGATTGACTTAAGGGCCAATTTACACAAAGGTTTCTTCCCATTGCATGCATTTTTTTTTCATTCTATGTCTTTTTGCCCAGTATAATATCTATTACAATTTTTCATGTACATTATTTGGTTATCCAATTATATTAGGATATGGTAACTAAAGTTACCACATGAAAATAGCTTGATACAGGGATAAAGTAACAGTTAGACCCACATTCATAGGATAATGGCTTTGTGCTCATTATAAAATGGTAGTGTCAGCCGTAGGGGGAAAAAGCTGTTGTTATTGAGTTCACAGAGACATAAAAGAATCTTGTATTATATTAACAAACCTATTAAAAACAAGCAGGTTTGACACATTAAATGTGGAGGGTTTTTTTAATATCTGAGTATCCAGTTTTGTAATGATGCGCATCTTTGGCTCATTTTGTAGTAATTTAAATGCATGTAATGAATTGCGGGAAGGGAAGAAAGTGTGAGCCAGGTGTCAGGGACCTATTAGGTATTATTGTAAATCATAGAGAGGCAACCTGTGGCACTGCAGCTGTTTACCAAATGGCAACCTCTATCATCTTGGCCACAGTTTCTAGGGATGCCGAATACCGGTTCAGTAGTGTTTGGAATACTCTTGGCTGCTTAACCTAGCAAATAATTAGCACCATAATCTCTGTGTTATTTAAAATTAATGGGAAAGCAGAAACTAATGACAAAGGACTTTCCTCTTGTGGTTAATAACATTTTTTGAGGGTAGCAATGGTAAGAAAAAGGTAAACCCCCTCTTCTCATGTGCTGTAATTTCAACAGGCAATCTTTCATAGATTGTTCCATAAAATCATAAGGTTGGAAGGGACCTCGGAGGTTTTCTAGTCCAACCCTCTGTTGTTTCTGTCAGTCATGAAAGATAAGCTTTGCACATGAAGATCCAATTGAACATTTATTGCTAATGATGCCTATTCACAGAAATCTTTTCTAGCTAATGGTTAGCATCTGTTTGAGGTTAGATAAGGATCAGCTGAATTCAAGGAAGGTTGGATTTAGTTTGCTTGTGGCTATGTAGGGATTCTAGGCTGATCTCTCTTTTAACTTGACCCTGCCACTCCTCCTTTTACAATTTCCCTGTTGCTGAACGTAGATATATATTTATGTATAGTGTTTCAATATTATGTCTAGCTGCTGAAAGCAAGGATTGTAAAATGAAAGTTTCAAATTTGTGCATGGAAGTTCAGGTTATTATTGCACCTTGGCCCAGAATTTTTATCTAAACATTAAGCAATTATAGTTTCTTATTATTTTTTAAATAATGCAACAATATTCTTAATAATATGAGGGAAGGAACTAAAGAATACCTTAAGCTGACCATGATCACAAAACGATAATCCACTACAACCTAAATGTAACTCTTTTCCAGTGTTTGTGAATATACAGTACTAATTTCCACCAATCAAGGAGCAACATTTATGATGCCTAAATGTTAGCCATACTAAATATCTACTAGCTAATCTGGTACAGTAGTCAGAGGATGACTGTGCTAAGAGACCATACTGCTAGTGCCCGAAACCTATTCTGAAAACCGCTGAGGTGATTTGCACAGTGACAGATCTGGAAAACTGCCATAGCTTTCATTGGAAACACGATACAGGGAATTCTGACAGGTTACTAACCTTGTTTAAGTAGGGCTGCTTTCTATTTCAAAAGTGCACGGAGAGAGAGATCACAAAAGAACTCAAGAATTCCCATGTAACTTGTTAACAAAATTCCTTCTCACTCAGTTTGCCAAGGTTATAGGGATACACTAGAATAAAAGAGCTGGGCCACACTAACTGCTGATGGTGAACTTGCAATTAACTTTAGGGATTTTTTTTTGCAAGGAGAAACTATTTAAAAATATTATTATTAAAATAACAGAAGAAAGCCCAGGGATTTGCTCTTTTTCACATGAAAGAAGAGACTTCCTTATCCATGTAAAAGTGAGAGAGTGCTGCTTTTTTGCTCTGAATGAAAAAGGAGCATGTGGGGAGATAACAGTAGTGGTGGTTTCCAAAAAGGAGAAGGCACATTGTTCTCAATGCTTTTCTCTCTAACATCTAGTTTTATCCTGATATGGATTAAAAAAGGTATGATAACAAATATAAGAACTATTAATTAGGAGAGAGAGGAAGGAACTCAAGCTTGTTTTTATTGGTCATAAAGACCATAGAAATTTAGTTGGATTGGATTGCTTTCTTGAATTGCAATTAGATATAGATTGTTCAAAAGTAATTGGAAGGAGGAGACTTAATCTCAGTTCATGTTTTTTTAGAATTACTTTCTCAATAATGTCCTGTTCATCATCGTCTCTTTAAGAGTTATGGATAAATAATACATTCATTCCATAATATCAAACTAGTAATACCAGAAATGGATATTGTAACACATAGGATGAGTTGCTTACATTGCAAATAATATTGTAAATCTATAGATGTGCATTGGAAACTATTAAATGTTGAGGAAAGAAGCATTATTTAACCAAATATGCAGTCTCCAGATATTATAATGGGAAAAGGGAAATATGAGGAACAGTGAAATTTTAAGTGATATTTTAAATGATGTATGACAAGGGCCCCCAATCCCCAGTCCATGGACTGGGCTGCGGTATGCCAGAAATCAGGCCATGCAAACAAGTGAAGGCCCATCCACTGGATGCAGGCAGCACCCAAAACTATGCCCCCTCTGGTTCTCAAAAAAGCCTCTTTCCATGGAACCATTCCCTCGTGCCCAATAGGTTGGGGGCCGCTGATGTATGAGGAACATTGTCATAATATTTCTTAATTTGAAAAATGAAGCTTAGAATCTTGTGTAATATGTGAAGATTCTCATAGAATGTGAGAAAATAAATGTCTTTTTTTTGCTTGCAGATATTTTAAAACCTTACAATTAAATCTTCTTAAAAGACTTTATAAGTAACAGCTATATATAAAAACTATAAATCTAAAATAAACTGTAATGAAACAAATCATAACAAACTGCTTTATTTTTATTCTGAATTCAATGCTTCTTTAGGTATGGTTCCCATCACTGAATGCTTTTAAATGCCAAAGGTATAAAGAAGGAGTAATAATAATTTCCTCATCTGAAATATGACTTCCTTGGGAGGAATTTGTATGATACTGTGGATGAGCTACAACTGGCTGTAGAGTTAGTCAAAATTTTATTTCTCTAGGCAGATTTGGAGGATATGTATTGTATAATCTGTTTTGAGTTCACTGGGAACATTTTAATTTAGACTGTAGAAGGGTTTATTCTATGCTGCTGTTTGGAGTACAACTGTGGTCTGAGGAAGCTTATATCAGTTAATTTCTGTTCCTCTTGGGACACATAAGCATTCTCATTTTTTTATCTGCAATAGCGAGGTAATCTCTAATGAATATGTCTCAAAAGTTAAAAAAAAAAAAAAGCCTGCATAGTCCTAGGCTTCATCAACAAAGAGATAGTATAAAGATCACTAAAAGTGATAGTGCGGCTTTATACTGCAGTAGTGCGGCCACACTTGGAATACTGTGTCCAGTTCAGATCATCACAATAAAGATGCTGAGAGGATCCAATCTGAGTCAGTCTGGGACCAAAGGTTTATTCTTTCCAACATTTCTGGCTCATGCTGGAGCCCATCATAAGGGCTTTGAACCTTTCTCTCTCAGCACAAGCCTGACTGCTTGGAAGAATAAACTTTTGGTCCAATGACCATCACGGATGGTATCCTGTAACATTATCCTGGGATGTTTATATTTACCTTCATTTGCAAGATGTTGAGACCAGTGGTGGGATTCAATTTTTTTTACTATTGGTTCTGTGGGCATGGGTTGCTTGGGAAAGTAGAGCAAATCTGTGCCGCCACCACTGCATTCTATATTTCCCTATATTTCTATATTTTTATCTGTGCCTGCAGGGGTGGTGTCTCCCAGCGGCGGCAGCAGCACATTGGGAAGCTCTACTTTCCTAATGCTGCTGCTGCCTGCTCTGGGCTTCCTCAACCTTGCCTTGTACCAGCTCTAGGAAGGAGGGAACAGTACCACCCTCTTTGATGTGAGTGCCCTGGGAGGGGGGCACCTTGGGAGGCGGATCCCTGGTGGGAGAGGCAGCCTGTGAACTTGCTTTCAGGCACGGCAACTACAAAGAGGGGCGGGCTTGGCTGAATGGGATCCTGGATATTGGGCATGTGGTCAAAGCCCCCCTTCCTCTGCCTCCCCCTTGGTGATCCACGGATGCCATTGATGGTTGCACCGGAGTTGTGCAAGGGGCTTAATGGGGTGAGCCTGCGGAGTCAGCACCTCAAATGCCCCCTGCTGCCTCTTAGCGCCTCCCCACTGGCCCTCTTGCCTCTTAGCACCCCCCTAAGGCATCCCACTGCCTCCCAGTGGTAGTATCTTAGCACCCCCCTAAGGCATCCCACTGCCCCCAGTGGTTCACTTTGGGAACCACTGGACTCAAAGGCATCCAAGATCCCTTCCTAAACCTATAATCCTATGAAAAGTATACCATTGCAGAAACTTAGTATGAATCCTAAATTTGAATATAACTGTACCCAAAATGTTCAGTTCCCTAGCATACGTGTCTTGAAATACGTGTCTTGAAGTCCATGAATTAATGTATATTATTGGACTACCAAGCTCCATTACAGTTGTTGGTTAAACAAGTTATATCATTTATTTTCTTCGTGAGCTCAAAGGGAATATCCAGCATACAACAGTCCTATATGGTAGACAGGGCAGAAAGTAGTAATTATCTTAAAGGCAGTGATGGCTTAAGAATTTTAGATAGACTTCCTCAGCAGTAACTGAAACAGCCAATGACTCAACCCAGGATCTTGTTCATGCAAGGCAACTATAAGCTGCATCTACCAAAGTTATTTTTTCTATAGAACCTTTAAAGGTGTAGAAGCCTTCTCTCTCCTACCTTTTTTGCTATTAGCTATCTTAAATCTAAACATGTTCACAAATATGTGTTTATTAAAAGCAACAGTTTAAACTATGTCATTCTGGTTGAATATTGCCAGATTTTCCCCTTCATTGTGGAATGCTGCACACTCATGGGTGTGAGTATTGTTGGTCATTCATTTATCATCTAAGAATTATCCTAAAGACGCCACCTGTGGTAAATAGATTCATTTAATAACACATCACTTCATTTTCCTGTGGAAGTTGGATTTCCACACATTTAAGAAGCACATCTACTACCTAGGTTTTCATCCAAGATCTATGTTAGAATAGTTGTGCATTCAGTATGAGGAATGTAAACTAAGACAGTATGGAATCTTATCTTTAATGAAACCACATTTGCAGAGCAGCAAAAAATAAAAAAAAATTCTGTTGAATTCTAATATGTTGCTACTCTGCTTCATCAATTCCATCTCATTCACTGCATATAATTTTTGTTTAACTTTTTTTTAAGTAGGAGGAAAACTTCGCCAGCTGCTTCTATAATTAGAATGGGAAAGCTATATTCATTATTTGATAATTTCCATTGATGTACTTGCCTAGCTATACATGGGCTTGAGATGCAGGTCCTATATTTTCTTTCAGATGTTTGTATAAATGATGTTATGGACCCATCAAAAATTGAAAGTGTTTTTATTTTGGTTTGTTGCATACTCAGCAAGATGTTCATACTAGATTTGGCACTTTTCTCCACTTATCAAGTCCTTCCCAAGGATCGGGATAGGCAGATGTTGATGTTTCATGGTATCAGAGGTACTGTCACAAGATGTAAGCTGTTCCTAGTAAAGCTGCCTTTTGCAATTTGACTGATGGTGAATTTATCAAAGTTGATGGTGCTCCAGTTGTTTTGAGGATGTATCCAGGGCCCTTATTATTATTGGTACTATTTGCTTTCTTTTGCCACAGTTGTTCTATTTCTGTTTGCATTTTGTTATCTTCCCCAGTTCTTTCCCTTCTCTTCTGTTGTCTCCAGGTATTGTCATGTCCATTATCCAGATCTTTTTGTCTTTCTTATCAACAATTGTTAAGTCTGGGTGTTATATGGCAAGATGTTATATATATTTCTGTTTGAATTCTAATGCCCCATAGTCAGGGGTGGGTTTCTACCGGTTCTGTCCACCTCTGTAGAACTGGTAGCTCTGAAGAGCAGCAGACATAGAACCGGTTCTATGTCTGCTGATGTTTTTGCCCACCCGGACTCTTACCTGACTTTTATTTCCTGATTTTTTTCAACTTCAGCTGCCATGCGAGGCACAGCTGCAGTTTAAAAAGCAGGAAAAAAGGGCTTTTTGAAAGGCTGCTTCTCTGCACACAGCATGCTGATAACGATTTACAGGCGCACGCTGGCAGCGTGCAGGGAAGCATATCATAAATCACCGAACCTCGTAAATGATCAAACTGCTAGTTAACCCTGTTGGATCCCACCCCTGCCCATAGTATTTTAGCTTCTTCATTTTCTACTGCTTTCTCTATTTTACAGTCCCACCATTTCTTTCTGGCAAGTAAATGGTATTTCTTATAGATCTTCCATTACACCATTGATGCTACTTTGTCATTCCACTGTTTGCAGTCAGTCTGTGCAATCTTCTTGCAGAGCTGCCCAGGTGTATCTCATTGTTTCTTCAACTTCCTTGCAGAGGTAGCCCTTGCTGTCTTCCCGTTCTGGCTTTGTATGCATTTTTCTTAAGACTTGGTCTTATTGCAGCCCGCAGCCTCCTTTTTGCTGTCAGAGGCCTTCAGGAACTTCTTTGGCCAGCAAGAAAAGCAAGGGTTTCCTCTTCAGCTGATAACAGAGCTTTGGAATGATCTGGAGTTCTGTTATCAGCTACATAGATCTTCAGGAAAGCCTTGTGGGCTACAGAAGAAATGGGCTGAGGTATGCAAGGCCTGGCTGCAACTATCCGAAGATAAGTAGTAGGGCAGCTCCACCCCCTATCCCCACTTCAGCTTAATATTTACCTGTGTACCCTGGAGTCGGTGTTGTCTTAATTAGGGCTTATTTTGGGTGGTGGTGGTGGAGGGCTTATATTGGGGACACATGTTAAAATCAAGTTAGGACTTACTTTCTGAGTGGGTCATATTTTTGGGGAAACACGGTAATGCTTTGTCTTCCCATGCCACTTTTCTGTTTTTCATTTGGTGCTTCTTCTAGGCCAATAAGCCTTCCTGGTACACTAGCTTCATTGCATCTTTTTCACAGATATTCTTCCAATTCACCTTTGTAACGGTTGTCACATTTCACTGCTAGCTTCTTTCCTGGGAAAGATTCAAAGCAAGGTTCAGCAATCTCTGGGTTGCAGGAAGCTTCCAGACCAACCCAGGTTGCATCAGCCTTTCTTTTTCTTGGTCTGACATTTTTCTGGGGTTTTGTTATAAAATAAGGTCTAAAATTGTAATTGTTGTGTATGCAATATAATTAATAAAGTGTGAGCTTGGAGTAAGTAAAGGGTTCTGGCCCTGCACTTCTGATTGGCTGTTAAGTGGCCTGACCGGATTGGCCCGTTCCGGGGAATCCGATTGGCCCTTAACAGAGAGTTTTTATTGGTTATAAAAGCTAGCATTCCTAGCTTGTTATTGGTTAAACGTTACAAGGTTTGCCTATATAAGGCGGGTTTTACTGATATTAAATGAGCAAATCACGATGTAAATAAAGAGCTGAAGTTCACCGTTCAGAAACTTGTCTCCATTCTTTCTCGCCCATGCTCAAACTTAACAGTAATGTTGCCTCTACAAGGCTTAAGATACCTATTTCATCCCCCTAGATCATTCTTCCAAATAGAAGTCATCAGATTAATGTCTATTCTGATGCCATCAACCTCTAGAAGAATTATTTAAAAAAAACCCTTAATAAATAATGTATGTGTGGCCTTTGAATCAATGTTGACTCCTGGAAACTGCCTGGAAAAGTTCCTGCAATTTACTTGGCATTACTTGCTTCCTAGGTCTGAGAGAATGATTGCCCCAAAGTCACCCAGCTGGCTTTATGTTTAAGGCAAAACTAAAACTCACATTATCCTGATTTCTAACCTGTTGCCATGACCAAACTCACTTTCTATTGGAAAATCAATGGTATCTGGGAGATGGCTCTATTTTAATATTGGTTGTATGTTATTACTTATATATAATATATAATATTATATGGCATCTTTGCAGATTTTGGAGGAAAGGTATGATACTATGCTGAGTATATTTACTAAAGTATAATATATTTTAAATTTTATTTATTTAATAAGCTACTTCTTTCTACTGTGGCTCTGGGCAGCATATATTAAAACAATAAGAAATACAAATAATAAATACTTGGAGAAAAACAAATAATCTCTGACAAATCATTCATCACATAAGGCAGTCATACATGTCTGGGAGGAATATAATTCTAGAAGGCAGGTGCTATAATTGGGAAGGCATGTTTCCTAGTTCCCATCAGGTGATACTATTTGAACCAAGGGTTTCAAACTTCAGTGAATATGGGAATCACGTTATATGTAGTATGCTAATTGATGAACTGCATGTATGCACATGCAAAAATTCAACAAATATTCAATATTAAAAATGAATTCTGCATTTCTTATTTTGAACATACTAAGTCATAATATTCAATTTGCTCCATATGATGTTCCTGTTGCTGCAGCGAGCCATGTTTCCTTTTTGCCAGTAATTTTATAGTTTATTGTCTAAATTGGAATTTTTCAAAATAGGTAGCTGTAAAATAAGTAATCAAATCATATCAGTTGTGATGATGATGTTTCCTAGTTTGGGTAATGAAACAGCAAGCTCAGAGAGCACCAAGGACCCCTCAAAATCATATCAAAATAAATGTGTTTTTGTATGTGTATGCATTCACACATTCCACACTGGCAACACATTTCCCTGTTATTCTGGTTCATTGTGTCATTGGCAGACAGACAAACTAGCAGGCTCAGGGGAGCAGAAGCAGAAGGTGTGCAATCCAGCGCTATGGGGGAAAAGAAGGATGCTGCTATCATGCCTGATACTCTGATTTTGTACATACACTTTTTATCTGATTCATTTTTCAATAATAACTGTAGCTAAAGTTCTCATGCTATTGAAAATTTTATGTGAGTTCCTTTGCTCTTCTAAACTTTTGTTTAATTGAAACTTGCTTTTAAATAAACCTGCAGAGGATTCAATGATAAGCAATTAAAATCTCTCATTGTAATACTTGGCAATAGTAGATTCTAGAGGCTTTTTTTTCTTGAATAATTTTATGAAAGAAAGGTATTTATTTGCTTACTGCCCCTTCTCCAGTTTGCAATATTCATAGACCCCATGTCTTACTGACAAATGTTCAGTCTGGCTGGTGAAAACCTTGGGGCGGAGGAACGTTTTGAAATATTAGAGAATACATATGATCCATGTTTTTGCAAGTAATTAAGCAGCCAGCTTGTTTTAGAAGTAGCTGGTAGCAGTTTCTAAAGTTGGGAGAACCTTAGAAAAAAATATGGCTGCTTTTTAAAAATTGTCTGCTTTTTAAATACTTCCCCTTGTTCCAAACAACTTCTTTTGAAGGGTATACACAACAATAATGATCTACTTTTTCTTGCATTATTTAGTTAAGGGACAAAGCTGGGTGGTCTTTTAACTATAGACCCGTGATGGCGAATCTATGGCATGTGTGCCGCAAGGGGCACACAGAGCCATTTGTGCGGGCATGCGAGCCTCAGCCAAACTTACCTGCAATGCTTATGCAGGTGCCTCCCAGCTGATTTTCAGCCCATTTGAGGCCACTTCTGCCCTCCTGGAGGCTTGAGGGAAACCTCTGCAGCCTCAAGGGGCCGAAAAATGGGCCTTTTGGAAATACCAGTAGTGCTGAAACGAGCCCGTTTTTGGCCTCCTGAGGCTGCAGAGGCTTCCCTCAAGCCTCCAGGAGGGCGGAAATGGCCTCAAATGGGCTGAAAATCAGCTGGGAGGCACGCACATAAGCATTGCAGGTAAGGGGTGGGGCAGGGGTGTTGTGTGTGCATGCACAGGGGGTGGTGGGGCAGATTGCATGCTGGGTGCCATTACACACACACATGTTTTCAGCACACCACAACAAAAAGTTTTGCCATCATTGCTGATGAGATCCTGCTGGTACATTACGATTGCTGTGGCAAATTGAAAATAATGCTTTGTTAAGAAGAATTGACTTGAAGCCCGATGAAAAAGAACCAATGATATAGCACCCCCTCTGGAAAAATAAAACAAAATTGTCATTCCCCTTAAAATAATTAATTTAAAAATGTGCCTTCATACACACACATACACACACACACACACATACACACACATGTAAAATAAAATAAAAACCATGCCAGGTGTTTACATAGGAAGTCAAGTTGCGTAATTTTCAGTCATGCGGCCTGAATCAGAAGTTCAGAGATCTCTAGGTACTTTTGCTCAGTATTGGTTTACTGAACTTAAGGGGTTTTACCTTTCTGAGAATGTTATAAGAGAAGAAAGAAAAACTATAGAGATTGTATTTAGATAATCAATTATGTGAGAGAGGAAATAACTCTTTTTTTCCCACTGCTTTTATCAGATATTGTGGTCACCTGAGGCAATACAAAGCAACTCAGAATGCTGTTGCATTTATTTTTGCTACAATCATTCCATCTCTGTTTACCATATTCAGTTAAATTTGCTTGTTTGCTACATCCTGCCAAAATAACCTCATTTATTCTTCAAAGGAAGTTATCAGTGCTGCTGTAGCATTGTTGCTTCACAAATAAAAACTTGGTTGTGCTTGGAGATGATAGCTTGATATTTCCCTTCACTTCAAAATAACCTATGGATGAAGTGCATTTTTGGAAAATTATACATTTGGCAGATTATTCTTTAAACTCTTAGAAGGTTGGATAATTGTTATCTTGGCATTCTTTTCTTTTAAATCCGTCCAGTTTTCCAAATAGAGCAGTCTTTTCTAATAAAAATTACACAAAGTGAACTATGAATTCAATGACGTTTCTAAGAACTAGCAGAATTAAGAAAAAAATTGTACTATTTTAATATTAATGTTAATAAATATTGTAGTCTCAGTGTTCCTTATCATTTGAGTATTTAGGTATTCCCACCATTTTCATTTTTATTTCCCCACCTTACCAAGCAATTTGTATTTTTAATTTGGATGTTTCTGATTTGACCAGTGATTGTAATGATTGCTGAATGCATCTGAAAAAATAGAAGGTGAGTAACAATGCTTCTTTCTTTAACACTTCTTCCCTACCTCACCCCACACTCACTAACTATAATATTAACCAGTTCTTAGATAAGAAGGTACAATATAAAATATGGCTTTGCAGAAATATGACTTGGAGTCAGATATAGCACCTGTTCAGAAAATTTCCCTGTGCATCTGACATGTGTTCCCAGGAAAATCCTCATTTGATTTAAGACTAGCTGAAGTCTTAATGGCTCCCCGCTGTTAATAAATAAAATGGAAAAATTAGGCAGCATGGCACCTTGAGTCCCTCATGGTTTTTACATTAAGAAACAAGTTTTTGGTTTGGCACCAAATTCTGTAACATGATAATTTATGTTAATCTACCTAGGAGAAAAAAAAGCACCAAAGATGCTTTTTAAAAATATTTAAAATTTGCAATTAGCTTGATTCATCTTATACATTAACTCTAGGTATTCTGATATATTTTGGGGTATTTATTAAGATGTAAATTTAGGCATGTATGGATAAATCACCACTGACTTGACTCAGTGTTCAGTTGATATATTTGATAATTAATGTAAATATATTCTTGACAATTTTAGAATTAAATTTTGCAATGAAAAATAACAGTTCCAACTCACCTCAAAATGGGAGCTAGAAACAGTTTGAGAGAAAGAGCTAGTGAATAAGTACAATGTAATTTGCAATCCAATGTTATCTGAGAGTCCCCGAGTTTCAGGTTCCTCAAACAGTGTTGTTTAATATGGTATCTGAATCCATTTTTAATAATGCACACTATTTTTTTTTTAATTGTGGTGATGACAAGATTTAGGGGCTTTATCTTTTTTGTAAAGAGAAGAAATACAATGGCAGGAGACTAAATCTATGTTCTCAAGAAACATTGTGGATGCCAAAGATGTTAGATGAATTATATGAATTATTTTATGCCTCCCAAAGCCCCAAATGAACGAACCATGAAGAAGCTGAAAATTTAGGTGTGCCTTTCTTTGTAAATTCACTGCCATGTTTCTATGATTATTGGAATTGGAAAAAAAAATGTGGAGCAGCAGCAACTCCCCCCCAAAAAACTAAAAAAGCAAAAATGTGTAGACAATGCTAAATTAAATGCAATTTTGTATTTCAAGAAAGTTTAATATATTCAGTAAAGCTTGATTCTACAATTAACTTTTCCACTGTAGAAAGCAATACATTTGTGCTAATGGCACAAAGTGGCAAATTCTACTCTCATTTTTTGGTAGTAGGATATCTAGTGTTAAGACCAGAAAACTCAGAGTTTTGGTGAAATTAGTATAGTGATAAACAATCTTATGTGTGTTTTTGGTAGAACAAATGCCTGTGGGGAAAATGTTAACATTTCAGCTCAGTTATAGAAAGCTTCTTTAAAATTTTTCTTTGTCAGCATGACTCAAGGTGGAGTAAGGAAACAAATGTGTCTCCTTGAAAAATAAGTCTTATTAAGATCTTATTTATGAATATATGAATAGTTTTGTAAATATTGCATCTGAAATTTATGAATGATATGGCACTGACAGGATGAAATGAACTATGCAATTCTATTGTATTAGATTTAACAGGTCAGAGAGAGGAATGCAAAGTAGAAGTGACCTAAAAAACATTTCTAAGTCAAAGCAAAATAAGTTATTGGTTTCTTTCTCACCTTTTTATACCCCCAAGGACAAAATCACACAATTTTCTGCTTACTCCAACTTTTTTATTTAAAAAATGTAGCACTCTGTTTGAAATATGATTTAGGGCTTATTTCATAACTTAGAGGAAAATAAAAAAAACTTCTTTGTATAATAGTTATTCCTTCACTTGTCTTTCTTTTTTTTTATAGACTTATGTAAATTAAGGAGCTGTTTACTGAGTACAATTTTTGCCCTATAAATATATAAGTAATGCTAAATCTCATTGTTTGAAAGAGGGCTTCTAGGAAGATTCATTCTTTTAAAGAAAAATATATTTACTTAAATAAACAACGGGAATAACTTCTTGTTTGAATACTGTATTCAACAATATACCCAAGTAATTTTCAAAAACATAATAAATGCAATAAAAATAAATGGATACATTAAAATATTAAACAGGAGGGGGAAATTATAAAAGACTTGTGCTGCAAAATGTAGGAAGGAAGTACAGACTAGTGGTGCCAAGCATGTTTTTCTAGAGAGAAAATTGCATAAGATCATGATCACAGAGCACTTCGTTATATTATACCAAGCATCCATCTAACCTAAATTTTTAGTGGCCTGCTAAGTATTTTTAAGAAAAGGAACAAGTTGGAGAAAGCATTCTTAGCTGTTAGTTTTATATGTATAGAAGTAATATTTCTTCTCCTTTAATACAGAGACTTGATTCATAGTTTATTAATAAAATGATTTGCCAGTTACTGATAAGAATTCTTAAAGACAGAAATTTTAAAATATAGAAAATGGTATCATAAAAATCATGCTAAGAAGATTAAACAGGAAAGAAAAACATTATTTTAGAATTATGTCAGTACAGGAAAAACAACAGTGTTTTAATGATCTGAGGTTTTACTTGCCATAACAAATATAAAAATATATAGAACATAAGATATCCATATTTACAATAAGTAATAAATAGCTAATAGCTATTGATAGATTTATCTTTACAACTATATTTAAATAGTGTCTACCTTGGCATTTTTTGGAAACTAATTGCATATTTCATCAATAATAGATGAACACAAACTCTGGCTTTCATTCATTCAACTTAGTTGTCTTTGCCATTTTTCCATTGATAGAAGAGGAAAGAAATAGCTACTTACAGATAGGTTTTTTTTTCATTTTTTTCATTTTTAAATTCTAACATAGAAAATGCCTTTCAAATTGATAAAGTCAAGCTGGAACATGTACCATTTATTCCATGCAGTATATTCTTGTTCTGTTTAGTATTCTGTAGCTCTCAACTCCCCACAGCTGGAAAGTGAGATGAGCTCAATATTCTAGACAAGTTATGTTTGATTTCTGAACCTGAGCAGGATGCAGCGTTATAGCTATTGAATCCATATTCAGACTTTGTATTCCTCTTACCAGGTGTTTGGTCAAACTGAATGTGTGTGTGTGTGTGTGTGTGTGTGTGTGTGTGAGTCATTACTTTACAAGTTTCAAGGGAATGTATTGCTTCCTGTTGCAACATAACTAGGTTTTACTTAATTCCATCCTATGTTTGATGTGAGTTACTGTTTTTCCCTCTTCATTCTTAGGGTGTATGAGTATGGTGAAAGCAGAGTATTATAACAAAATTATGGTAATTTCGGATTTTAGATGACTGGACTTGATAATGTGGTAAACCTTTATCCCTTAAGATGTTCTCAAAAAACAACTAATGACATCTGTCCCCCTGAACCATGCTGGGTAATTTGCTAGAAGTTGTAGTGAATGTAGAAGAGCTGCAGCAAAAAACGTTATTCCTGTTGTGGACACTTATCTCCGTACCTGATCTCTTTGTTACTTCAATGCTTCTTATGTCATGGACTGGCTAGAAATAAAACTGACATTTTTTCCCAATCCAAATCACACGAAGTACCTGAGCTCTAGGGATCAGAAAAAATAATTTAAGAAGGGGACTGCTACTAGAATTTTCTACCATCAAATGTGAAGTCTGATTCTTTTGCTTCTAGCAAATAGGAGGACATTTCCTACTTCATTAAAAGAGAAATTAACACTAACTGGGAGACTTTTTTCTTTCATAGGCTTGTTGGAAGCTCTTTTGACAGGATGTCAGGTATCTTCAGTATGTTGATAATATTCAGTGGTAGATCTTGATCCCTTCCTGACCAGGTGATATTGTCAAAGTCTTACCCCAGTGTCTGGAAGCTGTGCTGGTTTGACTGGAGAGGAAAAGAGCTCAGGCAAGATTGAAAGATTGAATGGTTGAGGATATTTAGATATGAAGATGCTTCACCTTTAGCCCTGAATGAGGTTACATATCCCCCTTAGGACTGGTATACAGTTTGGACTCGTTCACAGTATGATCTGGTGGAGCATATGTGCTCTAGGTCCCATCAATTAAACAGTGTTATCTGATGAGACCCATGGAGCCTTTGCAGCACCAGTCCAATGGAATGATATCCCTTCAGAGACATATATGGCTCCCTCCTTCACTTTGATCAAATGAGCTCTTAAGGCCTGGTTGTTTCCTCAGACCTTGGCCTAGAATGGGTGGGAGGCTTCTGTTAACCGTTGTTTTGTGAGAATTCTGTCTTATTTTTCCAGATGTCTGCTTTTTTTAATTGTTTGTACTTTGTTGCTTGGATTGCTTATTAAGTTAATAAATAAAACAGATGCCATGATTTCAAACTACATATTCTAAAGCACTGTTTCAGTATAACCTAACAGAAAGAGAGCTATACAGTAAGTTATAGTTACACTGTTTTCTTATAGTGCCAAGGTGAGAAGCCCCATTTATGTAAGAAGAATACATCTTGTAGCTTCTTTAGTTTGTAAATTAGGAGAAAGGTACATATAGTCGTCCCCTACATGGGGCTTGTTCCTTTCCCCGGTAGTGCAGAAAGGAGCAGATCCCCATATTTAAAACAAACAAATCAATATAAAAATTGAAGCAACTTCTGATATCCCAGCTGAGCATTAAATTCTGTGGCTGTGGTGCCTTCTGAACAATTACAGCTCACAGCAGTCCAAATGAAAATGTTTGTTGAAAACAACATGTGCATAATTAAGGCTTAATGAGCCCTTGTCTGTTTGGAATCTGCAATTAGATTTATAATAGAAAATACTAGCAAATGCCAAATCATTTAAAAAGAAACTGCAATGAAAGGTAATTTTGTTGTAAATCTTTAGTAATACTGTAATTGAATGAGCTGGATGTATTGCAGGAAAGGCTGGTGAGAGCATTGGGCAGGTGTGTAGCGTTTTATCTTATCTGTATTTTTCTATCTTTGAAGCTGTCAGTTCCATTTTTAACTGCTGAGCAAAACTACACAACTTCTCTGAAATGAACATAGATTCAATCTGGTTTTCTCCCACTGAGCCATTAATTAGTTGGACAAAACTCCTTTTACATTGTTTCACCAACATATTTTAAATGTATTGTTGGTTGTAATGGTAATAATAAAGTATCAAATAGAGAAGCACAATAAGTTTGAAGGATTCAAATATTTTAAAATTTTACAAGCTGTTGAAATTGCTGAATGCTAACATTTCCTTATTCTGTCATTGCATGACTCACAAAGCTAGATAATATCTTTAAATGTATGTTTCCCTGTATTGATCTGTGCAGCTTTTGCCAAAGCTGTTTATTCATTTCCTGCCTTCCTTCCAAATACAAAATTTAACATATGAAAATATATAAAATTAATTAAAGAGCAATAGGACACAGTTGAGGCAATTTATAATAAATCCTAAAATTAAATTTTGTAGAGCCAGTTTGGTGTAATGATTCAGACACCAGGCTATAAACTAGAGGACTGAGTTTTATTACCTACCACCTTAAGCCCAAAGCCAGCTGGGTGATCTTGGGCCAGTCACTCTCCCTCAGACCTTAAAAGGAGGCAATGGCAAACCAGTTCTGAAAATCTTTGCCAAGAAAATGACAGGAACCTGTCCAAGTAGTCACCAGGAATCAATAGTGACTCAAAGGGACAAAATAAAAATTAAAAAGCTTATTAATAAACAAGTATTACTAATAAGAAGTAAAATTTTTTAGAAATATGAGATAATAATAAACTTGATGCATAAAAATAGGGAAAATATATTAAATGTTATTAAGGCTTTGAGCCCTAAAAAATTTTCAGAGCAAGTTTTCTGAAAAGTCATCAGCACCCAAGCTATATTTAACATTAGCAGCAAAACTGATTATTACCACATAGGGAGACCTCAGCAAATGTGTATGTGTGACATATTTGCATAAAAATATACAAATTTCTATATGAATCCTATATAGACTGGGATACAATAAATATCTAAATATTGCTGAATTAATAACTAATAATTAAATTAATTGCCTGTAATATGATTTATTTATCTTACGTACAAAACTGATCCTTATCTTAGTATGCAAACTATTTTATTTTCTACACATGGAGGACTGACAATTACAAAAATATATAGTATACATCTATACTCCATCCATTCTTTGCTCCTTTGCTCATAGAAATTAAACAAACAAACAAACAAATAAATAGATGTTGGGATGCTTTATCTTCAGATCATATTTAGTCTTGCTAGTTTTACTTCAGATCAGACTAAATATGATCTGAAGATAAAGCATCCCAACATCTATTTATTTGTTTGTTTAATTTATATGCCACCCATATCTCTTTCCAGTGATTCTACCTGTTATATGTAAATAATTGAATAAAGGCAAGCTTGGGGTAAAGTGCAGGGTTCTGGCCCTGCACTTCTGATTGGGTGTTAAGCGGCTAGATCGGATTGGTCGGATTCTGAGAATCTGATTGGCCCTTAACGAAGGACTCTTATTGGTACTGGAGCTAGCACTTCACAAGCTCCTATTGGTTATTTAACATTAGCATTACCTATATAAGCAGAGTTGTTGTTATACAAGTTACAAGTCACTATGCAATAAAGAGTTGAAAGTTCACCAACTAAGACTGTCTCCATTCATTCTACCCATGCCTGAATCTATGACACTGGCGACGAAGGTGGGATTTGGAGACATCTGATCTTAAGGAACTTGGAAGAAAAAACAGAGCACGTGTAAAAAAACGGCGCCACCAACGGAAGCCACGTCCGGCGGCATCGTACCACCCGCTCCGTACGATCCATCCCAAGAGGATTGGGAATCCTACATGGATCGCTTTCAGATGTTCCTCGAAACGAACAACCTGAAGGACGCCACACCAGCCAAGAAGCGGGCGCTGTTCCTGACGTACTGTGGCCCGGCTGTCTTTAAAATGGCTAAAGCCCTCGCGAAGCCTCGTGAAGTGAAAGCAATAAGCTGGGACGACCTCGAACCTCTCCTGAGAGACCATTACGCGCCAACCGTACCCACACTCGTGAGACGCCACGAGTTCTATCAACGAAGCCAACGAAAAGGAGAGAGTGTGGCTGACTTCGTGGCAGACCTCCGGCAATTGGGAGGCCTCTGTGGGTTCGCAGACTTAGATGAAGCATTGAGAGACCGCCTAATTCTGGGATTAGATGCACTAAACGTGCAGAGCAAGCTGATGGCGAAGGGCGACATCGGCCTTGTTGACGCCATCGCCGAAGCCACCGCCGCTGAGGCAACAAAAAAGTCAGTGGCGCAGCTACGGCGAAGCCGAAACCCCACAAACCCACCGACAGGCGACATCTCACCCAGCTCAGAAGGGCAGTTGGCAACAACGCACTACGAGGACCTCTCTTCGTCGTCAGACAGCGACGAAGAAGGGGTCCATCGACTGCGTTCCGACCGGGACCCTCGTCCTAAAACCTCACGCCCTTGCGCTGGCTGCGGGGCAAACCATCCCAGGGCAGACTGCAAATTCCGCGACGCACTCTGCCACGAGTGCGGGAAATGAGGCCACATCGGTCGAGTCTGTCGCAGTTTACCGGGACCAAGCCCGGCCTCAAAGGGAACCAACTTTCGCCAATCGGCAGGAAACCGTCCTGTAAGGCGAGACCCAGCAAACCACTCCTACAGATATCAAGCGTTACAGAAAGAAGAGGCTCACCATACTATCACTATAGGTCAGGCCTCGGCCCTGGACGCTAAGAAGATTCGAGTTACAGTAGCCATAGAGAACCAACCCTGCCACATGGAGGTCGATTCGGGATCGTCCCTCTCGATGGTGTCGTGGAAGACATTAAAGCAGCTCATTCCTACCATCCAACGCCAAGACCTTCGAATGCAATGCCTTATCCTTAAAGATTACCAAGGGAATCGGATCCCTGTGGTCGGGTCTTGTCGAGTCCGCGTCTCGTTTAAAAAGCATACGGCATACTTACCTCTAACGATCATCGATAGGAACAGGCCTAGTTTGTTGGGCCTCCAATGGTTTGCGCCACTCGGCATCGAGCTAGCCGGCGTGAACCGAGTCGGTGATTGCGAGTGGGAGGAGGATCTTATGTCTGAATTCAGCTATGTCTTCGCAGATCGTCTGGGCGAGTATAAGGGGACCCCAATCTCGTTCAGCCTCGACCCTAAGGTCGCCCCGATCCGTTTAAAGCCCCGTCGAGTTCCGTTCGCCCTTAAGGCCAAGATAGATGAACAACTTGACAAACTAATTAAACAAGGGGTACTGCAACCCATTGATCATTCCCCATGGGAAACTCCTATTGTAAACCCTATTAAACCAGATGGGTCAATCCGAATCTGTGGGGACTACCGGGCCACTCTAAACCACGCCCTCCAACAGAACGCGTATCCAGTGCCGATGGTGCAGCACCTCCTTCATTCCCTGGGAGGTGGAAAGGTTTTCGCTAAGCTAGATTTAGCTCAAGCCTATCAACAATTGCCCGTGGACGATAAAACAGCCCAAGCCCAAACGATAGTAACGCACAGAGGTGCTTTTAAATGTACCCGATTGCAGTTCGGGGTGAGTGTGGCCCCGGGAATATTCCAAAGTTTAATGGAACGATTGTTACAGGGAATCAAGGGCGTGGTTCCGTATTTTGATGACTTACTGATTGCAGCTCCTAGTAAAAAAATTCTGCAGAATCGTTTAAAATGTGTGCTTAAAAAATTCCAAGAAGCGGGATTGAAAGTAAAAAGGGATAAATGTCATCTGTATACCGACAGTGTTGAATTTCTAGGTTATCGCATTGATAGGCAGGGTATTCACCCAACTGAGAGTAAATTAAGGGCGATTAGAAATGCTCCCAGACCTTGTAACAAAACTGATCTTCAAGCATTTTTAGGCCTTATCAATTTCTACAATGTGTTTTTACCGCATAAGGCGACTGTGGCTGAACCATTACACCGGTTATTAGATAAGAAAGCATTGTGGGTTTGGGGTTACCGAGAAGAAAAAGCGTTTAGAAATGTAAAAAATTTACTTACATCTGATTCTGTACTTATGCAATATAATGAAACATTACCCTTGGTTATAACTTGTGATGCCTCACCGTTTGGGGTGGGCGCTATTTTGAGCCATGTGCTACCTAATGGAAATGAGGCTCCCGTTGCATACTTTTCGAAGACTCTATCCCAGGCAGAACGTAACTATGGACAAATAGACAAGGAGGCTCTTGCAATTGTGTCAGCCGTAAAAAAATTCCATGAAGGACATTTACAATTGTAACCGACCACAAACCTTTATTGGGGATAATCGCTGGGGACAAACCAACTCCCTATATATTGTCCCCAAGAATGACTCGATGGTCAGAGTTTCTAGCTGCTTATAATTATCGATTGTTACATCAACCGGGGAAAGCCATTCCCCATGCCGACGCACTCAGCAGAGCACCACTACCAGAGACCCTCGACGATCCAGCACCAACAGTATCGGCGTTACAAATCGAAACGCTCAACTCGCCTCCTATGACTGCTCGAGATATCGCGAGGGAGACCAGACGAGACCACACCCTAGCATGAGTCCTAGGCTGGGTAGAGCGTGGATGGCCATTGGATCAGATCCCAGATGACTTCGCACCATTTAAAACAAGACAGACTGAACTTTTTTCTCAAAAAGGCTGCGTTATCTGCGGCGATAGAGTCGTCGTCCCAGAACGACTCCAAAAGACGCTATTACAAATCTTGCACGATGGACATCCCGGGATCGTGCGAATGAAGGCACTCGCATGGAGCTACGCTTGGTGGCCAGGCATGGACCGACACATCGAGCGATGGGTCAAGGCCTGCACCAAGTGCCAACAAACCAGCAACGCACCACCAAAAGCTGCACCGACCGAATGGGAGACGCCACGTGGACCCTGGTCCAGAATCCACCTGGATTTCGCAGGGCCGATCAAAGGACAGACATTGCTGTTGACTGTCGATGCATACTCTAATTGGTTAGAAATTCATCGAATGGCCAATACAACCTCCGAAGCAGTCATTAAAGTCCTCAATAGACTCTTTGCAACTCATGGATTGCCGGACGTCCTGGTGTCTGATAACGGACCACAGTTTACAGTGCTAATGTTTGAACAGTACCTTGCTGACAACGGCATCCGCCATGCGCTCACCTCGCCGGCGCATCCTGCTACCAACGGCCGAGCGGAACTCATGGTACAATTTGTAAAAAAGACTTTACAAAAGCTGGACTATGATAATCTTGACGAAAAAATAAACCGCATTGTACTTCTACAACACATCACTCCGCACAGCGAAACCGGCAGAACTCCCGCTGAACTTCTCATGGGGCGAAAACTCTGTTCCCGCCTTGACCGACTGCACCCTGCTTACGAGCCAGAAAAACCTCCAGGATCCAGCGGACGCTACCGTACCTTCAAGGTAGGCGACCCCGTTTATGCAAGAAATTTATCGGGCGACCCAGTTTGGATTGAAGCAACGGTAATACGCAAGACTGGGCCCAGATCCTATATTGTAAAATGTATTGATGAGAGATTATGGAAAAGACATATTGACCAATTACGGTCACAACTTATAACTGCTAGCCAACAACTTCCCAACGACCAAACTGGGGGGGGGGGAAGGAAGAGAAGATGACGATATACCAGAAAACCTGTTCCAGGAAAGCGAATCAAGTGAAACCCAGGAAATGGAGCAGGAAGAAGAATTGTACGCTCCAAGGGAAATCACACCAGAACGAGAAGCCGAGCCACTACAAAACAACACCCTACCTTAACGGGACTGCACGCAGCCAGTCCAAAGAAAATCTGACAGACCCAAGAGACAACCGTCCTATTTAAAGGTCTACATAGTCACAAACTAATTGTGAAGCCAGGGGGAAGGGGTGTTATGTATGTAAATAATTGAATAAAGGCAAGCTTGGGGTAAAGTGCAGGATTCTGGCCCTGCACTTCTGATTGGGTGTTAAGCGGCTAGATTGGATTGGTCGGGTTCTGAGAATCTGATTGGCCCTTAACGAAGGACTCTTATTGGTACTGGAGCTAGCATTTCACAAGCTCCTATTGGTTATTTAACATTAGCATTACCTATATAAGCAGAGTTGTTATACAAGTTAGAAGTCACTATGCAATAAAGAGTTGAAAGTTCACCAAGACTGTCTCCATTCAATCTACCCATGCCTGAATCTATGACACTACCATCTATCATAGTCACTTCCTTGTGAAAGTGATGATCTGGACCTCCATACAGATGGCCCTTTCCATTGGATTGACTCTGTATAGGATAGAAATATACTTCAAAAGAGGATTTGGAGGGTTTCCTGACAATCATTAATCCCATGCAGTTTCTTGGTTTCCATATGCTATGAAAGTCATGAACATAAAAACTACATCTGAACCCTCCCCCAATAATTAATCTGATAACAGATAATCAGAGTTGGAAGGGACCTTATAGGTCATCTAGTCCAACCCCCCGCCCAAGCAGGAGACCCTACACCATTTCTTTCTTTCTTTCTTTCTTTCTTTCTTTCTTTCTTTCTTTCTTTCTTTCTTTCTTTCTTTGGTAAATTTTGAGTTTTCACAAAAAAATACAAATAAAACATCCTTTTCAAAAGTAGTGTAATCTCGGGTTACATTTCTTCGTACAGAGACAAATTCAATTTCATGCTCATTTTTATGTTCTATTCCATATCTTATTACTGTTTTCCATATTCTACATAGCTTCTGCCCCCTTTTAATTTTCTCAATTTTATTTTAATTATCTGGTCTCAATTCAAATAATTATTTTTATACTTTCTGTCCTGTTTCAATTTCACATTATCTTTTCTCATCAAACAAAGTTTCTCTGTAGTTGCTAATTGGAGTATGACACCTTTATATCTTTTAAGTTTATCCATTTAACTCTTATTTAGGCTTCAATATATACCTTAAAGTTATAACATTCAATATAATACATAACTTCCATTCGGATTCTGCTTGGTACATTCTCCATAGAGCTGCTGTGAGCATCCAGAGTGGGAGGTGCTCCAGTCTCCGCTCTTCCAGGCTGAGCTATAATTGAGGAACGCTCCTCTTCCTCCACGTGACACCTCCGTAGCATTCCCCAGTTTTAGCTCAGCCTCGCAAGAGACAGGCAGCTCTTACGTTTTCTCCTTGGCTGATCCAGGTTTTTTTGCCTAATTTTTGCCTATTTTTTTCCTTTTTTGGTTGTTGTTATCTGGCCTCAGCGTTCATTCGGCCTATTGGCTTTTGGATATTCCTTTTTATTTACTCTCAAGTAAAACATAATAGTAATATATTTTTCCTTCTATTAGCATACTCTATAGTTTAGTTAGGCCCTTTTTTGGCCTTACCTCTTATGTTAACACACACACAAAAAAGAAAAAGAATAAAATAAAATAAAATATATTTAAATTAGGCATATATATTACGATACAACCAAAAAAAATTTTTACCAAAAGGGGGATGCGGCCCAACCATAGGATATTCGGCCCACATTATAGGCCGTACACCTAGGCGTGCCAACCGCCTTTTTATTTAATATTGCTCTGTACCTGGTATTTTATCATGGCAGAAGACAATCCCAGAGGACCTTCCTTGAAGGCTAAGTCAGAGATGCACCATTTGCACAAAGGGGCCAAGGACTCATCCAAGGCTTCTCAAAGAAAAAAACATAAAACGCCTTAAGGCGACACAAGGATTTGGAGAAGGAATTTTATAAACGTTCAAAGGGCTCTCAATCTGTAACCCCAGTTCCTAATTTTCCCATCCTTTCTGCTTCCACATAACCCACCCCTCTGCCAGAACAACTTCCTCCTCCCAGGTGCAGTTCACCTGTTCGGAGCTTCCAGGTCTCCCAGACACTGAGGCTACATTCACGACCGCTGCTGGCTTGTGTCCAGAGGAACCATCCACGGTCCTTATTTCAGACAGCATTAGAGAATGGAGGCAGCTGGCCATGCACCAAGGGATCACGGAGGGTATCCAACAGATGACCAGATCAGGGCCTCAAGCGATGGCTCCTGAGGTTGAATCAGTTTCTGGCAGATCCCTCCCCAAACCGAAACCTCACCATGGTCAGGTACTTCTCCAAAGGGGAGATCCCCTTTCCAGAGGGGGTGGAGGAAGTAGAAATGGGCCTTGTGCCCTTCAGGGAAACCAAAGGATCGGATAGGGGGTCCTTCCACTTCTCTGAACCCCTGTCGGAGATGGATCCAATGGAAGGAGAAATGTCAGAGGATAAGAGTATTCCCCCTGACCAGCCTGCTTTCATAGGCCTGTTTGAACCTCATTTGTTCGAGTCCTTGCTAATCAAGGTGAACAATATTTTGGGTCTGATGTCCCAGTTACCCTCTAATACCTCCCCAGCAGCCTCTGGAGTCCCAGAGGATCCTATTTTCAAGCAGCCGGTCATGGAGACCGAGGTCATTCCTACTCCACTCATTTTCTCCGGCTTAGTAGCAAAGCAGTTGGCCTCGTCAGCCCCCCCCCCCCCGCTCCTTCCAGTCAGGACAAGATTTTTTTTTTAATCTCGATGCGGATTTCTCTTCCTTGCCATACACCCCAGAGGTGGATGACTCCATAGTAAGTCTCACATTGTCCTCTACTCCAACTGATGCTCTGGAAGCTCTAAAGCCAGAGGACTAGCGGGCCCAGACAACATTTCGTCGGGTGCATCAATCCAATGCTTGAGCCATTCAATCAGCCACGGCTGCATCCCCTTCACTCGATCCTCTATTCGATGGCTCCGTCATTTGAAGCAGTATGTCCCCACCTCTAACACCAGGGCGCATCAGGACATTGCCACAGCGGAACTTGTGGCCAACACTACCTTCCACTCCACAAAAAATTTTCTCCTGGGCTATCTCCTGTCACGTTTCAGCCCGGTGGCTGCCTTGACATAAACACTGGCAGGCAGACATTAAGACTAAAGCTGATTTGGCTTCTGCTCCCATCTCGGGAGGCTAAGTATTTGGTCTGACTCTGGAACCATTGTTCATGGAGAGCCTAAGTAAAAGAAATTTCTCCCATGGCCCTTCACAGACAGAAGTTCCAGAGTGTCCCAACCTTTTTAAGGGGATCCGTTCATTTCTCCTATCAGGTTCCCTTCTTCCCCAGATTTCAGAGAACCCCGCTCTTTCGGCCGGCCTTTCAGGACCGGAATGACACGGGTGTCAGGAACAGGAGGGGGGTCAACCACGGGAGACCATTTTGGGGCGCAGGAAGTAGATCATCCCGGCGCCCTAGATAAGGCTTCCAGCCACCTACCCCATTGGCGGTCAACTCACATAGTTTGCTGACCAATGGGGATCATCCACTTCTGATATTTGGGTTAGGGACACTGTTAAAGTTGGCCTCTCCCTTGAGTTTTTAGTTCCCCTCTCTGGAGCATGTCATGGTTTCCCCTCTTTCCAGAGGCCGTACCAAGTGTATTCTCATAGAAACCACTATTAACACCTCACCAAAATCGATGCCATGCAGCCCGTACATCCTCGCACCGAGGAATGGGGTTCTACTCCCACTTTTTTCCTACTTCCTAAACACTCCAGATGCTGGAGGCCCACCCTAGATTGAAAGGCTTAATGTGGTCCATCATGGTTCAAGATGCCTACACTTCAGTCCATTCTGCGGGGCACTAGGAGGGGAGACTGGCTCACCTCCTTTGACCTCTCAGAAGCATAATTTCCCATTCCCATTCATCTCTTATTTTTCAAATTTCTGAGACCTGGCTACACTGGTCAAATTTTTCAATACATGGCCTTTCCCTTTGGTCTACCCTCGACCTCGAGGATCCTTACCAAGGTTCTGGCTGTCCCATCAGCTCACCTCAGAGACTTCCCCATGCACAGTCTCTATTATCTGGATGATATCCTCATCGTCTCTCCTACCAAATGCCACGCCGAAGGGGACACTAGATTCATCCTCTCGGTTCTTCAGGCCCATGAGCTTCTTGTACATTGGGAGCAGAGTCAACTTACACCCCCCCCACTCGAATAGCTCCCTTAGGGGCAGTGATTGATTCAGTTGAAGGGACGGTCTTCTTTTCCCCTGGAAGATTTCTCAGTATTCAGAAATCGGTCAGGAACATTAGGCGAACAAAAAGACGCCATTTCTGGTCTTATAAAGTTTACTGGGCCAATTGGTCTCATGCATATCCATTGTTTCCTGGGCCCGGCCCCATTCCAGATCTGTGCAGTAGTTGCTGCTACCTTATCACCACTCCGGAAGGAGCAATTCGAGAGCTGTGGCGAAGGTTCCCTCAAGGGTCCTTGTGTCACTTCTTTGGCAGACCAGACCCACGATCAACAAGGGCACCTCTTCAGGAGCCCCCAGGGGTTACCCTCATGACAGACGCCAGCCTACCTGGATGGGGGGCCCATATCCACTTGCTCTCAGCTCAGGGCACCTGGTCAGCAACTGAGCAAAGGTGCAGTATAAACGGGCGGAGGCTTCACATAGTATACCCGGCCCTACGCACTTTCCTTAAGTATGCGGGCGCCTTGTACTGGTCCTGACAGACAACATTACAACCAAGGCGCATATCTACCGACAAGGGGGGCAGACATGACATCCGTCTCATGAGGGAGGCTGAGCATCTCTGTCGCTGGGCGGAGACCAACCTATTGTCCATCAGGGCAGATCACATCTCGGGAGTTTTAACGTTCAGGCAGACGGGTTGAGCAGGGCCACCTAAGACAAGGCAGGATGGCACATTAATCCCTCCCTGTTCAAAATAATAATGCAGAGGAGGCCTCAGCAATATTAGGCCACCCCCTATTGGACCTATTCGCGTCCCCGCTCAACGCCCAGGTACCGAGATTCTTCTCCAGGTACCCCCCAAGGGGCAGAGAATCACAACACCCTATGTTGGCCCTGGCCTACCGGTCTCTTTTACACAATTTCCCCCTACCACTAATCCCCAAAGTGATCCTAAAGCTGATCCACGAGAGGGCAGAACTCCTCCTGGTTGCCCCGTACTGGACCAGGAGACCGTGGTTTTTTGCAGACCTTCGTAACCTTTCAGTGGTCCCTCCCTGGAGGATCCCCAGGGCAGGATCTCGCTATCCCGGGGACCTCTTCAGCATCCAAATCCCCAGTGGCTTCAGTTAGACGTCTAGAGGCTGAGCAGGACCATCTAAGAAGGGGGGGGTTCCAATCAGGTCATTGAGACCATCTCGGCAGCGAGACGGTCTCAGCTACCCAGATATATCATGCTACCTGGATCATTTTCTCTAACTGGTGTCACAAGTCACACATTAATCCGCTTCCCCAACGGCTGCTCAAGTTTTGGCCTTCTGGCAAGAAGGGCTGGACAAGGGCCTCTCCCTCAATACCTTGCGAAGGTAGTTGGCAGACTGATTAATGGTCATTTCTGGTGATCCTATGAACCATCTTCACACCACTGTCATATCCGGGCATCCCGTAGAGGAGCCATCAGTTTGCATTCTCCACTGATACACAGATATCCAACTGGAGACTCTCACGGCACTGTCTAAACTGCCTTTCGAACCCCTAAGAGAGGCATCAATTCAATTCCCTACGTTCAAGGTAGTGCTTCTCATACCGGTTTCATCTGCATGACGGATATCTGAAATAGCAGCTCTATCCATTAGAAAGGATCTCTATGTTTTTCCTTGGTGATTGGGTGGTCCTGCGTCCAAACCCTTCCTCCTGCCCAAGGTTAACTCAGCCTTTCGCAGATCACAGGAATTCATTCTTCCTAAATTTGGCCCCAGGCCTTCTCCGAGAGGGAAAGGCTGTGGCATTCCATCGATGTCAAACGTGCGTTACATATTTATATCAATCACACTTGGCCTATCAGGAAGTCAGAAGCATTGTTCCTGTCATTCCAACCAAAGACGCTGGGTTTCAAAGTATCCCCGTCTACTGTAGGCCTTGGATCAGAGCTACAATCTCCAAGGCCTATCTAACTCAGGCGCTTCCTGTTTCCAGTGGAATAATCGCACATTCTACAGGGAGTACGGCTACTCCGGCAGCCTGGGCTACCCAGGCTTCGATACATGATATACGCCAAGCGGCCACCTAGGCGTTCCCGTCTCCCTTTATTCGTCATTGTAAAATCAATGTGTTTTTGCTTCAGCAGAAGCATCCCTGGCAGACGAGTCCTTCAACAAATGGCAAGAGAGCCAGAGGATATTCCAACCCAGACGGAGTCCCTCCCGTAGGACAGGCCATGCTTTGGTATGTCCCACTCTGGATGCTGGCAGCAGCTCTATGGAGAATGGGTGTTGGTACTTACCTGATACTCCCTTTCTCGTCGAGCTGCGTAGAGCATCCAGCCCCACCCAAAATTGTCCGTCTGGTGGGGAGTCCTGTTTCGGCCAACGATTCAATCAGTTAAGTAATTGTGAGCTGCTACAATAGTTTTGAGGAGATAATAGTGTTTGCCTTCTCGTCTTCGTAAAACTGGGGAATGCTACGGAAGTGTCACGTGGAGGAGGAGGAGCGTTCCTCAATTATAGCTCAGGCTGTAAGAGCGGAGACTGGAGCACCTCCTACTCTGGATGCTCTACGCAGCTCGACGAAAAAGGGCGTATCAGGTAAGTACCAACTCCCATTCTTAAAATACACACTATATTCTTTTAAAAAAAAAAGATTATAAATATATGTAATTAAAACAACACATTCCATTCCAATTCAATTTTATCATTAATATTAATATTCATTAAATTCTTTAACATTACTTTTCAATTAAATATCATACTTCTATGGGAACAGTTATAAGCTTTCCATAATTAATTCCCCCTCCTCTTCACTTTTATTTTATAAAATATTAACTAATTAATATGTTCCCATCTATTCCTAATTCAATTTTCTCATTTATTTTATTTCATTTATTTTATTAACAAACATTTCACTAGATTACAGTAACTATTTTATCCCTCATTTTAATCATACATTGTTTCCAATTTTCTAAAATTATTTCTATTACTAATATAACAATACAATCCTTTTTCCAGATCCTGCCCTTTTATTCTTTTTCTCTCCTTTCCTGCTTATAAAATTTTTTTAGTGTCCAGAAATCTTTATTATCTCTTTGACATTTTGTTTTATTTTCAGCTTAATTGCCTGTTGATGTCAAAGCGAATTTTTTTTCTGATTTCTTATTGAAGTCTTTTAGTTGTCAGTATAGGGAAAGGGAGAGAAGAAAAAAAAACCCAAATCTTTCCCTTTTCACTTTCCTTCGCTGCTTCAGACTCTTCTTTGGGAATGATGTTATTTTTTTTTTAGTTTGAATTCCAGGGTACCTTAGTTATTGCTTTTGCAATTTAACCCAGTCAGCCAAAACTTTCACATCTTATTTTTCTCCTGCACATTCTTTCCGGTCAAATTCTTCTTTGAGGTGACCAATTCTGACCACCGCTACAACCACCTTCGGGAAAGGGTGTAATGGCCAGCTGAGGAGGAGAGATGCGGCTCTCCTCAAACCTGCTGGCAGTCTCCCCCTTCTTTGCCACCTCTACGGGGTGGCTTAGCCCCGAAACCAGCTGGCTCGGGACACTCCAGTGGCGAACCCAGACCGAAACCGTGCAAGATCACAGATTTCTGTCTGTCACCAAAGAAACTCAAACCGGAAGCCGACCCTACACCATTTCTGACAAATGGCAGTCCAATCTCTTCTTGAAAGTTTCAACTGATGGCACTCCCACAACTTCCAAGGCCAAGCTGTTCAATTGGTTGATTGTTCTCACTGTCAGAAAGTTTATAATATAGATCAGGGGTGTCAAACTCAAGCCTCAGGGACCAGAGCCAGTGGAGTGCTTAGATCTGGCCTACAGGGCTGCCCTTGAAACATCGAAGAACCAGCCTGTGGTGCCTCTGCCAGCAAAAAGGGAACTCAGAAGTGCCATGCACCACCTTCCTGAGCTTCATTTTTGCTGGCAGACTGCTGCAGGAGGCTATCGCAGCCGAAAACAAAGCTAGGGATGCTTGCCCTCTGTTGCCTAGGGCTCTGGACAGCCTGTGGTGCCATCTGGGGTCATCTGTGTGGCCTGAGAGGGACAGGGAGGCTCCTCTGGAGGACAAGGATTTGATGCTTTCCTTGGTCTAGCCTTCCTCTGCTGGAGACAGTGGATCTCCCCAGCCCCAACCAGGCCACCTGGATGAGTGATGTTGAGCTGGCCATGCCCACCCTAGCCATGCCTATCCGGCCCCCAAAGTCAAACAACTGTGATGCGGCCCTCATTGAAATTGAGTTTGACACCCCTGATCTAGATACTTATAACACCATCACCCAAAAGGAGATCCTGATACTTAAGGAAAGCAACTGCTTGGCAGTTAATATAGTAGCATTAATCTTAGCTATTGCTGTGGTCTGGTTCCTCCTGGTAGTCTTTCTCTTAACCATGAAGATCTCTCATATCACCTCAGCTGTTCAGCCTTTACAGTGAAGACTTTTCAGTGAAAGCTGTACTATCTGGGGCAACTGGTTTTGAAAAAGGATTTTATATTAATACATTTGCTTTTGCAAGCATTGTTAAGAGCCCTTTAATGAGTTAAAATGAGTTGAAAAAAAAAGATGTTCATAGAATAAAAAAAGTACATAACAATAAACAGTCCATCCCCAAATTAAACCATATATAAAATCAAATCAAATCAGAAAGCAATAAAAATAGATATTGAACCTCTCTAAATCAAAGGCTGTCTTAAAAAGTTCTATTTTTAATAATTTCATGAAACCTAACAAAGTAGGAGCTGATCAGATTTCAGGAAAGATGGAATTCTATTATACTGGCAGCACACAAAAATGTACACCCATTTGTGGGTGTACATTATCTTAATCTCATGGAAACGAGAGGTTACTAATAGAGTATCCTTGGGTGGGTCAAAATTGAATGGAAGAGACAGTCCTGGAAATATCTTAGTGACAAGCTACATAGGACTTTGCAAGTCAAAAATATTTCTTTGAATTGCACACAGAAACTAATTACACACAGGAATCCAGTGCAGAATCTGAAGCACAGGTGCAAAGTGCTTACAGCAGCAACTATCCACTAACAACCAGACTGTGGTATCTGAACTAACTGAATCTTCCACATGATCTTTAAAGGCAGCTTCATGTAGAGCACCTTGTAATAACCCCACTGAGAGGCGTTAAGGGCATAAGTTATAAACGCATCGATCATAAAACTAATAGAATTTCAGCCCCTTGCTAACAACAGTCTTCCTTTGACTATACAAATGTCTTCACTCCAAACCTCCATTTGTGGAAGCTGTCATGTTGCCAGAATTCCTATTACTACTAATAAAAAAACTCCCAATCCCAGATTCTATTCTATTTTGTTCTATTCTATTCTTTGAATGCAGAGAAACAGGAACCCTCATCCGTTATCCTTAGCTGCCACCAAGGACGTGCAATAAATAATCCTCATCGTATTAATTCAGTTAACAATACCCAGAACCATCTGAGTTTTGCTTCAAACATAACTCCTCTTGGGGAACTGTGCATATACAGATTGTCAATACCAGTGGTTCTTAACCTGGGTGATATCACCCCCCAGGGGGCAATTTCATTTTTTGAGGAGGTGATGGAACGAAAAGGGGCAATGCAGGGATGAAGGAATGGAAAGGGGGCAATATGGGGGTGATGGAGCGAGAAGTTTTGGGGACACTTTTGAGACTTTTTTCGTACAGTGAACTGCTATATATCTGTCATGCAAAAATGGGCATTGGTAGAAGTTACCGTGAACGCCCTTTCTATCTATGCTGCAAGAGAGCCCAGGATGGGTTGACTCCTTCCTATGACATCATAGCTGAGTCTGTACTAAGATATAAAAGCCAGCCCTTGGGAGAGACTCCAGCTTTGGTGAAGATACTTGACAGACTGAAAGGTGTCTCTGAAAGCCCAAAATAAATACAGAAACATGTTTTACCCTCTCCAGACGACTCAAGGGAGGGGCTGGGCTCTCTCGCAGCATAGATAGAAAGGGCGTTCACGGTAACTTCTACCAACACCCATTCTCCTCCATGCTGCATCGAGAGCCCAGGATGGGACATACCAAAACTTGCATGTCTATGGGCGGGTCCTCGTCTGGCTCATCTCACTGACTGTGGAACCACTCGTTGAAGCACCCATCTGCCGAAGGCTGCATTCCCAAGCCAAAAGCATCCAGATGGTAGTGTCTGATGAAAGGAGATGGGGATGTCCACGTGGCCGCACGACAAATCTCCTTCAAGGATGCTTGGATCGCCCAGGCAGCAGAAGTGGCCACGCTTCTGGTAGAGTGCGCCATCAGACCTTGGGGAACTGGAAGCTTTGTAGGCTTGCTCAATGCAAGACCTGACCCACCTGCTAAAATTTGGAGAAGAGGCCTTGTGCCCCAAATGAGAAGGGAAAAAGGAAACAAATATGGCTTCCGACTTCCTGAAGGAGGAAGTGCACTTAATGTATATTCTAAGAGCCCTTCTTACGTCTAGTGTGTGCCACTGCCGCTCTAAGTCATGGTGCGGGAGAGGACAGAAGTCAGGCCAAACAATGTCCTGGGACCTGTGAAACCAGATGTTAACCTTTGGAATAAATGAGGGGTCCAGATGAAGAACAACCCTATCATTGTGAAAGGAACAAAAGTCCTTCTCTGGTGGAAAGAGCAGCAAGCTCGGAAACCCTCCTGGCAGAAGTGATGGCAACAAGGAACACTACCTTCAGAGTCAGGAAACGGAGAGACACTGTTCTAAGGGGTTCAAAGGGGGGCTTTGTAAGGGCATTAAGGACCAAATGAAGGTCCCAGGAAGGATACCTGTGAACCACCAGAGGGTGCAGGTTGGAAGCCCCTTTCAAAAACCTCCTGACTGAAGGATGATGGGATAAGGAAGGAAGCGAACCCCATGAAAGGACTGATGAGAGGGCCATAACCTGCCTGCGTAAGCTGTTGGGGGCCAAACCTTTCTCCAGCCCATGCTGAAGGAAGCTAAGAACTTCTGCCAACTGAGCTGAAGCAGGAGAAAGACCCTCCCTGAGGCACCGTCGGGAAAAAGCCTTCCAGGTGGCATCATAGATGCACCTTGTAGAAGGTTTGTGAGAAGCCAGGATAGTGAAGGTGACCCTTTCTGGAAAATCAGCCTCCTTTAGCCACTGCCGCTCAAGTGCCACATGATCAGCTTGAACCACTGGGGCTCTGGGTGAAGCAGGGCCCCCTGGTGAAGGGAGATTAGATGGACAGGGATCCTCCAAGGAGAAGCCACCGATAGGTTGACCAGGTCCACAAACCAGGTCCTCCTTAGCCAATAGGGTGCCAGGAGGAGCTCCGCACATTCCTCCAACCTCTTCCGAATTACTGCCGGAATGATGGGAAGTGGGGGAAAGGCGTGGAGGAGACCCGTGGGCCATCTGCACCAAAGAGCATTGGGCCATTCTACTTCCTGGCAAGGAAACCAGGTGAAGGATCTGGTGACTTGGGAGTTTTGAGGAGTGGAAAAAAGATCTACCTCTGGTGTTCTGAATCTGAGGGAAAGATCCCTGAATAGAGATGGAGGAATGGACCATTCTGCCTGGTCAACTAGGCTCCTGCTGAGTCAGTCGGCCTGGGAGTTGCCGACCCTGGAGATGTGGTCCGCCAAGATCGATAACAGGTGTTTCTCTGCCCACAAACCCAACCGTAGAGCCTCTCCCATGAGGGCTTTGGACCTTATCCCCCCTTGCCGGTTGACATGAGCCTTTGCGGCCATGTTGTCCATAAGGACTAGAACATGAGAGCCAGTCACTGATTGCCTGAAATGCTTGAGAGCCAGAAAAATGGTTCTGACCTCTAGCCAATTTATGGGAAGGGTCTGTTCAGATCTGGGCCACACGTCCTGAGCTATCTGGCCCTGCATATGGGAACCCCAACCCAGGAGCCTGGCATCGGTGGTTATCACTACCCTGTCTGGGTCTCTGAACAGGAGTCCCCTCCAGATTGACAGGGAATGCCACCAATTGAGAGATCTCTGGATTTGTGGTGGGAGTGAGACCTTCATGGATGAGTGGCTGGTTCCTGCTCATTGGTAGGGAAGCAGGAACCATTGGAGGGCTCGGGAGTGGAGCCGAGCCCATGAGACAATGCCAATACAGGAAACCATGTCCCCCAGAAGTTTGGACAGCAGTGACAAGGGGACCATTTGATGTTGCTGGATCTGGCTGATGATCTCTGCAAGGCTCTTTCCACGAGCTGGGGACAGGAAAACCTGGCATGACATGGTATTGATGACTGCTCCCAAGTGTTGCAATTTGGTTGTGGGAGAGAGCTGGCTCTTTTTGGTGTTGATGGAAAATCCGTGGCTCTGGAGACATGACAGGGTAATTTGCAGATCCCGATGGGTTGCAAGGATGGAAGAGGAAAGAATCAAAATGTCATCCAAGTAGCATTGGATTCTCACTGGAATAGAACGCAGAAATGCCACCAATGCTGCCAGAACCTTTGTGAAGACCCTTGGAGCCGATGAGAGGCCAAAGGGAAGTGCTCGATACGGGTAATGGGTATTCTGATAACAGAAACGGAGAAACTGGTGATGATGAGGCCAAATTGGGAGGTGGAGGTAAGCCTCAGTGAGATCAATGGAAGAGAGGAGGTCACCCTCCCGAACGCTCTCTAAAGTAGAATGCAGAGTCTGCATTTTAAATCGCCTGTATTTTACAAATTGGTTGAGAAATTTTAGATCAAGTATGGCTCACCACCTCCTGAGGCTTTGGGAATGATGAAAAGGCGAGAGTAAAGTCCACATCCCCGTTGAGATGTGGGAACAGGTTGAATAGCCCTGATTTCAAGAAGGTGTTGAATGGCCTGATTCATGAAGGCTCGCCTGGAAATGTCCTGAGACACAGGACAGATGAAAAAAAAATGGGGGGGGGGGATTTAGGAAGTCCAATTGTAACCCTGAACTCATAGTGCTGAGCACCCAGGTATCCTTCATTGACTCATCCCATTTGGAGGCAAAGAAGGAATGACCCCCTCCCCCCCAAAAGGGCTATTTATCAGCAGAAGTTTGTTGCCTGCCAGATGTTTCCGCCCGTTGGTCTTGGTGTTGGGAGTATGGCCTGTGAGAGCGGGGGAAGCAAGATGAGGTCTCTGTTTGGAAGGCAGGAGGGCGATAAGGAGCAGGGCGATAGTTGGCTTTCTTCCTAGAGGAAGAGAGAATTTTACATTTATCTCTGGTTTCGATGAGATAAGGTTCCAGAGCATCACCAAAAAGCTTATCGCCTGTGAAAGGAACTGAAGCCAGCTTCCATTTTCGGCTTGACTCCGCCTGCCAATTTCGGAGCCATAAAAGTCTTCTTGCTGCTACAGAAGATGCCATGGCCTTGAATGCAAATTTGGCGGAATTGAGAGTGGCATCTGCAGTGAAGTCCGCCGCTGCAATAATCTTATTAAGGTCTTGGTGAGACCAAAGGTCAGAAGCAGGCAATCTATTCTGGAGTTGGCGCAGCCACTGTATGGATGCCCTGGTGAAGAAGGATGCTGCTGTTGAAGCCCGAACAGCCTAAGCAGCAGCCTGTTGATTGCTCTTGTTTGGAATGTTTATCATCCGGTTTCAGGATATCTTCTAGTTCTGTGGGAGTGCCAGAAGATGATAACGAGGCCAGAACCAGAATGTCAACAGAAGGCACTGCCAGGGCATTGTCCAGAGCTGCACTGACATTGTAGAAACGCTTATCTAGAGAAGATGGGCGAGGACCTGCTGAAGGAGAAGTGCACTGTTCCTTGACCATGTCCAGGAACAAAATGGGAGAAGGCAAAACCTCTGCATGCACTACAGGCTTGGAGAAAAGCGAATCCCCTTGGCTAGACGGTTTTCCTTGTGACTCGGGAGCCACTTCCTCTGGCGACAGCTTGGCAGTGACCAGGGCCTTGCTGAGTAATGGTCTGAAGAAAGTAGGTTTGAAGACCAATGCAGAGGATGTCTGCTCTGGGCAACAATCCTCTTCCTCTGAAAGATTTTGGTCAAAAATTTCACTTTGTTCACATTCTGAATGAGAAGAGTAACTGTGCTCAGGTGGTGAAGGCCTTCTTTCCTCATCAACCTCCTCCCATTCTGGTAGAGAAGAATGGACCCCAAGGTCCTGAGGCCTCTGTAAATCAGGATGATGAGGCAAGGAACTTATAGATTGAGAAGGGAGAAGTGCCTGAACCCTTTCCAGAGGTTGAAGAATTCAGCCAATCCCTACCTAATGGCTGATGAGACTACATCTTGGATATCTCTTGGTCTATGCTCAAAGGTAGAGGCTGAAGGCCTAAGGCCCACTGCTGTGGGAGTGAAGGTGGCTTCAGGCTTAGATTGAGGAGAGATTCGAGGCCTGGAGGGATGGGGAGGAGCATAGGGCACAGAAGCCTGTTGGAAATAAGCCCCAGATGTGCTTAAATCCTGAGGATCAGCAAGAGCCTCAGGAGACCAGGATGGAGGATGGAAAGGCTCATAGATAACTTCTCCTCCCCTGGGAGGGCTTGGTTGGGGCCCATGAGTATCACCTGAAACATGCTGTAATTGCAGTCCCTTTTGTTGAATAGTTCTATTGAACTGCCTCTCTAGAGCTGCATGTCTGCGCTTCTCTGCCCGCAATTCAGCCTGAGTTGCCTTCTTAGGGGCTAGAGCCTTAGCTTTGATTTTAGCAGCCACCTCTCTCTGGACTGATTGGGTGTGTTGCCTACATGTTTTTCTCCTATTGGGCTTAAGAGCTTTCCACTGGGGGGGGGGGGGAAGCTCTGCCTGAGCCTTATCTTGCTCCATTTGTAAAATAAAGGCTGTTGCATTGGAAAAAAGCTGTTTAGAAATTTTTCTATTAAGCCCCTTAGGGTATAAATGGGCCCCGGGCTTACAAAATGGCTGCTCACCTCGTGGTGGAAGGCTTGAATCCAAGATGGCCACTGACTACAGGAAAACAGGCTCCAAGATTGAAGAATTGCTCCTTAGGCTATACAGAGCCCCGAGCGAAGTCAGTAAGGGAAAAACACAGCAACCAACTACACGATCAGCTGACTGGAGTTCTTATCAGTTTGCCGATCATGTTTATGATCGCGGGGGAGGTCTGCAGACGCTGCCCAGCTTGCCTGCACAGAGCTCTGTGATGGTGTTCCCAACGTTGCAGGAGGGAGGGAGGGAGGGAGGGAGGCAGAGAGAGAGAGAGAGAAGGAAAAAAGTACTGAAGATTGCTGGTGATTGCTATCTAACAGAACGCTTTCAGAGACACAGCTACTGACTGAAAAGAGCTGAGTCAAAAGCTGGGGTCTCTCCCGGGGGCTGGCTTTTATAACTTAGTACAGACTCAGCTATGATGTCATAGAAAAGAGTCAAGCCATCCTGGGCTCTCAATGCAGCATGGAGGAGAACATCAGATCTCTCGCTATTAGTGAATTGAACTGTGTTTTGAAATGTTCCTCCAGCTAGCTTCAGAACAGAACACCGTACATATGTGAATACACATAGCTCATCTTCATGCGCATTGTGCAGCAGCCTCTATTACTCTACCCATTAAATTTGTCACTCTGATTTTTGTTGCTTTCCTTCTGTAAAAATTTTCTTTGTGTCTTTTTAACCCTTTTTAAAATATGCATGAATATATATTATCCTCAAATCTTAATTTAGTTTCAGAGTTTTCGTCTTAAAATTGTTAGTTCCTGCATTGCAGTTTGTTCTTATGCCCTTTTTGTATTTCTTTTTGCGTCTTAAAATTCACTTGTAATTAAATCATTAAATGTTACTGTTTTTTCGGGCATTTCATTTTCTTGCAATTGAATTTTGTTTTCAGTGGTCATTGCATTTAAGTGTCTTGAATAAATAAGATAATAATGAAATACATGTATCACGAAGTTTGGGAGTAAAGTGATGGGTGGCATCAGAATTTTTCACACAGTTGAGATATGGAAAAAAGACTGGAAATAAATTATTTGCATTGATATGTCCTGATGACAATTTTAAAGAAAACAAAAAATGTGTTTGCATAAATTGAAGAATTATTTTCCTAGTGATTGAGAGGTTATGTTGGGGGAGGTGGGCGATGATAACTTCCTCAATGGCTCAAGGGGGCGATCCTTTGAAAAAGGCTAAGAACCACTTGTCTATACCAGTGGTCCCAAACGTTTTTGGCACCAGAGACCGGTGGGAAACAATTTTTCTACAGACCATGGGGAGGGGTAATGGTTTTGATTTTGCTCGCTTGCCCACTGCTCACTTCTAGCTGTGTGGCCCAGTTCCTAACAGATCATGGACCATTGGGGACTCCTGGTCTATACATTCAAATAAGGTGGCTGGCTCCTACTTTGTTCCCACAGGAGCCTTTCACCCATTAGTTCTGCTGTGATTCAGTATCTTCCTGAGTCAGATAGCTAGCATATGAGAACCAAGATCTTTCCCCTTGTTTCTGCTTCAATTACTCTTCTCCTTGAGGCCACTCTGTTGATAATCATGGTAGCAGCAAGCTTTTTTTGTTGGTTTCTAGTTTGCTCCTTCTTACAACGCTACAAGATAGCTCACCTTCAGTCAGGAGGATGATCTGTTTTTGGTGAATACTGTTATCTTTGTAGTGGTGCAGTATGGGGGACAGCAGTCTCCACTAGGGATTTCTTCTGTATGTACCTTTCCAATTTTACTATCGTTTTCATACCTGCCCTTTTCATTATCTTTCAGTTACCAGAACGTGGCTGCTATTGTTTATCATCTGCCTTCTGCCACAGCAACACTATGCAAGGAGGTGATCTGTAGCATTTGCAGGACTTTCTTAGGATATTATCAACAAATCACAATTTTATTAACAAATCTGCACTATATGTGAATTCACTCCTGCAAAGCTACCCTTTTCCATAGTGAATCTGCACTGCCCAAAAGGTGGGGTAGAACATTGACAGGGCAACCCTACATGTGTCTTATTCACAAATAAAACCTATAAGTTACATTGGACTTATTCCTAGTAAATATATCTAGGATTGCAGACTATCGTTCTAGCACTGAATCTTATCTTCTGTTGTCAGTAGGGCACAGCATAAAGCTAAATCATTATTATTTCCTTTCCCAGGTTTTTCATTTTCCAAATCAAGTTAACTTTTTTCTATTACATTTTAAAAAATACTGTCCTTTTTTTCCATTTCAACAAAAAATCCACTTTCAAAACCATTCACTTGCTTAATTTGTGTGATATCTCAGTGTTCTGTCATTGTTTATATCAAGTACAATGATAATTCTTATTTCCCAAACTTAAAATGAATCTGTAATTTTATCTGATCACTGCAGCACAAATTAGCATATATTCTAAAATATCTTTCAAATTGTTTCATAATGTCAACTAATGCCACAACATTTTTAACAACTGTCCTTTACCCAGATATAATTAAGCAGATGGCACAACTGTTTCTTCATCCTCCATCTTGTTTGCCTTCTTTCTGTGTTGATGTTTCCTTTTAGCATCTTTATGGATGGTAGCTGACATCTTGTTCTGTATAAGACACCTAGGGCAGCATGTTTTGGATAAGTCAGTTGCACACTTTTGCTAAAATAGGACTATTGTGAAGGGTTTTTTTTGTCTCCTTGTTGCCATCTAGTAGTTATTTGGATTTTTACACTCAGGTATTAAAACCATTTTTTTCAGCGGCCAAACTGTAATTGGCATAATAATAATGTAGTGCATTACTAAAGGAAAAGGGAACAGGATATTTTTTTTAAAAAGTGTTTTCTAAGTATACTACCTGATTTACAGTTGAAAAATCAGTAGAAAATTATACCTGTTTGATGTTTTCAAGTAAATTTGGCTGCCTGCATATCACAATGTATTGCTTTATCCCTGTGATGAAGTACCATTATTTTATCGTACAGTATTTATGATTATGATGAAATAACAAGCTGGAATTCTTATTAAATTAAATTAGATTTGTCTGCAGTGTACACTTGCTTAAAGAAAGCAGATGTATCATTCTTAATTCCAGATAATATGCATAAGAATGCATCACAAAGACCATTTACCTTCAGGAGAATTTAGCTTGTTTTTCTACCAGTGTTTTGGATGAAAAGTTTGCAAGACAAAGAGTACAAGAGTTTTTACTGAAAGGCTTCACTTTTCTCTAAGCAAGTCAGCCAAATCTGTACTTCAGAACACCATTCAAAAATAAGCTTTATTTTGCCTAAAATTTTGCCTAAAAGCCACCTCTACAAAAAAGTATTAATTGCTATTTAGAAGACAGACTAAATATTGAGGGTGGTATTTGCTCTTACAAAATTTTATTCCTGTAGAAGTTCTGTGTTTCAAAATTCACATGTGACAATAAGCACAAATGAAATTTCACAAGACAGTTTCAAATGAATATTTCATATTGAGTTATTCAAGCTAAAAAAAATCAGGTAGTCATATAAATAAACCACAAATGAGGTAAGGAAACCACATTTTTAGTGTTATACCTCATTCTAAGCTTAATCCTAACATTAACTCTCACTTATTGAACTCTCTATTGTTGATAATATAATAATATTGAATGTTAAGAAAAAAGGGCTACCTATAAGGTAATCAAAATACTAATATAGTTATCTGGACCTCTAAGTTGAAATATACAATAGATCTAAAAACATGCCAAAGACAGTGGGACCCTGATAAAAGGGAAAGCCTATTTTGTTAGTAAAAGATAATGAATGAAGCAAATTCCTGTATTTGGAAGTTCAGTGTAAAATTAATTATTTCATGTTTGAAGTATTAAAGAACCTTTCTTTAATTTAAGACAATCATGTAGACTAATTCTACTCATTTTTAAACTTCAAACTTAAGCTGATTACTTACAGGATCTATTGAAAAATCTCAGTATTACACTGGGCATTCCATTATTTGCATTTTTGTTTACACTATTTCTTCTCATTTGTGATGGATCTTCTAGGCATCACCCCAAAAGTTCTAAATTCTAAATTCAGTATTTAATCTGTGCTTTTATGGACAGCTTATTTTTTTTCTTCAAATCAAGCTTTCTGTCCATGAAGATATACATACTACTGCATATGGAACAAAACTTCAAAGCATGAGCACAAGGCCTGATAAACAGTTCTGTTTAGCAACTGTGTTTCAATTATAGAAGACTTTGTTAAAAAAGATTAAAGGAACATTTTAGTTCTGGCTCATTGGATATCACATCTTACTTTTAAAGGCAGTTGAATTGTATAGTTAGATTTGAATAAAGGTCACATTTCATTTGCAAGTTTCATAGCTTTTCAGAACAAAGTAGTCTCTCTCTCTCTCTCTCTCCCTCTCCCCCCACTCCTCCCTCTTTCTGTGTGTATTTAGTCATTGAACCACCAAGGCACTGGAGAACATTTCAAATAGCATACCAAGCATTACTAGTTGAACTGGAATTTCTGTAAGTTCTTCCAGTTCTATACAGACAGATTGCAAGATTTTGTTAGGGAAGCTTTATAATAAAGTAGAATAAACTCATCTGGTCATGGTTTCCAGTCTGTTTTTCCTTGTAAAGTTGAAATCAGTCTTGCAAGTCTGAAAATACAATTATTCCCGCATCACCTGAGAAAACCAGGGAGAGTCTCTTCTGAGCCTTTTGCTCCACTCATAATTCAGCTATAAACTATGCTAATCCTTATCTGACTATACCTTGGCAGCATCTCTTGGGCAAGTTCCCTATTCAAGGGTACTTTTACAATTTGGGGATTTTCCTGGATGTCTAGTTCCACTTGATAAGCAGGTGGCAGCTGTCACCAAGAAGGCCTTTTCCCAGGTTCATCAGTTGCATCCTTTCTTAGATTGAGGGTCTCTGCAGACAACCACTAATGCCCTGGTCCCCTCACAACCTATTGCAATGTGGTCTACGTGGGTCTGCCGTTGAAAACCACCCAAAGACTTCAACTAGTTGAGAATGTAGCTGTGCAGACAGTGAAGTGAATGCTTTGATATGCTCAGATATACTTCTGCTTTACAAGCTGCACTGGTTGCTAATTTGTTTTCCAGTATGATTCAAGGTACTGGACTCGGCCCAGCTACTTGAGGGATTGTGTAATGGTGAATGGGAATAAGCTGGGAAGAAAAGAGAAAAAGCTCCAGACTAAGCACTGGTCAGATAAGAGGCAGTTGAACTTGAAGAAGAAATGACAGACATTCATGATGTTCATCCCTAAAAATAATATATATTCAAAAGCTGACTGAGTCAGTTTGTTTGCATAATCTTACATTTTAGTGATTTAATTTTGAGAGGGAAAAATGTTTCTGAATGATTTCAGTTAATGTTAACTATTGGCAAACTTTGTGGATTTTTTATTCTATGCATATTTTCTCTACATATACATGTTTCCTCCACTTCCTGTGATTTACAGATATTGTACAGATATGAAATATTTACCATTGTCACTAAAGCTTATTTGTTCTTTTGTTCTTTTCAAAAAATATTTTACTGACAAAAGTAAAGGAGGTAGCTTGTGATCCTCACAATGTGTTACTCACTGAATCAAAATCCAAATAATTTATTGTGACTTGCCAGGAACTCAGCAACTTTTGTTTTGCTGTTGTAGCAAGCTGTATAAATGAATGAACTATTAATTATCATTTGTTCACAATGCTTGGTTGGCAAGGTATTTTGTTTCTCAAGTCACAGATTAGACATGAAAAATAGCCCAAGGCTTCTAATCTCAGTAAATTGATTTATCAGAAATCTAAAGTTGCAGTGCTTGAGAGAAGGATTTTCTATATAATATTGGGTAGGGCCACTCAGTGCTTTTTTCAGGATTTTCTTCTTCCAGAACAGTAATATTAAAATAATTTTGATGAAGTGTGAGAGATCCAGAAAGAAATATATGGTGCTTTCTAGGAAAAAAAAGCTTGATTTTTGCTTTTCTGTTTCTGCCATCCCTGTCCTATCATGATTCCAATCACTTTGCTGATGGCACATATTTCTTTTTTATTGAAAAATTTTCATTTTATGTTTATTTGGTCTTAGTGTCATATGTTTTCTTCTTCGCCATGTATTTTACAGTTCTCAGATTATTGTATTATATTATGAATTGCCTGAACATGGTGATTATTTTGTAAATATTTGCCTTTAATTGAATTGTTGGAAATAATACTTTCTGAAGTGTTTAAAATTTTAGCTGTGTTCTTCCATTCTCTCTCTCTCTCTCTCTCTCTCTCTCTCGTGTGTGTATGTGTTGGAATGGATTTTAATCTACCTAAGTTTAGATAACCATAGTGTTATTAATTTTAAGGTGCTTACTGTCATAACTATATACTGTTTGAATACTATTTCAAAGTAGGAGAGACAAGGTAGAAGAAGTGATGTAAAGACATTGAGAAGCCACAAGCCCTTCCTCCACTTCCTCCTTTCTACATCCTTTGGTAGTGTTTTTTTAAAAATCTTTCTGTGTTTTGTTTATTGAAAGAAAACTTAGTGAACAGCTTTGTAGAGAAAAAAAGTACTGAAATAAAATTTAGGTCAATTTGAATATTTCAGATACTAAACTGTTCTTTAATTTTGAATGGCTATTATCATTCTACATATGGCACCAAAGGCAGTTGCTCCCTGGGTAGAAGATGTATCAGTTGAACATTTATATTTTACTATGAATTTATAAAAGTTCATATTTTCTTATATTGTAAGGAAAAACAAAATGTCTTTATCATGCAATGTTACTCTGACAGTGAAAATGAACTCAGGGTACAAAACTTTTTCATAAGCACTGAGTACATTAAAAATGGATGAGACATTGATAAATTATACCTTTTTGATGCAACATACAATTGAATGCATTATTTTTTGTGAGGGGATTAAGATATATTGAAATATATGGGATTTGTATCCAAGCAGATCTTATAGGATTGTACTGTAAATCTTACTACTGAATCATAGAACCATAGAATTAAAACAGAGAACAGAGAAAATCTCAAATAAGCTAAAAAAATCCTTTCTCAGTGTAAGAATCCAATTTAAAGCATCTATGACAAATATCTGAGATATCAGTGGTATATGGTACTTCTCTAATTTACTATTTTTAATATTGAACTGTTTTTAACATTCATTCAGAAACTGTTTCTTGTATGGTCAAAGCAAGGGAAGTTTGATTAAGATTTTAAGTAGAGTTGGAGACAGAATCCCTGATTAAGGATTTCTGATAAAAACTTGTGCACTTTGAGTGCTACTAAAGAAGTAGAAAGAACTTTGACTCATAATATTTATGATCTTGATAGTCTATATATGAATGTTCATAGTATGGGAAGTAAGCAGATTGAGCTTGAAGACTTAGTACATGAAAGCAAGTATGTCTTTAAAAGTATAATGAGTCCTGATGGGAAGAAAACCATGACTGGAATATAATAACTGAAGTATGAGTTATTCAGAAGAAACCAACATAATAGGAAATGATAGAAAAAAAAGGAAGAATGACATGCAGTTAAACATTTAAAGTCATTGTGTTAAAATAATCTCTTTTAACAAATCCAAGTCAGTACACTTACCTCTTAACATGTGACTTTAAAGTAAATGAATAAAAAGCAATGTTGTTGATAATATAATAATATTGAATGTTAAGAAAAAAGAACCTTGAGCAATGAAATTATGTCCCCCAAGAGGTGGTAAATAAACCTTATTTAATGTGTTTGTGCAAGAAAGCAGTTTGATGGGAATGCTTTAATTTGAAATTGTGAAATTAGAAAATACAAGATTGAAGAGTATCTAGGGCTGAACCTTGTAGCACCCTAAATAACTCATTCCATTAATTGGGAAAGGTTGAAAGCAGCTCCGAATATTGCTGATTAGCTGCGAGACACCTAATTGAATTTCTATTCAGCCCAACTGATTTCCTAATCAATATGTTATAAGATATATCATCAAATGTTTTTGTTTTCAAAGAATATAAAAACCAGAAAGGAATATACAAGTTTTTGCTCTCGTTGTGATTAAAATAAAAACACTATTTTGATAGTGGGCCAGTAGGATACCATGCCATAAATAAATATGCTTTTATTTCATAGCTCTTCATATTGCTTATAATCTGCATTTATTATCCTAGTAAAAATATTTAAACTTCAAAATAAGTATTATATGTATGTTGAAAAGTTGATTGTCTCCAGGAGTTATTCTTAGAACAGATTTTAACATAGTTGCAGTATTACTGCTTAAAGGGGCTTGTCTAAAGCCATGCATTTTTGTGTCTTTGCCAACACACTTTGAAACAGTCTATTCTGCTTGTCATTTGAATATATTTGCAGCAGCACATAACATTTATGTCTCCTTTATCATTTTTGGATGTCATTCAGTACTATTAAAAATGTTTAATTTTACTTCCTTCTTGGAGAATTCGTTTGGACTCTGCAGTGTGTCTTTCCCCTTTTAACTAAATTCAATGGAATAATACTTAGATTAGACAGATTACGGTAAAGAATATTGTTTGAAGAAGTTCTGCTTTCCAGGATGATAACATTTGTAGTTTATCTATTTGTAAGCTTGCTAAATCAGCTCATTCAGTTATAATGGTGCATCAAGTTGGCCCTTTGCTTTTCTAAAGTAAGTGTTTCTATTTTTCCATAGAGTTGTATAAAGTCAGGGAGAAGAAAACTAGTTTTGCAAATGAAGAATACTATTTCTTTAGGATTACTTTTGGACTAATTTTGCTTTTGTACTTGTTTTCTATTTTCTTTCTGTATTTTATATAAAGTAATAAGCATATATTAGGGATTCATTTCAACTCAACCCCCCCCCCCCCAAATCCATAAAGCTTGTTTCTGGCTTATTTATAAGCCTTTTTTCTTTCTTTCATAGAACTCAAGGTTAGATTACTCAGGATTTAATTGCCAGGTAGTCTTTCATCTGTGCGCTGAATAATTGTTTCAGTAAGATTTGCCTTGTTGCCGTGTGGGGGAAGTAGGGAATGTAAATTTTTTAGGTCCAAGGACATTTGGAAATGTTCATCAACAAGTGAAAGCAATGATAATACACACCATGCAAAGAGCTACCACAGTATGAAAGAGCCTAATTGTTTCTATTAATGAATCCATTCTGTCAATGAATAAATAATGGTTGCTATATTTTATCGTGGAATTGGCTGATTAATTAGATCAGCCAGGGATTTCTAAGCCTTTTTGCTAAAGTCCGTCTCTATTGGCTAGCTCTAGGGTGACTTGCCCAAAGTTTGAGAAACCTGAAGGCTAACAAAATGTTGTGAAAAGTCCTAGGAATACCAGGCAGCACTTTGTGAAAATAACTCCTACCCAAGGGAAATTTTTTTGGTGAAAAATTTCCTGTCATAACAATCTACTAAATTGTCCAGTATAATGATATATTTGGGAAAAGGGAAAGAACATTAATAAGCGAAAGCAAGAATTGCATTCAGCTAAAATTTGAAATGAAAGCAATAAAGTAAATCTAAGAGTATAAGAACTAATGTAATTGAGAAAATATTCAGAGTTTCTTTCAGAAAGTAGGGACCGAAAGAAAACATAATTGTACACCTAATGTGTTAGAGAAACTTAGATTTGGACTGAGATTATTATAGAAGATTATTTATGTAATAATCAACCTCTTAATAGAATTTGATCCATCTTATATTTGTACTATAAATCAATTAGACAGTTTCAATCTAATCAATAGCTTGAGGGGAGTGGGTTTAAATTGATAGTATATATTTTTAGATAAAATTAGAATAAACATTTTTTTTCTGGCAGTCTTGAGTCAAAGCTCTCTAGTGTGGAGTGCTGAGTTGTATTGAATATTGTTTTGTTCTAATTAAAAAGTTGAGCATCTTGCTCTATCTATTAGTTTCACACTTTGCTTCTAATTTCTATGACAAATTCTCTAGAAATGAACATATACAGAAGGCTATCAAGAAGCTATCTATCACATGTGGCTCTAGAGCAGGGGTGTCCAACCTTGGCAACTTTAAGACTTGTGGACTTCAACTCCCAGAATTCCTCAGCCAGTTGGCTGAGGAATTCTGGGAGTTGAAGTCCACAAGTCTTAAAGTTGCCAAGGTTGGACACCCCTGCTCTAGACAGCTAGTAATGCAGTTCCACAAGATTGTAAACTTTTAACATTATGCAATTTTCAGCAATATTTATATACATTAAATATTTTACATATTTTATATACAGCCCAAGATAATGATATAGTCAGGCACTGCTTGATGCGACAGCAAGAAAATAGTTGTGCTTACAAGAGAAACTAGGTTAAAATTCAGGCCATTTCAAATTCAATCTTAAAAGTTATTTCCATGGTATTACGGGTAGTCCTTGTTTAACAAACAATTGATACTAGAATTGCCATTGATAAGTGACTGAGCCACTTAGGAATGGCAATTCTGACAGTCCTGGTTGTCATTGTTAAGCAAAGGGCCATGCAGGTCAATAAGTGAAGATGTTATGTGGTTGCCATTTGCAGCCCCCTGCTGACTTTCTTATGGTCTGGTAGCAAAAAGTGGCTTTTGCATCCTGGGATTAGTAATTACATTTATAATATTACTTAATATGTGTACTGCTCTGCTTACAGACAGCCTCAGTAAGTCTATAGCTGTACAGAAAACAATTTTCAAAATGAAAAATGTAAGCCTAAATCAGATTAAAAGATACAGCAATAGTTTAAATTAAACCAAAATTTGGTGAGTTATTGTTCCCTTTTTTGTCTTTATGTAGACTTTAATAGACTAATTTAGATTTTGTGGAACCTAGCCTGAAGAATGATAAAAACAGGCCCTTGACTTCTCTATAGGGGGGTATAGAAAATTGAACATCAGGCATAAAACAAATCAGTAAGTTCAATATTTCTGACTAGACAATTTATCTACTTATACAGAAATAGAAAACATTATGAAGCAAAATGACTATTGCCTTCAAAATTCCTGTATTGGTCCGGCTTCTTGGAGTTCCAGTATTCCAAATCTTCTCTGTTTCTATTTTTTCTGGTGGATTCTAAATATGAATAAGAACAATATTTACCAGTTGGGATAAGGATTAAATGTCTTGGTCTGCAGCATGTGTGCAATTGACATTCACAATGTGGATGAAAAGGGTTTTTATTTTGATATTTCAACCATTCAACTGATTTATGTTGCTTATCCTACTTTGCAATGCTGTCAGATATACCAGATTCTATTTCAATGTAGTATTTTTTTTTCCAGAAATGTCTTGTTTTCCCAGAATAACTTCTTCTTCTTTATCTGTAATTCAACCTTCATGTCTGAGGATGATTGGAAATATTCAACATAATTGGGTACCAAATTGGAATAGTTTGCCAGCACCTTTAATCCCTTGTCTGTTTCTTGTGAAATCTCACATTTTCAGTTTGTTTGCTACCCTTTCACATACCTTTTTATTTGGGGTACATGTTTTTCTTGGAATGCCCCATTTTGCTCTAATCTTGAAAAGATTTTAATGGCCCATTTGAACTTTGTAAGTATCATCAATTGCAAATAATTCTATCCTTGTTTCTCTTTCCATTTCCATTATCATCGTCATTGAGATAATGACTGTACTGTCCTGATTTCCTTTTGTTTTTACTATATACTGACCAATATTATATTTGGGCGTGTATTAACTAACAGGTAGGAACAGCAATATAATGTCATAATGGCAAAATAAAAATTAGGAAGAAAAGCACTTGTAACATCTATATACTTGACCATGTCTTCAGTAGAAAGCTGGATAATTTAATAGAGAATAAAAGGCTAAAAGGAAAGATCCATGTATTTGAAGTTCAGGAAATGGGTATCAATAAAGCTTAATTTAAAAAAAATCCAGATATGTTTTGATCCTGAATGTGGCTTCACATCTCACATGAAGAAGTAAAGCTGAATGGCATATAATAAAACTGGCAATAATCTTCCAGATGAGATATTTTGTTTTAAATTCAGGTCTTCAACTGGCTTAATTGTTCTTCGTATTCTTAGCATTTGCCCCAATGAATAGTTACCGCTTGTTTTTACACTGTACTGCCTAGTCTGATGTTTACGTGATGCATGATGTGATGTGTGTTTGGGAGATTGTTTTATCAGTCAGCTTGTAGGAGAGATTGATGTTGATTTGGACTGAGAATGGGTGGCTAGTTCAAGGTCACCCACCTGGTTTTCATGCACAACAGAGAACTAGAACCTGAATCTTCCCATTACTAGTTCAGCACTTTAACTACTGTACCATGCTGATTTTCTTCAACCAGCTTGATTATTAGTTTTTTTTTTATTATTGCTTATTTTTAAAAAGAAATATGTATTTATATCATTTATGTTCATACACTTGAGAGTAGGCGTATTCAAAACCAAAAAGAAAAGATCTGTTTTTAAGATCTGGAAAGGTACTGCAGTATGAAATATTATGTAATCTCTAGTCTAAACCTATTTTGATGTTAACTTATTGATTTTCTGTTAACTGTGTGTGTGCAAATTAATATGTAATTAACCCATTAAATTAAAATAGTTAGATTACATGGCTGTACTGTGATTAGATATCACCATACTTTTTCTGTTGCAAAAGGCAGAAAAGCAATATCAAAATATATTTCAATAATCAGTGACATAGGAGAAAGAATAACTAGCATAATAGTTCTGAACTATTCCCCTGCCATTAACAGAAAAGTTTTTATTGTCTACCATGCTTAGTTGATTAAAAATAAATTGGATCAATTTTGATTGGAAATAGAGTATAATAAATGTATTAACCTTATTTCCTGAAATTGATTAGCATCTCTATATACATGAGGAGATAGTTCTAATCAAAACTAAAAGAAAAACATTTTAACAAATGGAAAATATTAAAATGTTTTGTTTCTGTCATAAAGAGAGTGCAATTATAAAGCTGATTGTCTCCAACTGCTTTCTGCCACAGAGTGATAATACATCATACATCTGTTCATCTGGCTATAGCATAAGTTGCAATCATTTAATTGAAAAAAGTAAACTAGCAGCAAGTTTTCTTTAATTTTTTTTTGTTCTTACTGCTTTCAGGGGTTAAAACAAATCTAATCTTCAGGGAGGAAGTTCTGAAGTTTTCATTGAATTTTGAGAGTTGATTTTCAGCCTCACTGCTTGGCAATCAGAAGCATAGTAATTTCCAAGATAGGCTTCATTATAGTTACTGGGCTAGGGAAAGAATAGCATTTAAAGCAATAAAATAGATATGTATTACCAAATTGGAATTATGAAAAGGGAGTGTTTGAATTGGCTTTCAAGCAAATAGCACAGTTAAGAAAGGAATACACATATCTTCTAAAATCTAAAGTAACAATGATGATATTAGACTGCCTCCTGAAGATGGAAAATAACAGATACATGAATATGTGTGATTTGAAAAATGTACATTAATACTTTTTTTGCTCAAAAATATAGCTTTCGTGTGAAGTAAAATAAGTTGTCTATTGGTGCATCTCTCCAGTTTGATTTCTAGAAGCCACTCGGCAGTTGCTAGAACCAAGTCTGGTGGCTTTGAATCTGTAGCATTTTCTGGTTCATGTCCATATATTAGGAAAATAGCATATGAGCTAAAAAATAAAAAGATAGTTTAAGATAACTTTCCTTACTTTCCAAAGAAAGATGAATTCATTTTTCTTCATACCACTTTCTTGGTAAACCTAAGATAATTCTTTCATTGTGAACTAAACTGTTTGGTGGAATTATTGTAGAAAATGCAGTAGTTGAGAGTTCGAAATGATACAAAGTAATGCAAGGGTAATGTATGAATGTTAGAAAGAAGGCAATAATGTGCTAATGGAAGTAGCACCTGCTGATGGAGTGACAGCTGTAATTTTCCCTTCCCCTTATTATCATCAGACATTTAGAGAAAAAAAATCTCTATGGGAGATATATAGATATGTATGTATTCATGTATATAAATTATAATAGTAGCTCCAATACAGGTAGTCCTCGACTTACAACAGTTCGCTTAGTGACTGTTTGAAGTTATAACGGCACTGAAAAAGTGACTTATGACCATTTTTCACACATGACCATTGCAGCATCCCCGTGGTCACATGAGTTATCTTCAGATGCTTGACAACTGACTCACATTTATGACGGTTGCAGTGGTCATCCCCTTTTGCAACCTACTGACAAGCAAATTCAGTGGGGAAACCAGATTCACTTAACAGCCATGTTACTAATTTAACAACTATGGTGATTCACTTAACAAATGTGGCAAGAAAAGCCGTAAATTGGGACAAAGCTGACTTAACAAATTTCTTATTAGCAACAGAAATTTTGGGCTCAGTTATGATCGTAATGATGCAACTCCCCAAGAATATTTAAGGAAAATAAAAGGAAATTAAGAATCCAAATGCCAATTTAAACACTCATTCCATGAAAACGATTCAGTAGACCAGTTTTCCAGTTCTTCAGTGGCCTACATTTCTGCGAGAAACTAAGGGAGAAAAAAATTGCAGCCAATACTCTAATACTAGAGCTTTGCTTCTTGATGAGGGTTTCTTGGATTTTTCTTTTTTTTATTAACTTGTTATGTGATCTGAAAAAGTTGGAAACCACTTGCTGTAGACCGGGGGTGTCAAATTTGATTTCATTGAAGGCTGCATCAAGTTTGCGTTTGACCTTGGAGGTCCAGGGGGCGTGGCCAGAACTGGGCATGATCAGTTCAACATCACTCATGTCAGCAGGACCTGTAGTGGCCAAGTGCTTAAGGCAGGACTTTCCTGAGACCCTCATTCTCATTATAATTTCCTTCCTTCCTTCCTCCCTCTTTATTCTCCTTTCTTCTTCTTCCCCTCTTTCCTTATTTTTCCTTCCTTCTTCTTTTCCTTCTTTTTCTTCGTCTTTCCTCTTTCCCTTTCTCCTTTCCTGCCCCTTCTTGCATACTCAGATGCAAAAGGGGAAACATTTCTCCTTTTGTTTTGTTTTAAGTTTGTATTGATAGCCCTCTGTCAGCGAAAATGGAACTTGGGGGGGGGGGCTGTGCACACCCCCTTTTCGGCCACAACAGCCTCCTGCAGCCCTCTAAAAAATAATTAATGTGAAGTACATAAAATAATCAGAATATTTGTTATGTTATAGCAAAATATACAAGGCAGGTGAAATGTTTACATTCTTATCTATAGACAAAGTTTTATGAATGAACAGTCAAAGTATATAGGGCATAGAAACTTACAGAAAACATGCTGTGATGGCAAATAAAAGTTTATCATGGTAAGAAAATTATTGTATAGTTATAATATATAACATAGCTCAAAATCCTCAATTGATCTTTTAATTATAATTATGATCATTTAATGTTTTATTATTCATAATTATGGTAATTATTATTATTTAATAATAAAAAATGACTCAAGGTGGCTCACAAAACACCAGACAATATTAAAAATAACATAAGAAATGGCGAACAGCAAAACCAACTAAGAATATCCTTTTCTTCATAGCAAATGAATTTATCCCAAAGTTTTTTTCTTTCTCTAAATAAATATAAGATTAAAAAATCACTGCTGATTCTGGAGAAATACTAATAAAATAAATGCATGTTTAGTTCTTTGAAAGTATTCTCCAGGCTAGTTTTTGAAATTAAACCTTCAATTGTTATGACTAAAAACTAAATAAACACCATTTCATCATTCAGCATACACCTCACTCCCAAGATCACCTGAAGAAACATTTCCAGTGAAGATGTTTTGGGCCCAGTAACGTGAGATTGAAATATTAAAATAGATGATCTTCTGATAATCTGGTCCGAATATTTAGTTTCAATTCTATGGTTTTCTGAAGTAAGGTGATTTAGATCCATCTATTATTTATAAAACGACTTTCCTAATGTAAGGCCTGATAGGGAATTGCCTTACCAGTATGGAGAACAACCTATTGTTTACTAACTTATGTTTTCCTTCATGCAAGTAGCTTTGTGTTATATAAGACTTTGTGTCTTAGACCCAGTTTTTCAATTAATCTTAAATTTAATTTCCTAATCATCTTCCTTTTTTCCCATCTGATTTCTACATTTTTCTTTAGAAGTTATAAAAATTATTTCCCTACTTTTACAGTAGTAAAAGTCCATTAACTGATACATGCAGTCTTATAAACTTTCCACCATACTGACTTTCAATTTCACACAGTGGTGATGCAACTTTTGGGGATAACTACAGACCAGTTTATATAAAATTTCTATAAGAAATTTTAGCATAAAAAACCATGCTATGATTTTGGTTTATTTTGTGCTAAATTCTTGTAACATTTAGAATTATTATCAGCAGTCAATCAAATAATCAGTCAATCGATCAATCAAGCAGTTAGATGGGCTGCTTATAGAATTTAGCAATTACTTGACAGTTCCAGCATACTTGCATTTTGATTATTTTTTTCCCCTGTCATTCCAGTTTGACGGAGAAAACATGTATATGGGAATGAATGACAATAACCAGGAATTCCTCTCAGCAAATCAGGTAAAATGAATTGTCTTTTCAAAGATGTGTTGGTTTAGGATATCCTCATAATTTGCTTGTGCAATATTGAAGATAAAATTCAATCTAGTGTGATAAAATGAAGATGGGAATAGCAATACACAACAGATTATCAGCTCCAAAGACTAGCCTGTTGAATGTAAAAAGATAAGTAGTCTGGGCAGAAAAAAAAGCTCTGTTTATTTAGATTCATGGCACACCCTCCCTCCCTCCCCCCATAGCCATAGCAAAAGCGCTTCTGTTGGGTGGCTTTTGAAATGCCTCTTGGCCAGATAGCTACTTCTACTAAATGAGCAAGTAAGTGACAGATATTTGCAAATCTCTTTCATCCATTCTATTGTTCCACCAGATTGTTCCACTGGAAGTTGATGGAAGACTAAAATACACATTTTTTATATAATGCTGTGCTTTATGTATGTACATTGTACAGGAATATGGGTGTGTCTATCTTGTATTTATGTATATGCATCTATTTTCCTCCCCTTGATGACTTCACTTTCATGTTTCTTGGACAGTGTTGCTATATAGTAAGTTTTCACTTACTACTGATTATACAACCCCTTCAGCAATCCACAAACTAAATAATACAAAAGAAAAATAAAGGCATTGGAGGGGAAGTTTGGATTTATTTATCATATAGCTTAGAAAAATACAGAAATTTGATCATCTTGACTCCAAGTAATTTTGGGTAGCTTACACTTTAAAAGCAAGAATAAAAAATTTAAGAAACCATTCCTGGATATCCAGAAATATAAAAACAAACATACCTACAAAAACCTACTTGTTTAAGCAGCCATCCTTACCCTGATGGCTAAGAAAACAGCCATATTTTCAAAGACATTCAGAGCATTACCATGATGGGAACTGTATCAATATCTGGGGCAGGATATCAAACCAGAGAACAGGCACCACAATGTAGATAGCCATGCTTTCTACATTCTACTAGATAGCATTCTTTATTAGAGGGGACTTGGCGGCTATCCATTCTGCCTGATCTTACCAGCCTGGAAGAAATAATGGAAGATAGGTTGGCCCTCAACTCTGCTAGCTAGATTACAAATGTTAAATCAAATCACTGCAAAATTACGTGGATGTGTTGAGGGCAACTGTGGGAAATCTATGTAATATGTGCAGCTTATATGTTTTGTGTATATAGGTCTTTGTATATATAGGTTTCCTCTCTTGATGATAGTGTGTGTGTATGTGTGCGTGCACTTTCAAGTCATCCTTGACTCCTCACAGAATTGCTTGGACTAGTCCTTGCATTATTTTTTGGCAAGGTTTTTCAAAAGCGATTCACCATTGCCTCTTTCCTAGGACTGAGAAAGAGGGATTGGCCTAAGGTCTCATGACTAAGGCAGAATTAGAACTCAGTCCCTTGCTTAATAATCCAGTGCCTTAAATAATATATTGGTGATAAACCCCAAGTAAATTCTATTAATTGTATGGTTTTTCCTCACTTTTTTCAAACACTTTTGCAGAATTTCCCTGTATTCAAATACATTTTTTTTCATCTTTCACAGTGAGGTCAGAATAGCTGGATACAATGCCAAAGCATGCACTGCCGAGATTCTAATTTATTAAAGTTCCAATCAAGGAAATTCTGAAATTTTGCTTGCTTTTGGGAAGATAAATATATAAAAGTTGGATTTTTAGGAAAGTTTCTTGCAGCAATTGCCATCCATTCTCCAAATGGACAATTTGTCCTTTTCTTAAATTGTGATAAGTCTGTACACATTGAAAAAAGAATGTAAAATGCATTTTCTCTACCATGAATAAGTTGTGTAGTATTTATTGATCCTTTATGTTTTCAACCATGACAATTTTACTTATTTATATATTATTTTATTAAGAGTACATTTAAATCCAACTTCTCTTCATACATTTCTAAAATGATTTATATTGGAAAACTGAACTATTCATATAGTAAAACTTTACAACATAGTGAAATGTAAGGAATATATAACCAAAATAAAATCAAGAAAATAACTGGCAGCAGAGTAGACAAAAACTTATTTGCTGTATCAGCTTTTGGAAATGGAAAGAGAAAAGGAAACCTTAAATCTCCTTTGGAAAGATAACAAAGAACAAATCTCAGAGATTTTGAAATTCTGAGATTTCCCAAGAGAAAAAAAATGCAAATAATAGAAGAATATGAACAGGAAAATTCTGTGAGCTCTGTTCTTCTTTAAAAAATGCTCTCTTTTTTGGTTTGATTCTGTAATCTCATAAATGATAGTATAGTCTTTTAAAAAGATATTTATTACACCGCAGAGAAGATCCTTGGCAGTGGGATTAAGGCTAAGTGAAAGAATGGAAAATAAAATTAGTAATGTATTATTAAAAATCAATGTATTTTGATGTAGTTTTAAAGAAGAATTATAATTATTCCCATAATTAGATTTCTGATTTAACAAAATACTAAAAGCATTCATGCTTTTATTTAATATCTGAGTTCTGCTCTGGAAACAGCTAGTGAGCTTTCTGTTTTATTGTTCATCACTATAACAGAAGATCTTTAGAATCTCATTTACTTAAGTGACTGGAAACAGAAATTTACTACTGAGCTTTTAAATGAAATTCAAAGTTTATTTATTAACAGATCAGCTAGATGCTCTATTTTTTAATGAAAAAATGTAAACTATTTTGCATAGTAATGTAAAAAGTAAAACCAGTAACAGGTTCTTAGAGCCAGTTTGGTATAATGGTTAAGGCATGAGGCTAGAGTCCAGGAGGTTGTGAGTTGTGGTCTTGCCTTAGGCACAAAAGTATCTGGGTAATCTTGGGCCAGTGACATCTTCTCAACCCTAGGAAGAAAGTAATGGCAAACCACTTCCAAAAATCTTGCCAAGAAAATTACAGGGACTTGTCCAGACAGTTGCAAATAGTCAAAAAGTGACTTAAAGATGCACACACACATTCCATTCCAGGAGCCAGAATTATTTACCTATCCCCACAGAACATGAAATGGGTAAATATTTACCCTATTTTAGACCTGTTATGCAAAGCCTTTAATTCTGGAAAAGGGGGAAGGAAGTGAAGAGGAGCATGACTTAGACTCAGTTATAGTGGCAATGAGAGCACTGTTGAGGGACCTGGGAGAATAAACTAGGGATAGATCGTCATGAAGAAAAAATGGTTAAGAATTCTCAAAAATGACTTGAAAGAACAGAATCAGGCAAAGTATGAGGAGCAGAATAGATTATAAATAGTAAAGATATCTATGAATCAAGCCTCTTGTGACTGCATCTACTGGTAGTCCTCAGTCTGCAATCATTCTTTCAGCAGTTTGAAATTACAAAAGCACTAAATGATGGATTGTGACCAGTCCTTGGAGTTCTGGCCATCTCAGCATTCCCAGAGTCATGAGATTGAGATCAGGGTGCTTGGCAACTGGTTTGCCCTTATGATCAGTTGTAGTGCCCCATGATCATTTGATCACCATATACAACCTTCCCTGCTGGTTTCCCCAGAAGATCAATGGGAAAGCAGACAAGGAAAGCTGCAAGTTGATGGGATAAGTTTTCCTTACCCATGGACCTCAGACAATCTGCACTTGTGCTACCCCAGGTGCTTGTGCACCCCTGCACCCCTGACCCACATCACATCTCTTGTGCTCTCACACCCTTATGCACTTCTCTGACCATTGCTGCATTTCTCATGCACCCTCCCTGACCTTCATTGTTCCCTATACACTTACTCACTCATTCTGTCTCCCATTTACTTGCCTGTGGTCAGGGACTTGCAACTTCCTGCTGGCTTTTCCACTGGCTTTGTTTGTATGAAACCAACAGAGGGTTGACTTGCATAATGACCATGAGATTCAGCTAACAGCAGCAATTGAAACTGCTGGGATTGCCATTGCTAAGCAACATGGTCTCACTTTATGATAACTTCATTTAGTGACAGAAACATTGTTCCAATTTGGATCAAGGATTGCCTGAATAAGGTTTTCCTTTTGTGTGTGTAGTTTCCATTGCTTTTTCAGGCTTGCCAGCTGAAGGAAACACACCCAAGGATAATCCAGGATTAAGTACATTTTGCTTCCTAAATCAGTCAAAGCAGGTTTGCTGAGACTTGAAGTAGAGTATGGTAGGGCTGAAAGAAATTTGGATTGAGAACTGATGCTGCTTATTATTCCTTTTTAAAACTCTATACATGTATTATATAAAGGTTCCCTTAAAAATACATATAAAATAGGGTTGGTTGAATAGGATCTGTTGTTTTAGCATGAGAACAGTGAATAAACTTTAATATACTCCACACTCTTTGCCCCCTCATATCTAATGCATTATTCCTGTTATAGGGTCATTAAGAGTGCCACTTGCATCCATGGATTCCATTCTTACAAGAGTTTCAGGCTGGTCAATGGAATCATTGCTTTTTTCACATTGCAATGAAAAGTTCCAAATGACTATCAGGAATGTTCATGTTTGTGGTTAAACCAAGTCAATTATTAAGAGAATTTATTAAAGATAACATGTTGCAGCAAATGTACTTCTAGTTCTCATATTTTTCCTGCTGCATCATGATAAATAATCTTATATGAAGAATAACATGATCTTCTCCATGGGTATATCTTTTAAATATACAGAAGAGGGCTGTAAGGGATAGTGATGACCTCAAATTTTAGAACATTTTTCCTAGAAAGATGAATGGAGCATTCTTATGTTTTCTATAGGAAAATTAAAATATCATTTTTGCAGTGGGTTTTGGTTGTACAGTGCTACTGTTGCAATCTCACTTTGCTTAATTCCTTTTTACTAGTTTATCTTGGATGGTATTTCATTTATTTTATGCTGTTTTCAGTATTATTGATATCTGAATAGCTTTATCCAATATTTAATGCAACTGTAGCCTTAGATCCTAGCTGTTGTTCTTGTCAGTCCTCTAAACTTTTATGCCTGTTTGAACAATATTTATCTATTGATTTGTATCCTGTCTTTATTATTTTTACAAATAACTCAAGGTAGTGAACATATCCTACACATCTTCCTCTCCTGTTTTCTCCACAACCACCGTCCTATGAGATGAGTCGGGTTGAGAGACAGTGACTGGCCCAAAATCACCCAGCTGACTTTTATGGCTAAGGAAGGACTTACACTCATATTTTCTTGCTTTCTAGCCTGGTGCCTTAGCAAACAGACCAAACTGTAGAAAAGCTCATTGTCACCCAGCTATAGTGATATACTAGCAGCATCCATTGGTATACACAGGCAGGTTGCCTTATGATACAATCAAATGCCTTCTCCATATAAATCCTTTATTTTATTTTATTTTTAAAAAGGAGGGGGGAGAGATATTAAGGCAATAGTTACCTAGATGATTTCTGAATGATGATTTCTGTTCAAGGAAGTGAAAAAGTTATATTTTAATGGTTAATAAATTGCAGTTTGTAGAATTAAATATTCTACAAGATGATTTGATATATAGAAAATAAATTTACTTGGTCAAAGATGAAAGGAAATGGATAGTTATAAGTGTGTGAGGCACATTAAAAATCCTTAATAGCTGATATAATTTGTTGCTTCTAAAACTACTGCAATTAGGAATAATTCTAATATAATAATGTAGTCTATTCCTGACTGATTGCTTTTCGCCTTACAGTCAAGAAACACAGTCAAACTATTTTCTGTCTCCTTTAACTCTTGATTAAGATACTAATTTCAGCAGCACAGCAGTATATCATAATTTGGTTAGCCATTCTGTCTCTGAGATTCATGCTGCGACAATCGTGTGATAATTCATTCTTTATTTATATATCTTAATGTAAGGTAAATTAAAGGACCTACTAGTAATGTATATCCTGCTATGTCTATTTGGCTTTCTGAAACTGTTAAAGAAATGCTCTGGATACGCCTACCACATGTGTTGGGGAAGACAAAATAAATTTTCTTCTCTCAGCTGACCAACTTTTTTGCATTCTTTTTAAGCCATTTTAACATGTAACAGGCTAAGTTTTGAGTTACTTAACATTTATTTTCAAAGATATAAAAAATTCCAGAGCCACTTTAAAATTAAATCAAGATTGAAGGCAGTATTCCAATATTTGAGGGGCTGCCACAGAAGAAGAGGTCAAGCTATTTTCCAAGGCACCCAAAGGACAGACAAGGAATAATGGATGGAAATTGATCAAGGAGAGATTCAACCTAGACATAAGGAGAAATTTTCTGATGGTGAGGACAATCAACCAATGGAACAGCTTGCCTTCAGAAGTTGTGGGAGCTTCATCACTGGAAGCTTTCAAGAAGAGAATGGACTGCCATTTATCAGAAATGGCATAGGGTGAGGGTCGGCAACGTGTGGCTCCAGAGCTGCATGCTCTGTTGGATGATCCCACCACTGGCTGGCCCGGCCCCCACCTTTCCACTCCTCACCTGAGAAGATAAGGCAATGGCAGTGGATGGAGACTCGTTCCATATTCCGGGGTGGGAACGAAGTGCCCCTCTACTCGCCTCTTCTCTGCACGCACCTTGGGGAGATGCGTGACTTGTTCTCAACTCCGAGATCCTGGCTGGGCTGGCTGCAGCTGATGCTCCATATCATAATGGGCTCCAGGTGGAGGAGGGGATGCTGTCTTCCCCATTATGAAGCACTCTAAATTGAAGTGTGCTGCGCAAGGCGCTGCAAGATTAGTGAACAGGCCATGAAGATGGGAAGAGGAATATGGGGAAACACGTGTCTTTCTCTCCACCCCGAGACACTGCTGCTCTTGCTGCATGGAGCATTGGCTGCAGCCAGCCCAGCCAGGGTTGAGAGGAAGTCACACATCTCCCCGTGGTGCATGCAACACCAACAAGGGACAGAAAAAGGGGCAAGTAGATGGGTGCTTTGCTCCCACTATTGAATACAGAGTGAGTCTCCATCTGCCACTATCGCCCTTCCTTTCTCAGGGCAGGTGAATAGTGAGTGGGAAGGGAGGGCGAGGAGTGGGGTAGCCACTGGTGGATTCAGCTGATAGGAAGCCACCACAGGGGGACAAAAGAACTCTATTTATCTGGGAACCTGAAATGACTGTTGATTTAAAGCATATGGTAAAAAACACCCGAAGAAGAAAGAACAACATCAGCAAAAAACCAAACAAACCCAATTCTCACCTGTTTGTGGAAATGGTTCAAGAGGGAACATACACAAGTGCAAGAGAGAGATATGAAAGGGAGAAAGAGAGATGAGAGGGAGAAAAAGAGATGAGAGAGAAAGATGAGACAGAGAGAAAGAAATGAGAGAGGGAGAAAGATGTGAGAGAAAGAGTGAGAGAAAGAGAGAGAGAGAGATGAGAAAAGGAGAAAGGAGAGAGAGAGAGAGAGAGAGAGAGGAAGAGTGGGAGAGAGATAAGAGAGAAAGAGAAATGAGCAAGAGGCAGATTAGAGAAAAAGAGACAGAAAGAGATGAGAGAGAGAAAGAGATGAGAGAGGGAGAGAGAGGGAAAAAAGGAGAAAGATAGAGATCAGAAAGAGATGAGAGAGAAGACAGAGAGACTGAAAGATACCTCTTTCCCAGAGAAAAGAAAATACTGGGAGCCACAAAACCTGGGTAGGCATGGCTGGGGTGGTGATCACGTGACTGGGTGTGAGTGAGTGACATCAAGTTGCCCACACCCACCCAGGTTTTGTGGCTCCCGGAATTTTCTTGTCTCTGGGAAATGGGTCCAAATGGCTCTTTGAGTGTTTAAGTTTTGCATTCATGAAAAGAGCACAAGGGTTTTGATCTAGATTACAAAGAGTTTCAGGGAGTTGTATTTGGATTTTTATCCCTTTTTAAGAGCCTCTAGTGATAACAGCTTCTCTATCTGTGATTATATTCATACTACGTGCCCATCTGGATTTAAGGTTAGTTATGAATGTACTGTATTAAAAAAATCAGGCTTTTCACTTCATATTTGGTCTAAACTGTTTATGTTAATGCGGTTATACAATCATGAATCTGCTTGAGCTAGGTTTATTGATACTACAGAGCTAGAACCTGTCTGCCATTCTTTAAGGCATTCCTCTCTGGAATTATACAGAAGTTCCAGAGGGTAACCATACACTTTTGGAAAGACAGCTGTTTTAGCATTTGTAGAGAGGTGCTTCTCTAGTACTCCAAAGCAGGTTTTTTTTTTTAATTGAATTTGAAGTGTTATATCACAGTTTGCATCCACATTATTCATGGCATGTTTTGCTTTTGTAATGATTGAGGATGAACCCATTTTGTTGATAGTAGGTTTTCATAGGATTTCCTGGTGATCCAAATAAACTATCTGGCAACTCATTTAAAAATAACTTTTCCAAACTGATTTATTGTTATTGTACATGTTGGGAAACGTGGTGAATGGTTTAAGTTCACCATAAAATAGCTTGTACATTGAAAAGTCATATCTCAGTATGCGCAATTAAAAACTCGGGAAGTTTTCCAGAAAATGGCAGGTGGGGAGGACACAATTACCATTAGCTACGTTATTCTTAGAGTTGGCAAACTTAAAAGTTAGCAATTTGTTACCTTTTATGATTGGATTCTCTTTCTTGCTATACAGACACATCTTATTGCGGCTTGATGTTTTGTAATAAATACAAAGAATTGGAAATGCAAAAATGCTATGTCAAAAATAAGATTAATAAAATGATACTGTAATATAATTTGTGAGTGAAAAATATTTTAAGATAATATAAACAGAAATTGCAAAGAGAAAAAATAACCGGCAAAGAAAAAATGAAATAAGATATGAATAAAAGTTTGATGAAGTTAACATAGTTATGGTACTGTAATATGATTATTTTGCACAATAAAGATATTTTATTTCCCTCCCATTATTTCGTATTCTCAGTCTCTAAATGCCTAGGGGGGATTGAAAAATGTTTTATTCTGTTTGTAGTGTTTGTGCTATTAGAATATGATGATATTTATATGGAAGAACTCAAGCTGTACGAATAGCATAATATAAATATTATATTAATGGATGTATCTAATAATATCAACTGTTTCAGTTTTAAAAACATTTTTTATTTTAAGAAAAGTAGAAAGAAAGTACACAAACACAGACATTAAACAATTCCTTGTATTATTGCTCACAGAATTATAAAGTTTGGGCTGATTTTAGGTATCTAGAAATTGCCTAGAATATCTGGGCCAACTGATATTAATCTTAATTACACTTCTAGAAATACACCAGTTTCAAATAATAGTCTTGTCTGAGGGCTTGTTTCTGCTGGCTATAGTTACTAAGTTTTAGATTTAGCAAACACATTAATCTGCAATTAAAGCAAGCAGAAACTTCTCATTTCTGCTGTTTGTGGAACTTGTAAATTAGGATGTAATTAGGGTGCCAGCTCAAGATAATATAGTACTTCTAGCTTGACTGATAATGCCAACATGGAAAACTGTATTCTTAAAATGATTCAGAAGGGGAAGTAGCATTGGTGCCCCCTAAGATTTGGCCTTCTAGGCAAATGCCTCCTCAACTTTAGCCAAAAGCCAGCCCCATGTTGAGCTTTTGAGGGCCTATGTATGGAGCAAAGTTCTTTACTATGGCTTTCAGATTTCAATCTTGTTCCATTAAGATTTAGTTGCTTTAAAAGTTTAAATCAAAAATTGGTTTAAATAGTGAATTAGTCTGGGATTTAAACTAGAAAGTATGTTGTTAATTCACAACTAGAAAACTCAACATAAGCAAGCATATTCTTTTTTACAGAACATATCTGTTATACTAAAGTGATTAATCTGACTGTTTTGATTGGAGCAGTAGAAATTCTTACATGACTTGATATTATGAGGTCTAAGATTTTATACAACAGTTAGAAGGAACATATTGGTGATACCCAGAATAAAAAACTATTATTACCAATGACAATGATAGTTCTACTAGGTGTGAACATGTACATGTAAATTTCTGCTGATCAGAGATCAGACAGACCTTTCATAATTTTTTTTCATGTGAAATTTGAAAGTCATGAAATATAAACAAGCAATAATTTAGTTGGTAGCAGCCAATTTAGCTATTCATTCAGTGTAGAAATTCAGCTTAACACATCTGTCTATCTTCTACTTTAAAATTACCACTGAAGGAAAACCCATCACTTTCCTTGGCGATTGTCTATCTGGTCTTAGATACACAAACTGTTCTATGAACAAAAGAGCCAATTTGTGTCCAAATCAAAATACATGTATTTATCTGGGTGTGGGCCTAAAACATGCATGTTCTGAGTAGGAATATTTCAGAATGGAGGATGCTTGAAAAAGGCAAGGTTATAAGTGGTGGCAAAGCATTGATAACTTAAGAAGAAATAGGGCAAAGAAAAGTTAGGCAGATTGATGCACAGGTAAGAGGGAAGTGGGGGTGCCACAGCTTTGCTTCACTTGCACTGTAAGGTCCTCCAGGTTTTGTTCAAATGAAACCCAAAATAACCAAAGCGGTCTGGTTTCAGCTGGATCAAAGAGTAACCTGCCCAGAAGAATTCAACAAACAGAAATTTCTGTGTTTGGGGTTTAAATTAAAACACATTTTCTATTTCATATGCTGCAATTTTTTAAAAAAAGCAGGCCTTAACTTTTTTTGTGATATTTTGAGGTGTTTGAAGAGTGTTATCATGTACTTCCCCAATTGTCTATTCTCAAGGCTAAACATATCCAGCTATTTCTAATCTCTTGATTATCTTTTTTTCCATGTTTGAACTTATTTCAATTTCTCTGAACCTTTCTTAAAGTGTTTTGTTTGCAATCAACTGCTGTTTCAATATCGTTTTCATAAATATCATTACCAGGTCAAGTTATCCCGCCCTATATCCAAATATATTATTTTTGTTTCTTCAATGAAGAAGCTTCTGTAAAAAAATATTTCTGTTGGAAAGAAAAATCCTTTGAGGAATATGGGATAATAATTATTAAATGAAATTATTAAAAATAAAGTCCTGCCTGTTAGGGCTTCGTGATTTTTACACACGGATAGCAGAAAAAAGTGTAAGAAATATTATCAGGCCAAAAGTCACAAATTACTGCAGATTGTTCAATGAAACATACTTTTTTTTGTTATTGATTTAAAGGCAAGAGTTTTTGAGGAAATAATTCATTTTGCAATGAGAAAATACAGGTTTTAAAGATTAAAATAAATTGGTCTGTTTATTAAAGGTTTAGAGTTATATCAGCTCATTTGACAAGGGGAACAAATCAAAACACAAAAAGCAAACCAACACAGCTGACCAACTTTATATGTTTCTTATTCAGGCTATATTAAACAAAATAATAAATTGAGAAGAAGTGGGTTGGAGCATGGCAAGGATAATAACAGTGTTATTCCTGCTGTTAATTCAGAAATACTTGAAATGTAAGTTCAGTATTAAAATAGAAAACTATTTTGATTGTGCATGCTTGAATGAGTTGGATCATTATCTGCAAAGGAGAAGAGGTGTTTCATACACGCACACACAATGATGCTGGAATATTAAATTAGCTGTGTATTCTGCTCTCTCCATAGATGCTACAGAATAGCTTTGGATGAGGTAAATGAAAAGGCCAATGGACATTTTGTAGATTTTACAGCCAATTCATGTATCCACTGCATTGCAAAAAATAGTGCAATAAAATCTCAAAGTTATAAACTGACATCCATTCTGTTAATCTAACACATGAATTAATTATTTCCAAAAAACCAGATACGCTTTTTCAAGAGGCAACTGGACTTTCTGGTTTTTATTTGAAGATGTTTTGCTTCTTATCCAAGAAGCTTCTTCAGCTTCTAAAGAAGCTTGGCGATGAGGAGCAAAACATCTTCAAAGAAAAACCAGAAGTCCAGTTATCTTTGGGACAACCATGAGACTCTCCATAGACATATTTCTAAAAACGTACCTTCCTTGCTTTATTTCCTCCCCCCCCCCCCATAAAAACTGCAATTGTGGAACTTGCTTGCTGGCTTGCAGACATTTCATCACCCCACTAATGATTGTGTGTGATTTGCTCCCTGTTTATATGCAATAATGTGCCCTGCCAGTTTTGATGGAAGTGTGGTTTTCTCCTTGTTAATTTCTTGATTAAGGTGGTGTTTTCTGCTTGATTGTTTGCCTTTGTTAATTCCTGTTATTTGGGCCAGGGCTCATTTTGTTCCCCTCCCTTCAGCAAAGTGGCAGACTTTGGGGTCAGCTGAGGAGGAGGAGGAGGAATTATTTCTGGTGCTCTCTGCCAGCTTTCCACAAGCAGCATCAATGGGGGGAAGCTGGCAGGCAGTTGAAAGTTGCCCCCATTCTCCTTAGAGCTGTTCGGATCGTCCAGAGAGTGAGAGTGGGTGGAGCTTCAGTCTCTGCTGTTGTAGGCTGAGCTTAATTTCTGAGGAACGCTCCACCTTTCATCACGTGGCTTGCCATCACTGTCGTGTCCGCAAAAGATGCTCAGAGTCGGTGACTTTCATTCAAAGCTCTTTATTTACAATGGGAGAACCGAACCAGCGAAAGGCAAAAAGCCCGCGGCTTTTATACCTTTCGCTGCGGCGGCTGCAGCCAATGGCAGCGATTCAAGTCTCCCGCTCTTGGTTTGAACCAATCGCGGGAGACTTCAATCGGGCCAATCAGCGCGGCTCGCCTGGCCAATCAGAAATCCCCGCGCCTTAGCCAATCAAGGCGCGGGGATTTCGAGTATTCAAATTCAGGACATAACACCCCTCCCCTCTTGGTATGGTCCATCACGTGGTGTAGTCACGCAGGTAGGCGGGGCTCCGTCGAGTCCTAGTTGACCTGCGCAACTCACTTGCATGCTGTAACTCGGCCGAAGCGGTCATCTTTTTGGCTGCTCCTGCCTCTGTGCGAACCGGCTGGATGATCGGGCCGGTTCTTTCGCCGTGGCTCCCGCCTGGGCCTACCGGGTCGGTTGAGCTACGGATTTTGCCGCTCCCGCTTGGCTTCTCCGAGTCGGTAGAGCTGGCCAGGTGGTTCTTCTCCGGAGGGGACTCGCGATGGCTGTGTTCCGGTGAGTATTTTTGGTTTATTTTTTCCTGCGATTGTCTATCCGGGTATTCCCTCCCCCCTTGGTTCGTGTCTTGGGGGTTGAGGTCAGTCGCTGTTCGTGACCTGAGCTGGTCGATATGTCGTTTCCAGGCTCGCCCATCGATGGTTTGGAGCCGGTACGACCGTGGACCAGTGACTTGAGTTATGACGGCTGGGATCCATAGGGGGTCCCCCGTCATGTTCTTTGCATAGACTAAGTCACCTGGGTCAAATGTCCGGTACCTGGAGCTGGAGTCTGGGGGCCGCTCCGGGTTATAGGTCGGGTGTAATCTGTCGAGTGGGGACCTCAGCTTTCTGCCCATTAGAAGTTCTGCAGGGCTCTTGTTAGTTGTGGTATTGGGAGTGATGTGCTGTATGAAGAGCAGTTTGTTGATTTTGTCGCTGATCTCCCCGTGGTCTATTTTCCGGAGGGTCTTTTTCGTAAACTGGACCATCCGTTCCGCCCTACCGTTCGCCGCCGGATGCGCCGGTGCTGTTAATGCGTGGCGGATACCCCTCTCCGCCAGGAACCGTTCGAAATCGATGGAAGTGAACTGGGGCCCGTTGTCTGAGACGACGACGTCTGGGAGGCCGTGTGTGGAAAACAGTTTACACAGTTCTTTAACAACGGCCTCTGTGGTAGTGGATTTCATGTCGCTTACCTCCAACCAATTGGAGTACGCGTCAACTGTGATTAGAAAAGTATGCCCATTTGTGGGGCCAGCAAAGTCTAGATGGATTCTGGACCAGGGCCCCCGTGGTGTTTCCCAGTCCTGGATAGGTGCTGCGGGTGGGCTGGATCTGGTCTCCTGGCACCGGTGGCATTTGGCGACCCATGCTTCAATTTGCTTGTCCATCCCTGGCCACCAAGCGTAACTCCTGGCCAGGGCTTTAGTCCTGACGATGCCAGGATGACCCTCATGTAGCATCTCTAATACCCTCTCTTGCAATCTGTCCGGAATTACTACCCGGTCACCCCACAGAATACATCCTCTCAGTAGTGAAAGTTCAGTCTGGCGCTGACGGAATGTTTTAAAAGTCTCGTCATTGTCTTTCTCCGGCCAGCCTTTTTCAAACCAGTGTAAGATTCGCGCCAGACGCCTGTCCTTAACGGTTTCTCTGGCAATGTCTGATGCGGTAATAGGTAAACTCTCGATACTTAGGGTGTTTGTTGTTGGTGCTGGGTCAGGTTCAGAGTCAGGTAAAGGCGAGCGGCTTAAAGCGTCCGTGTGCGAAATTTTCTTACCTGGCTTGTGTAGCAGTTCGTAACTGTAGGCTGCCAGGAATTCGGACCATCTTGTCATCCGGGGTGACAAGATGTTCGGCGTGGCTCGGTTTCCAGCGAGGATGCCCAGCAATGGCTTATGATCCGTCACGATGGTGAACGGGCGGCCGTACAGGTATTCGTGGAAACGCTTAACGGCGGCAACTATAGCCAAAGCTTCTTTGTCCAGCTGGCTATAGTTCCGTTCTGGTTTAGTCAGAGTCCTGGAGAAAAAAGCGATGGGTGCTTCTCTCTGGTCTGGGAGGGTGTGGCTGAGGACCCGACGCCGAAAGGTGATGCGTCGCAAGTGACAGCTAAGGGCAAGGTTTTGCTGAATTGCATCAGGACGGCGTCGGAGGTGAGGAGGTCTTTGGTTTTTTGAAAGGCGGCTTGCTCTCGTCTCCCCCAAGTCCAGGCTGCCTTCTTGTCTAGGAGTCTATGTAAAGGTTCCGCCGCCGTTGCCTTTTGAGGTAGGAAAACATTATAAAAATTTAGTAAGCCTAGGAACGCTTGTAGTTCCGTTTTGGACTTTGGGGTGGGGGCTTCCTTGATGGCTTTCACTTTTTTAGTCGTAGGGTGAATGCCATGCCGGTCTAGGAGATAGCCCAAAAACTCTACTTGCTTTGTACATAGTTGGCATTTTTCTCGTTTGACTTTAAGTCCTGTTTCTTTAAATTTTGTTAAGACTTGTCTGAGTCGGTTCTCTAATTCGGCTTCGTTTGGCGCTGCCACTAATACGTCATCGAAATAGGGCACCACCCCCTTGATGCCCTGTAGCAAACGTTCCATCAGGCTCTGAAAGATGCCTGGTGCCACGCTGACTCCAAATTGGAGTCGGTTACACTTGAAGGCCCCCCGATGGGTCACGATTGTTTGGGCTTCCGCCGTTTTCTCGTCCACAGGTAGCTGCTGATATGCCTGGGCGAGGTCGAGCTTGGCAAAGACTTTGCCCCCTCCCAGTGAGTGCAGTAAATGTTGCACTATTGGGACTGGGTAGGCGCTTTGTTGCAACGCGCCATTTAGGGTGGCCTTATAGTCCCCGCAGATTCTCACGGACCCGTCTGGCTTTACTGGGGTCACTATAGGGGTCTCCCATCTGGCATGGTCTATCGGTTGCAATACCCCTTGTCTGACGAGCTTGTCGATCTGCTCGTCAATTTTAGGCTTTAAGGCGAATGGTACCCTTCTAGGTTTAAGCCGCTTAGGGGGAACCCTTGGGTCTAGGTCAAACGAGATAAGGGGCCCCTGGTACTTGCCCAAGCCTCCATTGAAGACCTCCTGGAACTCCTGGGCTAGCCGCTGTTCCCAAGCTTCGATGGTGACGTGGTTGACACCTGTCAGCGCGATGTTAAGCGGGGCGAACCATTGTAAGCCCAGTAGGCTTGGGCGGTCGCGATCGACGATCGTGAGTGGCAGTTGTTCGGTGTGGCCTTTGTAAGTTATATTAAAGTTCTTGGTGCCCACTACCGGGACGCGATTCCCTTGGTAGTCTTTTATGATGATCTTTTGGGCATGCACGTTTCTTTTTTGTAGTGTAGGCACTAGTCTTTTGATTTCGCGCCATGCAATCATGGAAAGGTAGGACCCGGAGTCCACTTCCATTTTGCATGGCTGGCCTTCGATATGGACTTCTACGTGTACCTTTCTGGCGCCGTCGGAGATGGCGTGGCCGATGGTCACCGTCTGGTGGGTCTCTTCTTTTCGCCGACCGTCGCCGCTTCTTTGAGATCGTTGAGTACGGTCCCACCGACCGTCTGGCTGGCGCTCTCTGGCTCTGGGCGGGGAGCTTTCTCTCCTTCTGTCGTGCTGTTCCCATTTGGGCGGGCTGCGGGTCTTCTTTTGGCGGCAAACTCGAGCGATGTGACCCCGTCGTTCACAATGCCTACAGATAGAGTCAAAGAATCGGCATTCTGACCTGGGGTGGTCGCCGCCGCACCCGGCGCAGTTGGTCCTCGACCTACGACCTTTTCGACTTCGTTGGTCGCCGCGTCCCGTCTGCACGCGATGTATGTCCTCCTCGTCTTCCGACGTGCTGGAGGTTGACTGGTATTCACCGTAGTGTGCGGTTGCTTCGTTTCTTGTGTCGGCCGACCTTGCTGGGTTGTTGTTTCCACCCTTCGCGTCAGATCTTCGCATGCTGTCCGCTGACGTGCGGGTTGCTTCTGCGGCTGCGGCTGCGGTAAGGGCATCGGCTAGGCTGATGTCGCCCTTGGCCATAAGTCGGCTCTGGAGTGTAGGATCCCATAAGTCGAGTACGAAGCGGTCTCTTATGAGACTGTTCAGACCTTCAAACTCGCAGAGTCCTCCTAGGCGCCGTAGCTCTGCGACGAAGTCGCTCAATTTTTCGTCTGGTTTCTGGTTTCGGCGGTAGAACTCGTTGCGCCGTATCAGGATGGGGACTTCGGGGGCGTAATGGCGCCACAGTATAGGTTCGAGGACGTCCCAGTCCATGGCGGTTGCGTCTGCCGGCTTGGCCAGTGCTTTGGCCATCTGGAAGACCTCTGGTCCGCAGTGAGTAAGGAAGACGGCGCGTTTTAGCGGGCCCGGGGCGTCCTTCATTCCGGCGCATTCCAGGTACATACGGAACTGATCCGAGTACGATTCCCAGTCCTCGGCGGCGGGGTTGAAGGGGGCGGGCGGTGCTATCTTCGCCATCTCTGCGCTGGAGCTGGTTCTTGGGTGGACACGGGGTTCGGTTCAGGGGCGAGATCCCATCCTCGTCGCCAGTGTCGTGTCCGCAAAAGATGCTCAGAGTCGGTGACTTTCATTCAAAGCTCTTTATTTACAATGGGAGAACCGAACCAGCGAAAGGCAAAAAGCCCGCGGCTTTTATACCTTTCGCTGCGGCGGCCGCGGCCAATGGCAGCGATTCAAGTCTCCCGCTCTTGGTTTGAACCAATCGCGGGAGACTTCAATCGGGCCAATCAGCGCGGCTCGCCTGGCCAATCAGAAATCCCCGCGCCTTAGCCAATCAAGGCGCGGGGATTTCGAGTATTCAAATTCAGGACATAACAATCACGTTCCCCAGTTTATGCTCAGCCCTCGTGCAGAGTAGGCAGTGTTTTGTATGTGCTGTTGGCCGTTTCAGGAAAATTCCAATTGGATTCGTATTTTGCTTCATTTCAGGTTGTATATAATCCCTTCATTGTGTTTTTTTCCCTTAGCCCTGCGCAGTTGGTCCTCCTTATTTAGTAGAGTTCCCTGGGAGGTCCTCCCCCCCCGGGGGTGCCAGGGGGTAGGCCAGCAAAATTACAAGCTGCCCCCCCACCCTTCCAGGTTGATTTTCTGCCGCTTTAGTTCATTTAAAATGCTCTGTTTCATTCCGTTCCCCCCCCCGAACTCCGTTTTTTATATCGTTTGAACGTTTGCTAGTCTCTTTCTCTTTGTCCTTCCCCTGGGATCCTTGGATTGTCCCTGGGGATCCTCTTGGTCGCAGCAGAAGGGCCCCTGCAAGCCCAAGTAGTGGCAGCCACCATTTTGAGCGATGCCTCGTGGCCAGGTGCCATTTTGTTTTACCTTATCATTCCAATCTCTGCAGCGTGCCTATTTAAAACAGCAGGACTGGTAGGCCTGCTGAGGAAATAAAATTGTGCTGTTCCAGTTGGAGGCTTCTGTTCCCACCTCCTTTTGTTGGCTTTCCCCGCAGCCAGCCCTAGCAGCCGCGGTTTATTCCCACCACTCCCGCCCGGTTCCGCCTGGGACAGCAGTCTGGTTTAGACCCAGCTTCGCCCTTAAGGCATCTGTTGTCCTCTGATCATCCCGATCAGCCCTTCAAAATAATAATAATAATAATAATAATAATAATAATAATAATAATAATAATAATAATAATAATAATAATAATAAAGAGAGAGAGAGAGATCTTCAAAATTTATTAAATCAGAAAACTTAAGAGACTCGAGTAGGCCTAAGCTTACCCAAAAAAAAGGGGGGGGAAAATCATTTATATACGGAGCAAAAATACAGAGAATAACAACAAGTGAGACAAACAGATTAATTACAAGCAAATAATAAATGGGGGGGGGGGTGTAAAAGAATTTCTCAGGGCTCCCGGCCTTCATTGTAGGTTGACCCCTAGGCGCGCCAACCGCCTCATATTTGATCCCCTTTCTCAACTATCTAAAATGGCAGGAAGCAATCCTTCAAAAGGTCCTTCCTTAAAGGCCAAAGCAAAGACCCACCACCTGCGCAGTCAGGCTAAGGAGCCCACCAAAGTCTCACAAAGGGACGCCTTAAGACGACACAAGGCGCTAGAAAAAGAAATAGACAAACGCACCAGACAGAAAGGCCCAGTGCCTCCAGTACCAGCCACTCCTTCCCCCCCTCCTGCAGCCTTTTCCTCCCTATCCAGGCACACCTCGCCCTCTCAAGGGCATCAGGCCCCGGGAACACCAGCCAGGCGAACTCCAGAGGCTACTTTCATGCCCACGGCCCACGGCCTGTGCCAGGAAGAACCTCTCATTCAGGCGGTTCCGGAGCAGCTCAGAGCCTGGATGGAGATGGCTATCTGACAGGGAATTGCAGAAGGAATGCAGCAGATGGCTAGACCGGGGTTGCCTCCACAGGCCACCAAATCTGTATGATCATTCCCTCTCATGCCACAACCATTTCATGATCAGGTGCCCCTCCAGGGGGAGATTTCCCCTTCAGTCAGGGAGGATGAGGAGGAGGCGGAAGGGGAACTAGATTTGTGCAGGGAGGAGGAACAATTTGACCTGGGGTCCTTACAATACAACGAACCCCTTCCGGACTCAGATCCATCAGAGGCAGAAATGTCTGAGGACGAAGGGCTCACCCCTGACCAATCCGCTTTCGTAGGGCTCTTCAAGCCCCAGCTATTCAAATCCCTCCTCTACAAAGCCAGGAACATCTCGGGCCTAACTGCCCAGAGCCCCTCTGATCCCATCCCCTTGGTTCTGGAAGGGCCAGAGGACTCCATGTTTAGACAGCCGGTGGTGGAGGCCAAGGTCATCCCAACCCCCCCCCCATATTCCTGGACCTGGTGTCCAAGCACCTGGCCTCCTCAGTTGCCCCCCCGGCCTCTTCGGCCCATGATAAAAGGTTCTTCAACCTTGACCCAGAGCTCTCCAACCTGCTGAGCACCACGGAGGATGATGAGCCCATCGTAGGCCTGGCCTCTTCCTCCCCCCTCAGCGACCCTTTAGAGGCCCTCAGGCCAGAGGAGAAGCGGTCGGAGCTGGCATTGCGGTGAGCTCACCAGTCAGACGCATGGGCGATCAGGGCGGCTACGGCTGCTTCCTTCTTCATCAGATCGTCCATTCACTGGCTTTGCCAGCTTAAGCAACATGTCCCGACCTCCAATATCCACGCCCATCAGCACATCGCCAAGATTACGGCCGCAGCGGAGTTCTCAGCAGACGCCACTTTTCACTCAGTAAAATTCTCCTCCCGCGCCATTTCCTCCCACATCTCGGCGTGCCTCGTGCTCTGGCTAAGACACTGGCAGGCGGATCTCAAGAATAAGGTGAAACTAGCTTCTGCCCCCCTCATGGGAAATAGGCTCTTCGGACCTTCCCTGGATCCTCTCCTAATCGAGGGAAGGAATAAAAAGAAATTCCTCCCTTCCCTCACCTGTAAGTCAGATCCCAGATCTCTGCAGCCCTTTCGGAGGGCTCCCTTTCGTCCCTATCCCCAACCCCCTTCCCTCCCAGGTACCAAAGGCCCCCCTCCTTTGGCTCGGGACAGCTCCAGGACAGGTCTGACCCCTTCGATAGACACAGGAGAGGCAGAAACTTCAAGAGGCCTTTTCGTGGCTCCGGCAGCAGGCCCTTCCGGCGCTACAGATAGGCCACTGACCTCATCCCCATTGGTGGGTGACTTAAAGCCTTCACCAGTCGGTGGGACTCATCCACTTCGGACACTTGGGTCAGGGATACCATCAGGTTTGGCCTTGCCCTCGAGTTCCTCTCTACCCCCCCCCCGATTTCTACATTACATGTCCCCTCTCCAAGAACCTCACCAAACTCAACCTCATGGATTCGGCAATTCAGCACCTACTGGACATTCAGGCCATCCAGCCAGTTCCTCCATCCCAGAGGGGACAGGGCTTCTACTCACACTTACACTCAGGGGGATGGAGGGCTATTTTGGACTTAAAGTGGTTAAACCGCCACCTGGTATATGAACCTGCTGCAATCCATCCTCTTGGGAGTTCGACAGGGAGACTGGCTGTCATCCATTGACCTCTCCGAGGCATATTTATACATCCCAATACGACCCTCCCACTCCAAGTTTCTGCGTTTCAGCTATAATAACCTACACTTCCAATACGTGGCCCTCCCATTCGGGTTGGCCTTGGCCCCCAGGACCTTTACCTAGGACCTGGCCACTCTGGCTGCCCACCTCAGAACCATCCCGGTGCGGCTCCACTGTTACCTGGATGATATTCTCATCCTCTCCCCTTCCAGGGAACAGGCCATCAGGGACACCCAAACTACTCTTACCTCCCTCCAGGAACACGGGTTCCTCATAAATTGGAAGAAAAGTCAACTGGCCCCTTCCACCAGGCTACCCCACCTGGGGACTATAATAGACACAGTCAAAGGGAGGGTGTTCATCTCTCCGGAAAGAATACTCAGCATCCAACAATCAGTCAAGCTCATCAGACGACTTAAGAAGGCCTCTCTCCTCGAATTAATCAAGTTGTTAGGTAAGATGATCTCTTGTATTTCCGTTATTCCCTGGGCCCGTTTCCACTCTAGATCCCTCCAGTGGTTCCTGCTTCCGTACCAAAGAGCCGGGTCAAGCAACTCAAGGTGCAAGGTCAAGGTCTCGCCAAGGGTTCTCACCTCCCTCCTCTGGTGGAGCAAGGCGTCGATCAACAAGGGCTGCCCCCTCAAGGAGCCACAAAGACTCACCGTCACCACAGACACCAATCTGTCCGGATGGGGCGCCCACCTTCTTTCCCTTACAGCTCAGGGCAGATGGTCAGCGACAGAGAGGCTGTGCAATATAAACTGGTTAGAGCTTCGCGCCATCCACCTGGCCCTCCGCAGCTTCCTCCCTCAGCTTCAGGGCCACCACATCCTCATTCTCACCGACAATATAACATCAAAGTCTCATGTCAACAGGCAGGGGGGCACTCAGTCCTCAAGCCTAATGAGGGAGACCGAGCACCTCTGTCCATGGGCAGAGTCTCACCTCCTCTCACTCAGAGCAGACCACATTTCAGGCATCAACAACACCCAAGCAGATTGGTTGAGCTGGGCCACCATAGACCAGGCGGAGTGGCGCCTCCACCCAGCCCTGTTCAGGGAGGCGACAACAATATTCGGCCTGCCAGTGGTAGACCTGTTTGCCTCCCCCCTCAATACCCAACTTCTTCATTTCATCTCCAGATTCCCGTCTCTAGGGGCAGAGAACCACAACGCCCTTCGATGCCCATGGCCCTTGGGCCTTTACGCCTTCCCTCCTCTGGCACTGGTGCCCATAGTACTACAAAAGGTACTCCACCAGAGGGCGGAATTGCTTCTGGTAGCTCCTTATTGGCCCCTGGTTCGTGGACCTGCGCAGCCTATCCATAGTCCCCCCCCCCGGAGGATCCCAGCAGACAGGATTTCTCTGTCTCAAGGCCCCCTTCTTCACCCGGATCCCCAATGGTTACAGCTAGCCATCTGGAGGTTGAGTGGGAATGTCTGAAGAGGGAGAATTTCTCCACTGAAGTCATCAATACCATCTTAGCAGCCAGGCGTCCCTCTACCAGAAGGATTTACGACGCCACTTGGAACAATTTCCACAAATGGTGTGCCAATCTCCTCATTGACCCAACGAACCCATCTGTGGCCCAAATCCTCGACTTTCTCCAGGAGGGTCTCGGTAAGGGACCATCCCCCAACACACTAAGGCATCAGGTAGCAGCCTTATCCCCCGTAATTTCCTGCGAGGGTGTTAGTTCCCTCTCTCATCATCCCTGCATCCGTGCATTTCTGAAAGGGGCCTCAAACTTATGACCACCGCCCCTTCTCCGGTACCCAACCTGGGACCTCAACAGAGTCCTGACTTCTTTCACTAAGCCACCCTTTGAACCCCTAAGAGAAGTCTCTCTCCAGTTCCTATCCTACAAAGTAGTGTTCCTGGTGGCGATTACATCAGCCCGGAGGATTTCAGAGATCGCTGCTCTGTCAGTCAGGAAAGACTTGTGCGTCTTCCATTCTGACTGGGTGGTCCTCCAACTTGACCCTTCATTTCTACCTAAAATTAACTCGGTTTTCCACAGGGCTCAAGAGCTTATCCTCCCCAATTTTTGCCCCAGGCCAACTCATGAAAGAGAGAGTCTATGGCACACCTTAGACTTCAGACGGGCCTTGCGGATCTATATTAAGCATACTCAGACCTTCTGTAAATCCGAGGGCCCTGTTTATTTCCTTTCAACCAAAGTCACAGGAGCTCAAGATACCTTCAACCACCATAGGTCGTTGGATAAGGGCGGCCATTTCAAGGGCATACCAGGCCCAGGCCCTCCAAGTGCCCAGGGGTATCATGGCTCACTCCACTAGGAGTGCGGCAACATCAGCTGCCTGGGCTACCCAGGCCCCTATACTCGACATTTGCCAGGCAGCAACGTGGGCCTCCCCGTCGCCTTTCATGAGGCACTACAGAATCGATAGGTATGCCGCTGCGGAGGCTTCTTTCGGTAGAAGGGTCCTTCAGAGGGTGCTCAGGGATCCCGAGGAGTCAACAGACCAGACGGTGTCCCTCCCGTAGGACAGGCCCCAGCTTTGGTATGTCCCACTCTCTGGACGATCCAAACAGCTCTAAGGAGAATGGGCGTTGGTTTTTACCTGACATGCCATTTCTCTTGAGCTGAGAGGATTGTCCAGCCCCTCCCTTTTCCTTTCACCATCTGGCGAGGTCTTGTTTCGGCCAATGCACTTTAACTCTAGTAAGAGGAGAGCACAAATGCCTGTTTTTTTCCTCTCGTCTTCGCATAAACTGGGGAACGCGATGGCAAGCCACGTGATGGAAGGTGGAGCGTTCCTCAGAAATTAAGCTCAGCCTACAACAGCAGAGACTGAAGCTCCACCCACTCTCTGGACGATCCTCTCAGCTCAAGAGAAATGGCGTGTCAGGTAAGAACCAACACCCATTCCAACTGCTTTTTTGCGCCACTCTGTTTCTCTGTTTATGTAAGGAAATATCTTTGAAAAGATGAGCCAATGTGTCTAGTATTCTCTTAAAACTCTCATTGTGTTTATTTCTTTGTCTGCTTGTATCCTCAAGTTAGCCTAAACAATGTATTATATTGAGACAATTTTTGAATCATGGTCCCTAAAATCCGCTAACTTAAGGAATGTGTAAAAATATCTGGGACCCACTACTTCTGTACAATTGACATTTCCATGATGTTAAGTTTTATTTGTAAAAGTTGTAGCTGTTGCATCATCCCTGCCATCAGCTTCCCACAAGCAGTCATTAAGGAAACTTAGATGAAGTTGCTTTCAGTACTTTTTTGCCTGCCCGTGGTCTTTCTGCTTTGGTAAATAATTATTGAATTATTATCTAAGTTTGTTTACCACTACAATTATTTTTCTATTTATGGTATATACTCTTCTTATATGATCATATGGGACCACTCATCATTGTTGTAAAAAAATGGTCAGCCTAAAATATAATATTCATTCTGATTATATCAGATTGCACTAACTTTCTTTCAAAGGATGACCCAATGGGCCACATAGTTGTCTAGTAAATTATATTTCTTTATGATTTTTATCTATTGCAAATTCTGTTTAAATTAGTTCTATTTTTAAACAACACTTCTTTATGCTATGACACTGATCATAGCAAGGAATGTTTCAGAAGAAAGCATTGGATTGTAAGAAGATCTCTACGGCTAAATCAAATCTGAATTAGAATAATTGATGATAGAAAACATTACTTGGAAAATATTATCTATATTTATATTGACACACACACACACACACACAGAGAGAGAGAGAGAGAGAGAGAGAGAGAATGAGAATAATATTGTAAGGAAAAGAAATGCAGATTTATTTAAGGCGAGGTTGAAAGACAGCAAAAGTTCCCACTAGAATTGTTTTAAAGTAGGTGGCATGTACATTTTTAATTGCATTGTCAAAAGTAGCCAGCAATAGTACAATAACAAAGTTAAAAACTCTTAAATCACAGTGTGCTGCATGAGAATAATTTCTCATGTTCAATCAAATCAGAAGGGATTTTGACCCTTGGAATGAGTCAATGCAAAATGTAATGCAATCCCCAACAGGGGCCTAGGTATTAATGGAACCTGACATGTGATCAAACAGTGATGGCCATTTGACCTCAGAGATGAGCGAAGAATCTATTGTGTCTAATAAAAGAGGCAGGTTTTCATTCTTCATCCTAATCAATTTTCTCTCAAATATACTGTCTGCCTATATCTCTTATTGGAGTGGTGATGTTAGGTTCTAAACAGTGTAGATTTATTATCAGTGTTTCTTCATTCTGTATTTGTTAGAATTTGTCAGCGTGGTACAGTGCTACAATGGGAAAAATAATTTGATGCATTATAGTGGCAATAATCTCTCCTTAAGCAATAAACAAAGATACAGGAAAGAAACAAAATTACAACATAACATTAGTTTAAAAACCTGGCAAGCAAGATTTAGCTATGAATTGAAATTAATTTAATTGATATTTATACCAGACTTTCCTAACTTGGTATCTACCAGATATGTTTGGGCATAACTCTCAGCATTCCCAGCCAGCAAGAAGACATTAAATTGGGAAGGACTAAGCTTGTACATTAGGTTAGTTTTAATGCTGGAAGCTGGAGCCAATATTCAGTTGACTTGTTATCTGAATAATTGAATTCTTGTGCAGCTGGTTTAAACTGTTAGAATCAAATCTGCTTAGCATTAAAAGTATGCTGAGTATCTATTAGAAGAAGGTGGATGAAGCTAGCCTTATTATTAAATCACCAGTAATCAAAGCAGTGAGTAAGAATGTAGTTTAGCCACAGATCAAGAGTTAAACAAAACAGTCTCAAAAATTCATCCACCAAAAGTATAAATAAAGAGTAAAAATAAGTAACAGATCAGGAATTTGTCCATAGTTGCAAAGCAGAGGTCCAGAAAACCAATCAATATGAAACACGAAGTACCAACATGCTAGTCCAGGATAACTTTATTTAGTGGCTTGGTTAGATTGCCGTAGGGAGTAAAATAATTCTCTGATCCAAAGACTGCATGTTTGATCTGTCTGTTTAGATTATCATGAACTGTACCCATAGTGAACAAATATTTCCTGCACTAGAACTATTGAAGCAAATTGCTATTGTAATATTCTTCTTATGGTAGAATATTATAAACAAAATATAGGTTTTTTTTCTACAAGAATATTAAGGAGCTGCTAACTTTGAAACGTATATATATGTATGTATCTGAGATCAGTTTAAATAGATATTTTCTAATAGTTGCAGTCAAGCAATTTATATTGGACTGAAAATTTTAAATGTTTGTTTTTTAATATAGTATAAACACAAATAAAGAATAAAATATTAACCTTTTAAAAATCAATTATAAATTTAAATACTTTTTTTAAAAAAATTGAAATTTCTTCCTGCATCCCAAACCATGTATTTCACTTGATGCTGATTTTCTATTTATTTTAGCCTAGTTGTGGAACAACTCTAAAGAAGTAAAAACATTGATGTTGTAAATATAGATTGAGTGTGAACACATATATAACTTTTATGTTCCAAACAGAGTTTTGTGGGAAGGACGGTTTTAAAAACAAAAACTGGAAATCAGTTGCAATTCATTTTGTGTTTGAAACATAGGACAAGATCCTAGTTCCTCTTTTGGAAAAATAGGCTTATAATCTGAGGCTCCAAGATCAATCCTAAATAGATTCAGAAAAATGTCTATGTGTCATCAAGTCATTCTTAATACTTCGAGACCACATGGATAGATTTTCTCTATGATGATCTGTTTCTAACTTCATCCATCAGATCTCCCAATGTGCATTCATTATCACTGTAACTAACTCTATCCACATTCTGCCAGTTGCCCTTTTCTTCTCTTTCTTTTACCTTTCTCAGCATTTAAGCCTTCTCTAAAGCCTTTGCTCCATCATGGAAATGGTGGTGGTGGGAGTTCTCTCTGTTCCTGGGAGGGATGAATGAAGAATTTTGGGACTGTATTTCAAGAGTGAACATTCCCATCAGAGTCACCCAAGGCACGAAGGTCATTCCTGCTGTTCTAGCTAAAGCAAACAGGCATCCATATTGGCAACAGTATGTTCTGACCCACGCCCTTTTCCAACAAATCAAACACAATCCAAAGGGAACAGAAACCTTGTAATACTTCTGCAAAATAATTAGCTGTGATAAGCACAAGCCTTGCCAAACTGTGTGAGACTTGCCAAAAGATAACAGACAAGAAATAATTTGCAATACAAGAATCTTCAAATATAAACTCAGGATACTGGAATATCCACGAGGCTGGAGTTTCAAAACGTCTTTGCCTTCTGCAGAGTATTTCATTTCACAGCTGGCTTTTATCTTCTTGAAGGAGGGGCCATTACCTTGCAGCTTTACTCCTGAGTCGCCTGTGTTGTTGTAGCTGCTCTTTCCTACAAGTAATCCTGCACGCACACGCACTTGGCACAGGCTCCTCAGGAACCTCCTCATCACTGCTGCCAGCCTACAATCTCTGAAGGCAGCAGTTCACTCCCTAATGGTCTTGGCCCCTCATCTGAGTCCTTGCTCTCCTCAGCTGCCCGCACCTGCTGTCGGCTAACCACAACACTGATATAGGAAGATGTTGGAGCCAAATGGACATTTTAATGAATATGGCAAATGCATCAATTCATACTGTGTGGGAGAAAACAATGGTAAACCACTTCTGCACTTTGACAAGAAAATCTCATGGATAGTAGTAAATATTTAACAGACTGACAACTTTGGGGAAAAGCAGTCTACTTAAAATAAGTCACTCAGAATTTGTAGCTCAGATTTACCATGATCAGAAGGATCTTGTCTATGATTTGAAGCAACTGCCAGTGCAGAATGGCTTCAAGGTATCAAAGAAATAGAATGCGTAGTTTTGTTACCATAGATAAAGGCATCATCAAGAATAAACCATTTGGAGCAATCTTGAAATAGAATTAAACAATTCTACTTTTAATAAATTAATGTGCAGATTTCTATCCCAATTGCTCATATATACAAATCAGCATGTGTATCCAAAAATAAATCCTGAGTTTCATCTTCTTTGCAATGTGGTCTGAAGGAAGTTGCAAGACAAACTATGCTTTGCCATTCTTGAGAGCTAAATGTGAGGTCAAATGGTCAGGTTGCTTGATCAGATGTCAGGATGCATTACGACTCTGTCCTCTGTTGGGTGCTGAATTACAACTCTTATTTAACTCATTTCTAGGGTCAATATGTCCCTCTCATTTGATCAGATGGCAGAAATTGTATAATTTGTATATATCCCTGAGCCATATGGGCTCTGAGTGGTGCTTAATGTGTTTTATAAAGGCACAGCTGTCTGAGTGACTTATTTAAAATGGGATTTTGGAGTAGCATTTTTGCTACTAAATGTCTTCATTCAGGGTTAGCCAAGGTTTATCTGTTAATAAATTGCATTTGGGTGCTTGCTTTATAATCACAATAGTTTTGCTATTTATGAAGCATTGCCTATTGCAATGTGTTGGTAAGCAACCTAAAATGTAAAAATAAATAATAGTATAATAAGGGCTTAATGAGAATTCTGAAAATGTTATATTTGTTGCTAGTCAGACAAAGAGCTTTTTTCCCTTTAGTATTGCATGTTACAAGATATGATATAAATATTCTAAATAAGCATGCTGTTTCACTGTAAAAATTTGTCTAATATATATTGCAGTAAGATAGCAGGGCAAGTTTTTCATGTAAAATGAAACAGGTGTCCAGGCAAAAGAATTAATATAATTAAAATCAGTTGCCTAACACATTGAGGACTGAACATCAGACTTAACTTGAATCATATATATTCCAACTAAGAGGACAAGTTTAAAAAAAGAACCTGGAATTTTCAACATTACAATTGTGTGCTATACAATGCACATGCTTGTTAATTTCAATTAAAAGTCCAGTTGAATTAATTGGAGTTTGTTCCTAAGAAATTGCTGATGGCATTCTTAATTTATTTTTTTAATGTTTATCCTACAAGGTGGCATAGATACATAGCATGTAGTTCCCAATTTTATCTCTGCAATAATAATCTTTCAGTGAGTAAACCAGAGACAGTTCACGAATTTCCAGGAACCCAGTCCTGGATCTTTCTGGCTACAGTTACAGCTACTAAGCATACCACTATGCTAAGCTTGTGTGTTCCAAATTAGTTGTTTTCAAATAAATGTAATGTGGTTTGCTATAATTTATGAGGAGGAAACACCAAATATTCTTATACAATTTATTGATTAGAAAGGAGTGACTTAGAATTAAATATACTGGAATAGATACAGCAGTATGCTCCTACGTTAATTTGTGGATGCTCAAAAAATGGCTATTCAGCTGAACGAGTTCATGTGAATAAATTGCTTATGTTCTTCTGTTGAGCCATATTTGGTAAATTAAACAAAAAACTTAGCAAAAGTTACTTTGCACAGAAAGGGAAAAGAATGGTCAATAGTATTTAATTCAGTTGGGGACAGCATAGGAGAAGGCCCATTGTTGTAAAGATAGAAAAATTGAAAGGAAGAATAATGTTTCCTGGCTTTCTCCTGACATTTCTCATTCTAAAACAATCACTTTAGGTAGATGAATCAACTAATAGAAGGCAACTAGAATGCCAAGTCTTGTGGTTAAAGTCTGTGTAATTTCTCTAGTTATTTGTCCTATATTGTTCATGCAACATGTTTGGCTACTGTAAAGATTTGCGCACATTAATTCATCTCAGTCTGGATCACATTTGTCTTTTCTACATCATAAACTTCTGATCTATGTGCTGTGTGTGAATAACATAAGGGAACTGGTTATAGTGTATATCCTGAAGCTATACACAGTTTTAAATTGTGTTGGATATTTTGTTGTATAAAGTTAGTTAAAAGTCAGTTAATAGAGATTGAACAACATCAACATACAATTAGCAATTTGTTCTGATAAATGCTCAAATGTCAATTCTTATATCATTAATTAACCCAAGCGGTCATATGGAGAAAAATCACAAGTAGCTCCTGAGGGCTGATTTTGGAGGGAAATGAATCCAATTTTCCTGGATTAGAGAATTAGCTGAAGATGCCTAATTTTGAAGGAAAGTGGATCCCATTTCTCAGGGAAATAGAGAAGGACTAATTGCAAGAATCCCACAGTTGGAGATTTTACCAAGGGAAAAAAAATCAACAAATGTAGGGGGGGAAAAGGAAGCATTCATGTAAATGAAACAATATGAGAAAGTGTATTTGAGACAATGAATGTATTATGTCATTGTCTTAAAAGATTTATTTATCAATCTGATAACAAGTTTAAATGGACTGAGCCATAAAAGTGGTGAAAGTCATTGAACTTGTTGCTGTTTCTCCTGATTGGGAAAATAACAGCACATCAAGATAATACACTGATCCAGAACTTCAGGGCAGGTGAAAATATGTAGGTAGCATCAGGTAATATCATTGGATAATTTTGAGCTATTTTAAAAGTCCAATATACTTACATATTTGCCTTGAGCTTTTATGGGGAAAAGATGAGAAATAAATATTGTAATGATTAAATAGGCTTGAATCGATATGAAATGTTATGATGATCATCTGCAAAACTGTCTAGTCTCATTTAATTTTATAGATTATGGAATGGACAGAAAATCAGATTTTAAGTGCTTTCCATTGATATTAATATTTACACAAAATTAAACTTACTGCAAAATGAAGCCTAAATTTGGAAGTGCCAAAGGGAAGGATAAGTGAGGTTCTGCCTTCTTTCTATTGTAGTTATATATGAAGATATCCTGTTTATTGATAATAGTTTTTCTTAAATAACTCTTTAGTCTCTGTGTGTGTGAGAGAGAAGAGATTATGGATTAGATTATATTAGATAGATAGATAGATAGATAGATAGATAGATAGATAGATAGATAGATAGATAAAGATAGATGGAATATGCAACATTGGAAGAATAAATACATGGAAGTACTGTACTATAAGGAATGTAGTGATTAATATTAAACACCTTTCCCAGCATGATGCATGGCAGTACTCTCATGCCATTTTGAAATAATCACTATAATGTTATATTCAGTGTAATGGAATTCAGACCCACCATATATCATTTTACCCTTGAACAAGAGTAATATTGAACTGAATGTGAGTGCAAGGGAAGATCTGGGCACCTGAATTTTGCATGAGCTCCTGTCTGACAAAAGATTTTTTAAAGCACTGAACCAGGAAGACATTACTATGATTTAGCTTGAAAGTAATGAAAATCCTAGCAGTAAAAACATGGATGTCTCAGTACTAGTCTTTGTTTTACCATGATGGCTGGTGGAGCCTAAATGAATAGGTATTCCTGTGTTTACTATGATACAGTAAAATAGCATAGTTTGAGAGAGTAGAAAAAACAGAAAAATGATGCTTAAAGTTGTCTTTGGGCATAGATCAGAGTTCCCCAACTTTTCCAGCTTTCAGACTGGCTTGGGGGGGGGGGGGTTAGAGGGGATGGTTCTGCATGAGTGGTGGGCAAGCGTGCATACACAACTCCATTTGCATGACTGGCAAGCACATGCATCCACCCTGCGCACTCACCATTCACTTCCATGGCACTCACTTCTGAAAGGCTTAAAGCCTGATAGTGGGCTGCAGCCCAGGGTTGGAGACCTCTGGAATAGATGGTTTCAGGAAGTAAAATTTTGTACAAAATTCACTGCCTCATTTAATGATCATCTGCAAACATGAAAGTGATAAAAATGTAACTGTCAGGCACAAGAAACAGGAGCTAGGATAGAGTTCAGAAGCCCTGCAAGTTTATTCCACTCTATCTGTACACAAGAATCTGAATTACTAACGGACAGTATGAATTGACACCAGATAAGAGTCAACAGACTCCAAGAAGGGAGTGATCATTGGTATCTTTTGGGCATGTAGGGACTCCAGAGTGATGATGCATTTGAACCTCCATTGGTCATCTTCTACAGTAACTTTATGGCCAATCTTCATAGTTACAATTTTCACAGATCTGTAAAGAAAAGGAAAGCTGATGTAAGATTTAAACACAGTCACAGTTTACTTAGTGACCACTTAATCCTAATCATTGAATGACCAAGGTGATCTGTGGTCACTAAACAAGGATTATCTGTTTATGAATGTCTTAAGCAATAATTGGAAAATCTTCCTGGATTAGATAGGATATCACCTATGAGTAATAAGTATAATTATTGTATGTGTTATGGGAGAAGTTGGAGGAAATAGTCTATAACACAAAGCAATTAGAGCAAGGCACAACTTCCTGCTGGAATCATATCATAGTGATTGCTATTATTTTTGATTATCTCGATTTCAATTTCTTCAAACTTTAAAGGAAATTGTTTAAATTCAGTACCGGGTCCACAAATTTTGACTGGCTCTGAAACAACCAAAAACTATGTCTGAGAAATGTGGCTGTGTTTAAGAGGTTCTCAGAACTAGGAAAAACTGAAACAAGTTAAAAGGGCGAGGACTCCTAGTCACATTTAATGGGTTATTTAAAGCAGTGAAAACATACAGAACACAGATTATTAATCAGAGATAAGATTTTCTCACAGTCACATTTTCCAAAAATTTATATAGCAAAAATGAAAAGCTAATTGGCCACAAATTCAGATTAAAATATTTGGGGAAAATCATGCAACAGATTAGTGAGAAATTAGATGGAAAGTAATAAGTGTTTTGTTTCATAGAAATGTAGTTGTCTAGGAGAAAAAAGATATTAATCTAATGAAAATGAGTTTCAACCAAATCTCACAGAATGACTCAGCATTTGGAATAGTTTTTCTCAAGGTTTTTTTTTCAAATAATCTGATTTTTTAAAATGAGGATTTCTAAGCTTCTGTTCTTTCCATCTTATTTATGATCAATATTGTGACTATTTGTTTACATCTTTTAGTTCTCTGTGTTTATGTAGGCATTTCTTTATAAAATTTAATAATATGTGCTGTATGTATCAAAAAAACCCACACATGACAATTTCTAAACTATCATTTACACAGATTGTTAATCAGTGGCCCCAAGATTTTTGCATTCTACTTTTTCCTTTGACCATTATAGCTGAGAGTTGGACATTTTCAGATAGAACATACAATATCATGCTTAAAATATGCTTAATACACAGCTAATTATTTTTATCTCCTTGATATTTCTACCAATTGGGATATTTTCCCTTCTAGTTTCCAAAATGTCCATTGTTGTATACACTTTTGTTGCAAGAGATTGTTAAGAAACAGATACATAATGAGATTTCTGAGATAATTCTGATAAATGGCTGTGTTAACCATTGCTGTTCTTTCAGTACTGGCACCTTAGGTTAGATTTATTGCTCTTCTATTTAGCATTTTTCCCGCTTAGTTGCAGTGTCCACTTACACTTGCCTACTACTTATAGTAAAACTATTAAAACATGATGCAATTTGGATTTTAATATAGTTAATTGCAGATGCTAATTTAGGTTGAGAGGAAATGACTGGCCCAAGAACATCCTGCTATCTTCCATGCCTAAGGGAAGACAAGATCTGTGTTCTTCCACTTTAGTCCATTACTTTAACCACCATATTATATTGGTTATCAGGTTTAAAACTGTATTTTTGGGATTATATAACATATATCCCATTTAACAATGTTCTGTGAGCTTCTCCTTATGCTGCTTTATGCTAGATCTCCTTAGGCACCTTTACAATATATCAAGCAGTCGGTTTATTTCCTTACGCTCTTGTTATTTGAGGTGTTCTGTTCTCTCTCCCACTTTTTAAATTTTATTTTGAAATAAAATGCGATAAATATATATTTGAATTTTCTTTAACCCTTCATCTCAGTAGTTTCTTCACTCCTTTTAAGACCTGCCTCACTGAAACATTTATATTTATACCTTCTTCACAACAGGATACTTAGCATGTAAAAGGTTACTTGGGAGCCATTTGCTTCAAACAGGAAAGCCTTATTGTCCACTTTAGTGTTTGGATGGAGGCCTGTGCAAACAGGAAAAAGACTTAGCAAAGAAAATTGACTAAGAAAATGCAGTTCTAATATTCTTTTTTGCATCCTTTCCCCATCTCCTATAAAAGTATCTTTGTGAACTTTAATTATGAGTGGAGAATTAATAGCTTTGGGATAAATAAGTTTCTAAAGTTTTGTTCCTAGCCTTTTAACTTTTCAGACATTGAAAAGTAGGTTCATATTAATGTGGGTTCCATATTAAGAACTAATTCTGTACAGACAGCAGACTTGTAAGGAAATAGATTTTCTGTTCACACAATGGTCAACTTTGATCCTATCCAGGATTACAACAAGAACACATTTGCTTCTGCTGCATCACCATCACCATCACCATCCTTCAAATTCAAAATTAACAATCAGAATTAAGAATTATATAGATTATTTTTAACAGTACCTCTGTGCTGTTTGTTGTATCTGTGTATTCCTAATAACCTGCCCACACAGAAAACACAGAAAATAAATTCATATGCATGTAGAACAATCAATAATTTTGCTGCCAGTTTCAGTATCTGTGCATTTTTATTTTTTATTTATTTTGTGCAAGAACAACCCCACCCTTTCCACATTATGTACCTCAGATATTGCTATGAATGCCCTCTACATCTGAATGAACTTTCTTCTCTTTCTGTCCCATAGTCCCGTATAGAAAGACATCTTGGGGTTGCATGAATCACAGTTTGAAAAATCCTGCTGTAGAGTTGCTAGCAATGTTGCTTCCTCTTTTTTTTTTTAAGTTTGTACACAATCAGATTTACACTCTAAACTTTCATGGGTCATCAAAGAACTCTGTATTGTTGATAGAAAAGAAAAACTATAGTTTAGGTGTTTATTACTTAAAATTTGAGCAAAGAGAGTGAAATTCATATTGCATTGTCTTTTTCTGCTTCCTTTGTTAGGGAACCAATGGATCTAATTACTATGAAGATTACAGACTATCAGTGAGAAAAAGGTGTTTCTGCAAATGTTTTGTATTAAACATTCAAACATAACAGTTTACAAATAATGATATTATTTTTAATAGTAGCATTTCTTGGAACTGATCCTTGAATTTTTATTTAATTATAATATCAATGAAATTATAAGGGTTCGAAGACTGTACTATTAATTCTAGCCAGATGAAAGTTAGCTTCCATTTTGTAGCAGTAGAATAAATGGAGGGGGGGGGAAGGTACTGAACAGTATTGCATTTGCTGGACTAAACTAATGAGGTATTTTTTGTCATTGACTTTAAGCATGCACTCAAGCAAATGGAAAAACCATTCTAATTTCCAGAAAAGAAAGGTGCCAGAGAAAAAGGATGGTGCTATGGTGATAGAATGGTTGCAGTTGTTTGTTAAAATATAACTATCTGTATTTGTAATATTATGTATGGAGAGATTTCAGATCTCTTCTGCAGAATGTTTGAATTGATGTTAAAAGCCCTGTAAGAAAAAGAATCTTACATTCTTTTTAAAAAAAGAGAATAAAGGAAGAACTTGAACTGGAAAATTTATTAGAATTCCCATTGGGCTATAATAAAGATTCATTTTACACAACACACAGACGGTTTACAGTGGACAATTTAGTTTCCTTCCAACAATTATGAGTGAAATTGAATCTCAGGAAATGTTACTTTTCTCCAAAATTAGAAATAACAATAAAGATATCCCTGAAAGTTTATAGAATGGGTGACGCTGGAGAGGAAAAAGAGGGAGGGGGGGAAGAACTATTAGCTTTTATTTAAAGAATTTCAAATGGCTTATAAACAAAAGCATAGCTTTGTGCCATGATTAAAGATTGAACATTTTCCCTGCAGCTCTGTCTGTGTAGCATGGAGATAGGATTATGCTCTGTGTGCAGGGCTGCTGCTGACAAGACTCCAAAGAGCACTTTGTGTGTGAGAGCAATGTGGGCTCATCTTGATTTTGTAAATGGTAATTAAATTTAGCATGAGGTGTTTCTTTGTGAATAATGTAAAGCTTTCGGCTAGCCATTTGGAAGGCACAGCTGTGCTATGTTTACTTTTGCTCCTATAGCAATGATAAATCCTGTCCCTCATTATACAAAAGGAAGGGTGATACTTATCTGACAGGGCTTGCTAAAAGAAGGAAGTGTATGTGTATTCTTTTTTTTTTCTTTTCTGTTTGTTCCTTTTTCTGAAAGCAAACAAAAGTGAGCGAGTTAAAAAGTTAAAACTAATGACAGCCTAACAGATTCATTTCTGTTCTAATTCTGTCATCCATCCATAATAGTAAGCTTAATAATTCACACATGAAAGACTTAACACAGACTTTCTCTGTGTTTTACTATTTTGGATCAGAAAGAGAAAGAGTGGGAGAGATAATTATTTCATTCTGAGAAAAGTTACAGCTGCTTCTTTGGACATGTCTAAAAGAAATTACATAGATCTAAACTCTCCTATAAAATACATTTATCTTTCAACAAAAGTTATGATTTGGCATACCAGACATAATCTTCTGTATATTTACAGGGAATAGTGCTTGCTCATCCGTATATTCTACAGTCATCTATATTTCCCATATAGTCTTCTCAAAAATTTGGGACAGTGTGGAGTTAATGAGAGAACTATTGCAGGATGGGAAAATTGACAGCTCCTCCCTGTTGCCCTATATACAGAAATAAAATATAAGTATATAAAAGCCTTTTTAAAAAAGATTCTAAACAAGATACAGCAGCTTCCACCCTTTGGGAATTTGGGAAGATAATTAAAAGATGGTTGTTCCAGGAAACCTATAGGGACTAAAGTGGATATCTGAAGTGGATATTGCTCTTCTGCAGTTTGTGATGGTGTATACTTTTATTGATGCAAAAGGTTTATTAATGATTAAGTATTGTTGATGCATTGTTTTAGCCCTTGTTGTGGATGGAGTGTGTATCTCACTTGGATATTGTTCCAGTTGAAGTGGCTAATAAATAGTAAACAAATTAACAAATATGCATTCACATTCACAGGTCCTCATATAATTTCTGTAGTAGGGCATTGATAGCTACTCTTACTCTTCATTTCAGTCATTTTTATGTTGCCTTAAAACTTCTGGACCAGTTACTATCCAATGTAAAAAGTTATGACATTTGAGGAACATAAGAAACAGAAGAGCTATATTGTTGACAGTTAGGAACATTCTTAAAGTGGTGAAAATCATGCTTATTTTGTCAAAATATTTGGAATATTTGGTTTATCAGATCACTGAATGGCAATTTTAATTTATATTTCAGTACATGTGAAGATATACTTTTTGCATAAATACATGGCCTTGTAAGTAAACATTATGCAAATTCCAAAAATAAAAGGAAGTTTTTGTATCTGAGTAGGTGGGAAAATACCAACTGAGCAATTAAATAACAAATCTGAAAAAATAAGCCTGTAGAAAAAATATAATTAGACTCCTGAAATAAAATTGCAAGTAGTAAGCAATATATGTACATAGCAGCAATTCCCAACCTATAGTGCCAGGATTGTTGTTTTGGTAGTCTGTATGATATTGCAGATGGTCTTTGGTGTAGGTATAAATATAACATGAGAAAGGGATGGAAGTGGAGAGAGAATGATTATTTTTAATAATCATATAGATGCTATCTGACTAATATGATTTTCCAAAGATTTTAAGGACTACATTGCATAAAGGAAAAAGTTGACTGAGTCTGGGAATCATTACTCTAGACAAATTTCCACGTTGTAATATATATAGTCAAGAAACTGATCTATATTACTCAAAATTCAACTTACTCAATTTCTTCCACAATCCTATTTTCAGCATGCATCTCAGGGTGCATATCTCTAACAGAAAGTTTGTTCAAGCTAGATTTACATAGAGTTAATACATCCTGAAAGTGGTTTTGAAATTTAAATGTTCCCGTGTATTATAAATATACAATGCACTATATGTTATTCTGGTTACTATATTGTTATTAGTAATTGCATAATTTGATGGCTGAATTAACTACTTTCATGCAGATGTTTGATCACCCAAGATTAGCACTAATGGTGTTGCCTAGTTTGGATAATGAAACATCATCAAGAAAATAAAATGCTCAATACAAGCTCTGAAGTGCACTTTTTATTTCAGTTTTAAAGTTGGTCAAAACACTTTTAGGTTGACCAATCTTGTTTTTCTCTCTTTCTGTTTGGGACACATACTTGCCTTCTCCAATTTAATTCTTTTACAAAGGCATTAAGACACTAATTCCCAGTATCCAGACTGATATAATATGCCATTTTTACTGGGGATTGGGAAATACTTCTATACCACTTTCCCATTCAAAATCCTTTGTAGTTCTCAAATTTGTGATACATTTGGTAGAAGTTTAGAGATATTTAGTCAAACTCTTCCTTATGTTTCTACTAAGAATTGCATATTGGTAAAGCTCTGAAAAGTAAAAGTAAGAGTCCAATATTTACTTTTGAAAGTGAAGAACATGTAGCAAGGAACAAACATATATTAACACTATTTTCAGTATGATGCCTTGAGTGTTTTGAAGGAAAGCTACTAATTTGTGTTTGTCTGCATCCTATGATGTGAGATTCTATACCAGTGTAAAATATATGGTAATTGAGAATACAGTTTTTCAAGTTTTTTAAAATTTTGATTGGGAGCCTCTGAAGAGTTTGTTGTAAGATAGGAAGCTATATAAATCTTTTAAATAAATAAGTAAAAATGGGTGTTTGTGTATTACAACTCAGCTATCATTGGTAAATATATTATACAATACAACTTTTTTCTTTGGACTGAAAAGACCTAGCCCTCCTTGAAAGAGGAAAACACTCATTCCATTTATTTGCTAATAAAGGGAATATATGTGTTTCTTATGATTTAATATAACAGAAGACAATATGGAAAATAAAACAATAGTAAAAAGAAAGGAATAAAAACAATAATAAATAATGCATATATTTGTGTGTTACACTTGAGATCAATAGGAGCTGAGATCATAATAAAAGAAACAATATTACTGAGCAATTAAAATGACATGGCTAAAACAACCCTCATTCTAATGTATTCATGGCATTAATGCAAATACCAACCACATGAAAATACATGGAATGAAAATTGTATTTCCTTGTATGAAGGATCATGATTATCTGTTTTCAAAAAAGAAGAAAGTAAAGACCATAATTATTTTTGTCCATAAAAGTCTGAACCTAGCCTAAACATTCTTTTTTGTCATTTTGGTTGGTCCTAGTAATATTGTTACACAATCATGGGTCTTGAATTTGTTTCTTTCTAGTATAATGAATGAAATTGCTGAGTTTATAATTTATCCATAGCAGGACTTAATGAAATGGGTGAAAGAGTGCTGACTGCATGAACTCTCATGAGAAAGCCAATTTCTGGAAAAGACTAAATGATGTTACATTTCTCTTCATTTAATGATGGGATCTTATTTTCTTTCTGTTTCTTGATGTTGTTGTCTTCAGTTTCTGCCTAACGTACTGAGGTTGAGTCCCACTAGTGCTGCTATAGAAGCCCTTTTTTGCAAAATTTTAAAATCATTCCTAATTTTTACACCTTTTTTAAAAATAAGAGATCCTTAACAACTGTGAAAGTAGTCAATGTGTTTTAAAAGGATTTATCTTTTCCTTGTTCTTTTTTTTGACTAGAGGCTTCCTTTCTGACTGTTGCAAATTCAAAGTATAAAGATACAGGCACTGTGGAATAATACAACAACATGGGTTATTAGCAACAACTCTGTGTTGAGCGTCCTAGTCTGTTTGAAGGACTCTCTATTATATCAGTGCTGCTTCAGTGAGTTTTGCCCCCAGAAGGTAATGAAAGTGAATTCTGTACGGGATGTGAACATGGAGTTAGACTTCATTTTATCAGTGCACTTCCTTTCTTGTATCGATTGACATGAATGTGTTGGTGTTGTTCTACAGTAAGTGCCATGGATTTATTTATTGACTGTAGGACTCTGCTAAATCATCTATTCTCTGTTTGTGGGTCTCTCTGTGTCTGCTATCCTGTCCAGCACCATCCCTCTGCAATAAAAGCCACCTTGTGGCAATGCAGGGAAATATTTATAAACAAGTACTCAATCTGTGTTGGTTTGTAAATTTGGTTTCTTAAATTACAGGATAAGAAGAGCAGCACAGATACAATCCATTAAGAAATAACTAGGTGGGTGATTCACTACCATTTGTGTAAATGACATTTAACTCTAAGCTGCCTGCACAATTTATTAATGCTTCATGGGAGGAAAAAAATATTTTAATCTCATAATGGATGATGAGCTGTGAAATTGCTTCTGCAGCAGCTGGGCACCCTGGGGGAGGTGCTAGATTCTGCCACATTATGTAAGTTTCCTTTGAGATCTGCTATAGTGTGCTAATCAGGCACCATCAAATGCTGAAGGGAAAGCAGTAATGTAGAGTGCAAGTGGGGTGCAGGAAGATTGTAATTGTCTTTTCTGCTTCTGGGTAGACAAAAAGGAGCTTGCTTTGCAAATGGTATAAATGCTGTGAAACTAGGATGAATTCACTGTACATGACATGATGACATAGTGAAAAGGCTATTATTTCTTTGGAATAATATCTTCCAGTGTTATAAATTGTCTCTGGGGTTAATGTATCTGATTTGAGACAAAGTAATAAATTGGGATTAAAGAGGACTGAATTTGCTAGTAAATGAGAAGGCATAATCTTAACTCAGTTTGTCACTGAGAATGATACTGATTTATATATGAAAATTTTTAAAAATTGCAAACTGGTAGAATTTAGATTTTCTTGGACTCATAATTTGCAGAAAGTAAGTTAGAAGAGCTGCTGTTGAAAATGTTCAACTGAGAGGCTACGGGATCTAAAAGGATTTCTATGCCTTGCAGATCTGTTGAATTTCAACTACAAAAGTTTTGTTTCTTAAAGATGTGGTAGATATTAATGCCAGAAGGTGAAATACCACATATTTGAAGAGAGTCAAATAAGGGAAACTGTTCTAGGACTTATTTCTGAGTATCAGAGCTCATGTAACTTTCAAATTTTTGACTGCTATTCTGAATGCTGGTTCCAACAAAACTACAGGCTTTTTCCTGTTGATGTTGTTTGTGGGGGAGGAATTGTGAATTGATTTTGGACATAGAAGTTGACTTTGCTGGCGCATATGTAATAGGAATTGAATAAAGGAAATGTGTAACTGATAGTTCTTTTAGTGAATGAATCTCACTGATATTCAATGCAATTAATCATGTCATTCTGGATTTGGATTGGAGAACTATTTTTTTAGTAGTTCTCATTGTGTTTTTTGATCATTTCCACAAGTTGATTCTTATAGCTCAGACAACCTTGCCATGATTTATAGAATGACTCAGGCTTTATTTTTATCCATTTTGCTGTTTTGGGGCAGCATCGATCATGTGGAGCTGGATCTCATAATAATGTGGACATAATTGTATTTGGAACTCTCCAGCTTTTAAAACAAAAGTCAAAGATACTGTGAAATCTTGAGCCAACAATTAGGTAGTGTTTGGGATTTATGTGGATTGATTGGTGGAACTTCAATCCAGAAAAAATTAAATAAACAGTCTGACTTGGATTTGTTCTATATAGATTTCCTACCCTCCAAAAGTGCATGTTGTAATTTCAAGGACCCTTTAGAAGTTTTGATGTTGACAGTAGAGAAGAGTGTACCACTACTGGTTGACAAAGATTTTACATTTGTTGCCTCCTAACTCCTATGCAGTTTAATTCTGGATACATTCTGGATAGGGCTATTGTTTAGAAACTGTGGCTTTCTTTGCAATGCCCACCCATCCATTCCCCAATTCTAGAACATGCTTCACAAAAGGATGAATCAGCTTCTTGACTACTCATCTGTAAGCTTACTGAAGCCATTTACATTTTTTAGATTATTAATGATTGCACAGATTAACTAATTATTGCTTTTCTGTATCCATACATTTTGAAGGTTTGAGGGGTTTATTTTTATAAATCTTTTTCAAGAAGACTTCAATTTACAATCCATAGCCTGCTAATAATTGGCAAAGGATTATTAGTAGGGAGGCTGGACAAAATATTAAAAGTAATATAGTGTACTTCTACATTACATTTAAAGTTATGCTACACTTTTCAGTGTAATTTGCTTCACAGATGTCTATTTGTATAATAGTCCCTCAATTTGAATAGTGACTTCTATTCAAATGCTGGTGTGAACTAACCTTTACACTTATAGTGTTTGTACCGTAATCATGATCAGTGGCTTTTATCTGTAGTGTTAAAAAGGGAATGGTTGATATTAGGAATAGCAATAGCACTTATATACTACTCCATAGTGCTTTACAGCCAGCTCTAAGCAGTTTAGAGAGTCAGCATATTTTCCCCAACAATGAGGACCATATTTTCTGACCTCAGAAGGATGGAAGACTGAGTCAACCTTCAGCCAGTGAGAATCGAACTGCTGGCAGCCAGCAGCCAGCAGCAGTAGCCTGCAGTAAGTACTACATTCTAACTGCGCCACCATGGTAGAATCCTGGTTTAAGATTTTTAACTGACATTTTCCCAGGATTTTCTCTTTTAGATATTATATGAGATTTTGTTTTAAAACAAATTGGGATCATGGAACAACAGGTGGAAGTATAAAAAGAGAAAAAGAATCACACTTATGTTTTATTTGTTCAACCAAAGAGACCAATAACATTATTTCTAATAAGCGCCAAGGAGCTCTGAGATAAATATGAAATTTACATATGTTGTAGGTAGTAATCTCTGATGATTCTGTTCCATTGGGTCTCCCTTTGTTCTTCTAATGTTTACATTTATCAGATACACAAATGAAAAATGTTGGTTGAAAATTACAGCAAGATTCTTCATTCTTTGATTACTGGAATTCAGCAACATAACTGCTATTATACACAGGATACAATAAATGTGGCACATTTGTTTTGATGGTAATTGCAAGCTGGAAATCAAGGGTTTCCTGAAGTCTCTCTTGAGACTTTTGTGGGATTTTTCTTTGTAAATACATGGTTGCAAATTGTGTTATGGCATCCCCTAACTATGATGGAACAATGAAAGGCAAGAATTGACATCACATACATAAAGTTGGTATTAGGTATGCCAAAGCAATCCTTTGCAACAATTGCCTGTTATATCATATTCTATTTCTTGCTTGTAAATAAGAGTCTCTAAAAATATTAAATCTTAGATCCAGCCTAACCATAGTTTAGTTTTTCATTTTGGATTATGTACAATGTGACTCTGGAGGGACATTTTTATTCTAAGAAAATGACAAGCCAACAAGAAGCTATAATTGCCCTGATTTTTAGAAGTGTTGCAATACTACAGATCTGATGTACTGCAAGACATGAATCAGAAAAATTCTATTAAAAAATCTTCTGAATGGCTGACACAGGAGTATTCTCCACAATGATTAATTTGACTTGGTCATTATGAACACAGACAAGTCTGACAAAATTGCATTTCATTCCCCACTGAATTCATAAAATTGCTGTACACATAATAAGAAATTATAGTCCTATGCTATCTACTACCGATATATTTGACAGGATTTCAGCTCTGGGAAAAATGGGGATGGGGGAAAGACCAGGAAAGGAAATTGGGAAGCAGTTTAAAAGCCTACAATTTACTATCTTTTGCTATACCTTGAATATCCCAATTATTCAATTCAAATTCCCAATGAACGTTCCAGTGAAAGTCACTTTGAATGATTCTGGAAATAACTGCTTTATAATTCCCAGAATTGAAAGGCAAGAGTTGTTTTGTTTTTTTTTTACAAATTTTATTAATTTTAAAGACAAACAACACATCATTAACCATTAAGTACATAAAACCTCTTAACATTATAAATTTTTACAAGTCGGATAAAACATTATTTTTATACAACATAATTCTAATTTATCCCATTTCCATATGGACACATAAATATCTTTCAGCAAATTTCTCATTATTTCTCTTTACTCTTATTCAATTTCATTTCTTTTCTATATTTATCCATTTTATAGTCATCATATTCATTTCTTTCTGACTTGTTTAGAATTACATTCCTCCAAGGTTTTATTAATTCTTTTTTTTTTTAATTTTTTTAATAATTTTACAGAAGACACAATACACAAACATACAAAACACAAAACATAAACAAAACTAAAAGATTTTTTCTGAAGATTGTCTGATCCCGGGTTAAAACTCTTCACACAGACACAAATTCAAATATCATATTCACCCCATATATCCTTCCATATCTTATTATCATTTTCTTTTTTTATATATATATATATATAAACCATTTTTATAAAAACAATGCACAAAGAATCAAGGCATAACAGCTTATAAATTCTTTTCTAGGAAAAAATAATAATAAAAAACCAATAGAGCATAACAATTCCAAATTATAGTATCAATACTTTATCTATTTAACTTCATATCTTATCCCTACTTCTCCTTTTCATCCAAATTATTTCTTGTTAATTAAAATTTTGTTGCCTTTTATCAATATACAAAATCCAAAAAAAAAAAAAAAACCATAACAAAGCCTTTATATATCCTTCCATATCTTATTACCATTTTCAATAACATTCTTTGTCTGTTCTATTTCCAACTATCCATTCATCTTTTTTCTTCTACTATACTTCTCCTATACACCAATTGGAGTAACATCTATAACTCATTACCCTAACTTAAAAGTACTTCGTGTAACCATTTTTCTTGGGATTCTGTTTAAAAGATTCTAAAATTACATAATGAATTTTATACTCTAAATACACATATAAAAACACAAACTTATGTACCCTCCAGAATCCCTCTTTTATCCTAAATTAAATTCACCCATTGTCTCTAAATAAACTTTTTTTCTTTAGATCTTGCTTCCCCCCATTAAGTCTTCTCCTCCCCCCCTTTCTCTCTTGCTTATTCTTCTCCTTGCCCTTTTTACCCCTTTGTTTTTTCTCCTCTCTTTTCTTACTCCTTTTCCTTTGCTTTCTAACCTTGCCTCCACCTTTTCGCTCATTTTTCTCTTTTTTGGTTGTTTTTATAATTCTTAAAATCCCCTTTTTCTTATCCTTTTTCTCCTCCTCTCTGGAAGGGACCCATTGTTCATCAAAGATGGCTTCTTCTTCCTCTTCTTCCTTGTCCCAGTCCTTCTGCTGCGTAATCAACTTTTCATAAGTACATAATGCCATTTCTAAGAATTGAAACAAAGCGCCCAAAGTATCTTCCTTTTTATATTTTTGATATTCAGTCTTTAGTTCATCCACAAACAATGCCATTATGAAAAGAGAAACTTTTCCCAAAACAACCACAAGTATTTTTAATCAAAAACAATTAAAAAAAAATTCCAAAAGTTAATACTTTTCTTCCTTCTTCTCTTTCTCTTTCAGGGGTTAATGTTTAGTCAAAGAGGTCCAATTACCATATATCTTTCTTTGGGATTCTAGGCAATCTCCTCCTTTTTCAGCTTCTGCTCCAATTTTTTTTTTCCTCTCCCTTCCCACTTAAAATGTCAATTTTAAATAATCAGAAATCCATACCTCCAACAAGGGTTTTCCAATTTCTTAAATTTTTCAATGTCCAAAAATCCTTTTGTTCCTTAGCTTCAACTCTCAAAACAATTCACTTTCGATGTCCAATATATCCAAAATTTCTGCTGTTTCCATGGGGTGGGAGAGTGAAGAAAAAACGAAAGTTCCCTTTAACAGCTTCTCCGCCGCTTTCGCTCTTCTTAGGGATACAATGTATCCTCCAGCAATTCAAACAGCTCAGTTCCAGGCAATTTAAAGGATGTTACTTGACCTGGCTCAGACAAAACTTTCACTCTTCACATTTCCTCCAGCGCAATCTTACCCGGTTGTTGGCTTCTTCGTGGCGGCCATTGCTGACCGCCGCTCCACCGCCTTGGGAAAAAGGGGTTTTTCCGGAGAAGGGGGGGGTCTGCGACACCCCCACCTCCCTGTCCGACTCCCCTCTCCAGCTGTCCCTACAGGGCAGCCATATCCCCCTGACCCATCTGGGTCGGGGGTACCTCGACGGCTAGCACAGCAGGAATCGCGAGCTGTCGCGAATTCCTGCTGCCCCGAAGCCACGCGAAACCGGAAACCGAAAGGCAAGAGTTTTTATTTCTATGAGGCTATGTAACCAAATTGTGAAGGAAATACACATACAGGATTGAGGAAAAAAATGATTTTGCCAAAATTGCCTCTTTTGCACTTACTGAAACAATAAGCTCCTGCAGTCCTTTACAACAAATGAGAATATTTACTTCCCAGCTAAGCACTCTTAGTGGAAGAACAATACTATGCTACTGTTGTTGACTTTTCTTGTTCATCAGTGACTTCACCAGCTGCCACAGAATTAAGGGAGAACCCGCAAAAATACATGCATTTGAATCAGTGCAATTGTCTGTATGTAGACTAGAACATTAGACTCCTCAAAGCAGGGAACCTTGAGAAGTTAGACAAAATATTATCCAGCACAGTGTAATTGTATTTAGAATAAAAAATTCCAAAGTCCTGAAATAAATAATGCAAATTATATCAAGTGGTGGTTGATTAGTTGTAGGAATGTTTAGATATGGGCAGTATAACATCAAAAAATACATACATTTGGCAAAGTAAAACCAAATAAATGTTATGTGGATTCCTGTAGTGAACTAGAGCATGCATTCTATAGCCCTTGTGAATCTTTCCAATTTTGTGGAGGAAAGTACAAAGTTCAAAGGACATCCCTTTATATAAATTATACCCAATTCAATACCTGTGATTTTAAGATGTGGCTGGAAAAAAATGCTGCCTAAACATTGAAGAATCACTATCAGTCTGTGACCTAGAATTCATATTTCATTAAGCCATGTGTCAGCGTTGCAACAAACGTCCATTCCACAACTCCGAGACAAACATATCTCAAAAGTACCTTTGTTAGAATAGCACCTAGCACATCAGTGGAATCCCAGATCTAAAAGTTTTTGGGCTTTCCACAAATTTCCAAACTACAAATCGATCCCCCCTTTGGTCGTCATCACACCACATGTCCTAATCATGATCCATCCAAAAGTAAGATCCTTATTTTATCCTGCGCCATACTAAATGAATTTGAACTAACAGAAGAATTTTATTTTGTCTACTTAGAGCTACTTAATTGAAATCACCCCCCTCCCCCACTTTCTCAGGCTTTGTGGCAATGTGGAATATGGCTTTCAAAGCCGACACCATGATTGGTTTAACTAGGGTTCATTGAATGCATCACAATTGGCTGGGCATTCCCAGCTGACTTTCATGGCTAAGGTGGGATCAGAATTGATGTTCTCCCATTTTTTTTAGCCTGGTGCCTTAACCACAAGGCCTAATTAACTCCCTTATTATTAATGGTATGACACATAGAAAATATAATTTTTGAAAGAATGACTGTGGTGTTATGCAGCAAAAGTTGTGTGGCCAGTAATTACCTCCAGGAGAAGACAGAATGGGATGTTATATCCATCCTGTTCCATTTTACACTGACAGATGAATTTATATTACTTGGTTAGTTTTCCTTGCAGTTCACCAGAAACAATTTCTCTATTGCTTTCTCTCTTAAACTTATATTTGTTCTGAATGTTATTTGACAGGGCAAATATTTACCTCCAATAATGATGAAAATCTCCATCCTTCTAACTGTGAATAACATTCTTTGAATCAATGTTTGTCTGAAGCTTCCAGGATCCCAGCAGATAATCACAGTGAACATGACATGACAGAGAATTGGGGTCACTTGATATTTGTCAGGTTTCTAAGGAGAGCATTTTTCTTGAATTCCTGCCTGCCCAAGTAATGTTCTTTGTGATTAACAATTTCACACAATGTCTGTCTTGATGGAACTGTTCATCTATAGAATTGAAAGGATTTTTCATTTACTATCCATTTTACACGTGAGGAGTATTGAGGCATAAAAAGGGATTTGTTTTTATTGTTATTGAGCAAGAGATGACATGAATAGCCAGATTTGTGCAAGATTACATTAATTTGGAATTAAAGTATTCAGATGCAAAAGAGGATAGGAGTCACAAAGCTTTACAATGGCATGGAAGGAGTAATTTTGCAATTCCCACATGTTGCTCCGGAATGCACATTGCCCATCTTTGGTCTAGAAGTTTTAAATGTGGATGTTATAGTTCTGAATGGCTGTCTCATCCATTTGCTCTGCTTCCTTCCACAGGAAATACATAAGAACATTGGAGACCAGTAGTTTTCCAGAGGCCTCTCTGGGAAGCTCCCAGGCAGCACACAAGGATAGTAGCATTTTGTCATTCAGTGTTCTGACCCAACTGGGTTCCCAAAGAGCAAACAAAGACAAAGGCAGCAGCCCCCACCTTTTAAGGTTTAATAACGAATTCTGTTCCTTTACAGATAAAAGGCTGCTTTCCACTAATTAGCTCCGACAAGAAAGAGCCTTGCCAAGGTGTTTGTCGATGCTGCCAAAAACCCAGAGATAAGAATTAATTTATAAGATTCTCCAAACATGAACTAAGATGTCCACAAGTTGAGCTTCACAGCTTCTTTGCTTTCTGCAAAGAACAATTTTTCAAACCTGGCTTTTATCCTTTTGAGGAAGGGGCCATTACTTTGCAGCCTTACTCCCAAGTCGCCTGTGCTGCTGTAATTGTTCTTTCCTCTGAGCAATCCTTCGTGCATGCGCACTTGGCACAGGCTCCTCGGGAACCTCCTCATCACTGCTGCCAGCCCCCCCAATCTCTGAAGGCAGCAGTCCACTCCCTGAGGGTCCTGGCCCCTCATCAGAATCCTCACTCTCCTCAGCCATCTGCACCTGCTGCCGGCTAACCACAACATTCAGTTACAGGTAGTCCTCAACTTACATCCATTCATTTAGCGACCATTCAAAGTTACAACAGTACTGAAAGAAATGAACTATGACTGGTTCATACACTTACGACTGTTGTAACATCCCTAAGGTCACATGATGAAAATTTGGGTGCTTGGCAACCAGCATGTATTTATGATTGCAGCCTCCTAAAGTCATGTGAATGTCATTTATGATCTTCCCAGCTGGATTTGTTTAAAGACCTCATGATCCACTTAACAACTGCAGCGATTTGGTTAACATCCATTGCAAAAATTGTCATAACATTGGGGATGACTCACTTAAGAACTATCTTGCTTAACAAAAAAAAAAATGGATCCAGTTGTGGTCATAAGCAACGGACTCTCTGTACTAGCCCTGAGAACAGGGGTGGGATATGACAGGGTTAACTACTGGTTTGGGATTTACAGCTTCCCTGCAGGCTGTGAGCTACACACCTGTAAATTGCCAACAGCAGCTGCCTGCAGAGAAGCAGCCTTTGAAACAGCCCTCTTTTCCTGCTTTTCTAACTGCAACTGTGCATAGTTCAGCAGCTGAAGTTGAAAAATCAGGAAATAAAGATCAGGTAAGAGCCCGGGTGGGTGGGCAGGCAAAAACATCAGCAGACATAGAACCAGTTCTATGTCTGCTGTTCTTCAGAGCTACCGGTTCTTCAGAGGTGGACAGAACCAACAGAAACCCACCCCGCCTGAGAATCATAAATTATCCATTATGAAAATAATACAGAATTAGCATCACTGGTAGACCTTTATAAGGTTATTCCCCATTGTTGTGAATGAATAATACCAACAAAGTTATCTTGAGCTTGAAGTCAAGTGCAGGGTTCTGGCCCTGCATTTCTGATTGGCTGTTAATGGCAGGATCGGATTGGTCCGTTCAGGAGCATCTGATTGGCCATTAACAGGCCATTCCCATTGGTTAATGGAGCTAGCGCTCCAGGTTTGCTATTGGTTGAATAGTTAATAAGTTGCCTATATAAGGAAGGCTATAGCAGCCCTCCAGTTCGAGCTGTCACAATATGTAAATAAAGAGTTTGAAGTTCACTGTTTCTACCGGCTCGTCTCCATCATTCGCACCCATGCTCCAGACTTGACACTGGCGACGAGGATGGGATTGGATGACATCAGAGCCAACTAAGACAACTAAGCACGTGGCTGAAGCGTACAATGGTGGAACCATGTCCAGCGGCGTAGTACCACCCGCTCCGTTCGATCCAGCTCAAGAGGACTGGGAGTCCTACATGGATCGTTTTCAAATGTTTTTGGAAACGAATAATCTGAAGGATGCCACACCCGGGAAGAAATGGGTGGTATTCCTAACGCACTGCGGCCCGGCGGTATTCAAAATGGCAAAGGCATTAGCGAAACCGGCGGAAGCGAAGGCCATGGACTGGGACGTTCTTGAACCGCTGCTGAGAGCCCACTATGCACCAACTGTTCCAACGCTCGTAAGACGACATGAGTTCTATCAAAGAAACCAGCGGAAAGGAGAAAGTGTCGCCAATTTCATTGCAGACCTCCGGAACTTGGGAGGCCTTTGCGATTTCACCAACCTAGAAGAGGCCTTGAGAGACTGAGTAGTCCTCGGGCTAGACGCTCTAAACGTACACAACAAAATAATGGCAAAGGGCGACATCACCCTTAAAGACGCCATAGCTGAAGCTACAGTAGCGGAGGCGACCAAGAAGTCGGCTGCCCAACTACACCGAAATCGCGCTCCAGCACACCCACAGGCCGGCAAAGTTTCACCTAACGCAGAAGGGCAGCTACAGACAGCCCACCATGAGGACCTCTCTTCGTCATCAGACAGCAACGAAGAAGAGGTCCATCACCTGCGGTCCGATCGGGACCATTACCCAAAGTCCCAGCAACCGTGCGCTGGCTGTGGGGCCAACCATTACCGCTCCGATTGCAAATTCCGCGACGCGTTCTGCCATGAGTGCGGGAAACGAGGCCACATCGGACGGGTCTGCAGAAGCCTCCTCGGACCCAGCCAGACCTCGAAAGGAACCAACCTCCGCCAATCGACAGGGAATTGCCCTGTAAGGTGAGAACCAGTAAACCACTCCTACAGAAACCGACCTGTGAATCGTCTAGCGAGATGGGAAGAGGCCCACCAAACACTCACTATTGGCCATGCCTCTTCACTAGAAGCTAAGAAAATTCGGGTCAACGTGAACATTGAAAATCGGCCTTGCCAAATGGAAGTTGACTCGGGATCGTCTCTTTCAATGGTCTCATGGAAGACCCTCAAGCAACTCATCCCCACTATCCGGCGCCAAGACCTTCAATTCCAACGGATCGTGTTAAAGGACTATCAGGGGAACCGAATCCCAGTCGCAGGATCCAGTCGAGTCCGGGTTGCCTTCAAGAACCGCATGGCGTACTTACCCCTGACAGTGATCGATAAGGACTGGCCTAGTCTGTTAGGCCTGCAATGGTTCGCACCACTCGGCATTGAAGTGGCTGGCATTAACCGAATCGGCGGCAGTGACTGGGAGGAAGACCTCACCCATGAATTCAGGGATGTCTTTGAGGAAAAGCTAGGCGAGTACAAGGGGACCCCGATATCCTTTAGCCTTAATCCAAAGATAGCTCCCATCCGCCTTAAGCCTCGTCGAGTTCTGTTCGCTCTAAAGCCAAAAATCGACGAGCAGCTTGATAAGTTGATTGCCCAGGGAGTGTTAAAGCCAACTGACCACTCCCCATGGGAAACGCCGATTGTGATACCAATTAAGCTGGACGGCTCCATTAGAATTTGTGGGGACTACTGAGCCACCCTAAACCATGCCCTGCAACAGAACCCATATCCGGTGCCTGTGGTACAACACCTCCTCCATTCCCTGGGGGGCGGAAAAGTCTTCACTAAACTAGACTTAGCTCAGGCTTATCAGCAACTGCCGGTTGATGAAAAAACGGCACAGGCACAGATTATCGTAACACACCGAGGTGCCTTTAAGTGTACGCGGCTTCAATTCAGATTCAATGTGGCCCCGGGGATCTTTCAGAGCCTAATGGAGAGACTATTGCAGGGGATCAAGGGCGTTGTCCCCTATTTTGATGATGTGCTCATTGCTACCCCCACTCCAAAAATCTTACGGGAGCGTTTAAGACTAGTATTACGAAAATTCCAGGAAGCAGGCTTGAAAGTCAAAAGAAATAAGTGCAAACTGTGTACCGATAGTGTTGAATTTTTAGGGTACTTAATTGAAAGTCAGGGTATTCACCCTACCGATAGCAAATTAAGAGCAATAAAAAACGCTCCCAGACCCCAGAACAATACCGACCTCCAGGCGTTCTTAGGTCTCATCCATTTTTATAATGTATTCTTGCCGCACAAGGTGACTGTCGCTGAACCTTTACATCGTCTATTAGATAAAAAATAGATTTGGGTATGGGGTCACAAAGAAGAGCAGGCATTCCGTAATGTGAAAAAACTACTGACTTCGGACGCCGTACTAATGCAGTACAATGAGACTTTGCCAATAAACATTACATGTGATGCATTGCCTTTTGGAGTGGGCGCCATTTTGAGCCATGTGTAACCTAACGGTAACGAAGCCCCTGTTGCTTACTTCTCAAAGACGCTCTCGAAAACCGAGCGAAATTACAGCCAGATCGATAAAGGCGATCGTATCAGCTGTTAAAAGATTTCATGAGTACGTGTACGGCTGGGTTTTCACCATTGTAACTGACCACAAGCCATTGCTGGGGATCATCGCTGGGGACAAGCCAACTCCCTACATTCTTTCTCCCAGAATGACCCGCTGGTCAGAATTCTTGGCTGCCTATAATTATCGGCTACAATATCATCCCGGTAAAGCCATTCCCCACGCTGACGCGCTGAGCCGTACACCGCTCCCTGAAACTATCAATGATCCTGCACCAACGATGACAGCGTTGCAGATCAAGACACTCCACACGCCGCCATTAACTGCCCGTGACATCACGAGAGAAACAAAACGCAACCCCATCTTAGCACAAGTCCTCACATGGGTGGAACGCAGATGGCCATTGGACCAAGTACTAGATGATTTTGCACCATTAAAAAGTCATCAAACAGAGTTGTTCTCACAGAAGGGCTGTGTCATCTGGGGCGATAGAGTCGTTATCCCAGAACGACTCCAACAGACATTGCTAAGAACCTTGCACGATGGCCACCCTGGCATCGTGCGCATGAAGGGCCTCGCATGAAGCTACGCATGGTGGCCAGGCATAGACAGACAAATCGAATCATGGGTTAAAACTTGCAGGAGATGCCAAGAAGTAAGCAACGCTCCACCAAAGGCAACCCCAAACAAATGGGAGACGCCGCGGGGACCCTGGTCCCACATCTATCTGGACTTTGCCGGGCCAACCAAAGGCCACACGTTTTTACTAACCGTCGACGCCAACTCGAATTGGCTCGAGATTCACCCAATGAGCAACACGACCACTAACGCGGTCATCAAAAGACTGGAAAGACTGCTTGCAACCCACGGATTACCAGACGTTCTGGTATCCGACAACAGGCCCCAGTTTACCGCGCTGTCTTTTGAGCAGTACCTGGCTGACCGTGGTATCCGACATGCATTCACTTCACCTGTACACCCTGCTGCCAACGATAGGGCTGAGCGCATGGTACAATTCATCAAAAAGACTCTCCAAAAGATTGACTACGACAACATCAACAAGAAAATCAACCGGATCCTTTTCCTACAGCACATCACACCTCACAGCATCACCAACAAAACTCCCGCCGAGCTGCTAATGGGACGAAAGCTCCACTCCCACCTCGATCAGTTACACCAAGCCTACGAACCGGAAAAACCACTCGGATGCAGCGGCCGATGCCGTACCTTTCAGGTAGGCAATTTAGTATTCGCTAAAAACTTATCGGGTGATCCGCTGTGGGTAGAAGCGACCGTAATCCGCGTAACCGGCCCAAGATCATACCTCGTTCAGTGCCCTGACGACAGACTTTGGAAGCGCCACATAGATCAACTACGATCGCGGCTATCATTGCGCACTTCCGAACTCCCTTATGACCAAACTGAGGGGGGGGGAGATACAGAGGAAAGCAAATTACAATTAGAGGGAAACCTTTTTGAAGAAACCGATAATGGGACTGAAATGCAGGAACAGGAACCAGGGACCGGAGTGAGTTCACCTCAGGGAGTGGCCAGTGATAATGGTGACGACAGGAACGCGAACTCGGAACCAGAGGCACCCCTACCGATAAACAACGATCTACCTCAGCAGAAGTGCAGCCAACCGCCAGGCACTTTGCGAAAATCAAAAAGACTAACAAAACAGCCGTCCTACCTGAAGGACTATGTAACCGTGCCCCGTGGGCAGAAGCCGGGGGAAAGGGGTGTTGTGAATGAATAATACCAATAAAGTTATCTTGAGCTTGAAGTCAAGTGCAGGGTTCTGGCCCTGCACTTCTGATTGGCTGTTAATGGCGGGATCGGATTGGTCCGTTCAGGAGCATCTGATTGGCCATTAACAGGCCATTCCCATTGGTTAACGGAGCTAGCGCTCCAGGTTTGCTATTGATTAAATAGTTAATAAATTGCCTATATAAGGAAGGCTATAGCAGCCCTCCAGTTTGAGCTGTCACAATATGTAAATAAAGAGTTTGTAGTTCACTGTTTCTACCAGCTCGTTTCCATCTTTCGCACCCATGCTCCAGACTTGACACCCATTAATTTGTCAAGTCTCATTTTCAAACCCAAATCAGCCTGTGCTGAACTCTGTTATTATTATAATATGAATTACAGAGTTTGTTAATGTGTTGTATGAAGAAGCATTTCTTTTTATCTATCCTAAATCCCACCCCCTTTGAATTTCCAGGAAGAATCCTAAATTCTAGTGTTACAAAAGGTAGAAAAACATGCTATTATCCATTCTCTTGCCTTCATGTATGTCACTTGTTCTTTATTGCATCTTCAAGGGAATAATAATGAGTGTGGTTTTGCACTTGTGGTTTTCCTACTACTAGAATATCTCCTGTTAGCCTGTCCCAACTCCAGCTGTGTTGAATTACATTCCCAGATGCTTCTCATATTGTTTACTAAAAGGTTTTTTTTTTTTGCATGTATAAAACTTATATTTCACATCTAACTGTTTTCTGTTTTGTTCAGCGATCAAGAGTTGAGCCAAGTAAGGGAAACCCCACACAACTGGGGTGGAAAATGGAAGCAAAATGGGGTAAAAATACCTCTCTCCCCTTTTTTGGGAGGAAATTGGCATGCTTCCAAACCAAGTGCTAGGTTGCATCTTTCCTTTTTAAACATTTTCTATGATAATATGGAGGCTAATATGTTTCTCTCTGCAGCAAATCAATATATTTAGACATGGAAAAATAATCATGTGGTACAAGAATCCTGGTAGATACTAAGTAGGTGCCAGTGATATATTGCTGTTCTTGAAAGTCACATTGGGAATTGCAGCTCTAGAACATGTATAGTAAAGATATTAAGGTTTGCATTCTTGGATCAGGCTCTAATAGTTTGTCTTTATTCCTGCTGATTTTTACATTCTGTAATATGCAGTATGCAGAAAAGCTTTTGAAACTGGTATAACAGGAGAGATTTAAACAAAATAAAGGCTTAGATTAAAAGCTCATGCAGCCATGTAGAGAGGATTAAAAGCAATATTTTCAGAAAGGCTTTTGCAGATGAACTTTTAATGAGGTTTTCAAGTGGAACTATTGCATTTGTGGTTTGTTATTATGACTTTATACTAATGGTAGACTCTGCACATCATTTTATTGTTTTTTGTTATTATTTTAAAGCTGGCTAAAACATATACTACCATTAGAAGAAAAAAAGATACTTCATTAAATTATCAACTAATTGTATCAGTAAAAAGCAGATTGAAGTACATCAATAAAACCCTGAAGAGAATTCAGTGTATATCTTTTAGGAGTCCCAGTGAAAAGGATCTGCAGATAATTATACCTTCTTAAAGGTAAATCTATAAGTCAGGCCTTTGTAAGCAAACTTCATGTGTGGGGAGGATCATATTGGCAAAAGTGGACTTAATATTTATTAAGCAAAACAATATATGTATGATATTTCCAAGTCACATATAAAAAGTGTTAATAGAAACCCTGTGATATCCCTCTAAGTGACATTGGTACTATTTTGGATTTTTGAAACTTTTTTGAAACCTAGCAGCTGAAAAAAAGCTACACAATATAAACATACATCCCATAATCCATTCACGGCCATTTTTGTCTCTTTCTATCTTACTTACAAACACACTCAGGAACTTTAAAAAAGATGATAGACACTTCTTTCTTCTTGTCCATTATGAGGAAATTTGCTGTTTCTCTGCTAAGTTGGCAGAGAAATAATGATCCTTCTATAAAAAAAATTGCTGGGAGAGAAGAGAAAAGAAGAAAAATGTCCTCTCCTCAAAAATCATTACTAAAATTGTTGTTTCTGAAGTATTAGCAGTGGGAAAACGGCAGATATGATTTTCGCTACCTAGCAGACAGCCGATCAGTTGGATGATAGAAAAAAGTTAGGGCTCCACATACTCTGGCAGGTGGCCAGAAGAATGGTAGAGGGCCTCTTGTATCCTGTGGTTATCCATATGGAATCTGAGTAGTGACATCATGCATGCAAATCTTTCTATGCACCAGATTTTCTATAGGTGTTATTAGTATGCATCTCTCTTCACCATTCCTTCAATCAGTCAATTTGTTATTATCTTCAGTGACCAGCATTCTATTTAGAAAAGCATGAAAGTTAAATCTTACCAGTTTTTTTTTAAAAAACACACCAAAATATTATAAAATAAAATTTGATAGAAAAAATATAATGATAAAATAAACAGCCATGTTGAAATGATTTATATAATTAATGATGATGAGTTTTACAGACAGTGAAAGAAATTTTAATCACATTGAAAGAAATTGAATTATACTGGGTCAGCTAATAAAATATATACAATCTGTGCCACCTGGAAATTTAGTGAATGAATGAATTAGCACTACTTTACAGCTTATGTATCATCTTTGGGGGCTGCTCAAAATGCTCCTCCAGCATACATAATATAAGTTATATGTGTGTTTGTCAGAATCTAAGGGGAGATGATTCCCAAGGTAACTCTTGCTTGCCTCAATCTGTATTAGTGGCATTGTGCAGCACAGTGATAACAGCCAAACAGAATTATTTTATTGTAGCCCATTGCAAGTGACAGGAAGAACTGTTTTTTGTCAGACATATCTTATGCAGAGTAGATCTATACATTGAAAAAACTTAGTCTGGCTTGACATTTGCCAATTGCTGGTATTCAGCATTTTAAGTAAAAATATATTGCCCTCTATATTTATGACTATATCTCCTAGGTCTATTTTGTTTATTTGAATTGACATCTTAAATATATTGTGTATGTAATTTTAGATAGCATTATATTTATGTGGCACTTGATTGCATTGTGGATACTGTGGTGGAAGCCAGATTAATGAGAATTATCTTTAACAAAATAATATTTTGAAATATCAGTACTTTTCAAAAATAATTAAAATTCTTTCTCTCCTAGACAGTTATTTACTTCCTGTTCTCTAGCTTGCATTTTTCTCATCCATATTCCATGCTCTCTCTGTAAAACAATGATATGCAGCATTTTTTTTTACATCATAGGCTGTATTCACACATCAGTAACATGCTAGAAGCTGAAGACAACATTGGAGAAACACAGCTGTATAGACATGTACATTCTTAGTGCTCTCTCTCTTTTTCTATCCACCTTGCTGCTGATTATCCTCTTCTTCTCTTTCCTTCCACCTTTCTCTGCATTGTAAACTTTCCCAGAGAGCTAGATTTTTCCAAAATATGAAAATTTGGGCCTGGACATTTGTGCTTCAGGTGAAAATTCTGTGTTTATATGTTTGTTTTCCTAGCTATCCATAGTATTCTCAGTTTTCTAATAAAACAAAAGATAAAGTACATTAATAAATAAAAATCCAGAGTATGAAAACTCATAACATTACCAAGATGGGCAATCTAGATTCAAGTCAGTTGAGCTGGAAAAATGGTACTTTCTGGTCTTATCCCCTTCATGGATCTGGGACACCACTAGTAACTTTAGTTAGGTAAATATTCAGATGGGTTGACTAGGGATGGAATAGGTTATCCAAAACATACTTTGCACAAAGCCACAGAGAGCTTTATCATGCAAGGCTAGGACTTTGAATTATACTCTGAAATGTATTATCAGGGCCAATAAGATAGGTGTAATATATACATATTGCAGCAGCAAACATCAGTCAATAAGCATTTTGAACCAAGAATGATTTCCAGCCATTCTATAAAGGTAGCACTTAAAACACAGAAAAACTAGAGGTGATTTTGTTCCCTCCAGATTACTAGAGGAAAATAAAGATTGGTGGGCCAGTGTTGCCTGCCCTATTTTACTTATATTACCAGCTAAACACATTTTCTGTCTGAAGGGAATGGGGCCATAGTCTATAAGGATAGAGGAAATGGACTTAAATTACACATTAAATTTGTTATTTAAATTACAAACTTAGTAGCTTGCCTCATACTTAGGCAATCTATAAAATACCTTTATTTAAAATTATTGGATCAGGCCTAAAGTGAAAATATCTTTCTGATGAGCAGATGGGATTTAGACTATTTAACTGAAAAAAAAATATAGCCCAAAGGATTCCTTTTTGCAACCTTTGTGGATTTCAAATAATCTTTTGATTTGATTCCAAGGAACTGGATATGGGAAAAACTAATAGCATCCTCAGTGGCTAAAATATTGTTCCTTCTTAACCCGACTCTTTATTCCAAGACCTCACTTAATATATTTCCTGGAGGTTATTTTTCTGGAGCGGTAAGGCAAGAATATATTCTAGTACTCTTATTTTTCAATATGTAAACTAATTCAATAATTCAAGCTCTGAGGTCTTCTGATTGTTGCTCTCCATGGCTGTAGATTGTGCAACTCTAGCTTTGCTATATGCAGACAACATAGCAAGTTTGTCTGTCTTTACCAATGAGAATGAACAGGCATTGAGGTCATAGACTTTCTTTTGCCTAAACAACAAATTGCAACAAATCTTCAAAAGAAGATTTGTGTTGTTGTTTTGCACTATGTATTCATAAGATGGATAAATATCTAATTAACGGAACCCCAATAGACCAAGTGAATACTTATTAACATCTTGTAAATTCCAGGCCTCCTTATCTTGGACTTCACATTTATCAGGGCCAACATAGCTCCTCAACCATCTACAGATTTCTTCCATTCAAAGGGGCACATTTTATTCCTGCAGCTCTCAAGGTCTTCCTTGCTAAGGTTATTTCTAAGCTTCTTCATGTTGTTGAGATTTGCACTTTTAAGCCTTGGAAGCTAACCAAGGTGCATCAAGAACACTGCCTTACACTTAGAGACACATTTAGTTTCCATGGGTGCCAATGCCTGGTACTATCTCATTAATTTCCAGTTAAAATTGTTATTTTTTTCCCTGGCTCCGGTGATTTTCAGACACCATTTTAATTCAATCTGGCTAATAAAAGTTATCCCCAGACTCTAATCTTTTCTGGAAAGATTCTGTTTATTAGGGTTTGAAAATGCCAAGAACCATAATAAAGAACTTATCTGGAATATTGATTTACAAGCCACTCCAAACCTAGTATTCAACCCCATAGTTTCAAAATTGTTTTCAGATTGGCATGTGTCATCATCCTATCTCACTTCTATTATAGCTCTAAACTGTTATTGGGCATTCACCTCAGCCAGAGGGGATCCATCACTCACCCACAATCCTATACAGGAATTACAAAGCATCCCCCTTCAGCAATGTATATGCAAATATGGAGACATTTACCGTATATACTCGAGTATAAGTCGACCCGAATATAAGCCGAGGCACCTAATTTAACCACAAAAAACTGGGAAAACTTATTGACTCGAGTATAAGCCGAGGGTGGGAAATGCAGCAGCTACTGGTAAATTTCAAAAATAAAAATATATACCAATAAAAACTTTCACTAGGACAATTGAGAATAAGTTTGATGTTCACAATTTCCTCTTTGAAAGAGACCAGTAAATAGGGAACAAGAAGATGAAGAAAAAGAAGTGTGCTTTTTCACACTTTTCACACTGCAGTGAACAAAAATGGCATCATAAGAACAGGCTTATTCTCAGCCCAAAGGTTTGTTTCTGATTTCTTCCCTGATTTAAGGGAAATTTGGGAAACGATCTCACTATCATGAAAGGTTTAATTGATTCACTAACCCAAAAGATGATGATGATGACAGTGGTAGGCAGGAGTCACTCTCTCCCTTGCAAGAAAAAACCAAGAGCCGTTCTTATGATATCTCTCTCTCTCTCTCTCCCCCCCCCCAATAAAGTCAAGCCCTTTCCAGCACACGCACGCGATCCGTCCCCGCCCCTTTGCACCTTGCAAATGCAAAACCCCAGGGTTTTTGCATTTGCAAGGTGCAAAGCGGCGGGGGCGGATCGCGCGTGTGTGCTGGAAAGGGCTTGACTTTATGGGGGGGGGGAGAGAAAGAGAGAGAGATATCATAAGAACGGCTCTTGGTTTTTTCTTGCAAAGGAGAGAGTGACTCCTGCCTCCCACTGTCATCAACATCTTCTTCTTTTGGGTTAGTGAATCAATTAATTTGGGAAATGATCTCACTATCAGAAAACAACGCGAGCTGCCACCACCACCTCCTCCTCCCCCTCCTCCCGAGTGGACTGAAAGCAGCTGGAGCTGAGGAAATGAAGCTGAGTGGAGTGACCTCGGCTCGCGTTGCTTTCTCAGCCTAGAGCTCAGAAAACAACACGAGCTGCCACCACCTCCTCCTCCCCCTTCTCCCCCTCCTCCCGAATGGACTGAAAGTAGCTGGAGCTGAGGAAATGAAGCTGAGTGGAGTCGAAGCAACCTCGGCTCGCGTTGTTTTTTCAGCCTAGAGAAAGGGGAAGGGGGCTCATCTGGACCAAGGGTGAGTCTCCCCGTCAGTTTCCCCTGAAGGATCTTCTGTCGCTTTTGCCTTCTCCCTACATCTTCCCTCTGTTAAAATCCCCCCCCACACACACACACTTATTTTCGGTTGGATAGATTTCGTGTCTGAGCATTCTCACATGACGGTGGGTCTTCCCCCCAAAAAGAACAATTAAAAAAAGAAAAAACAATATATCCTCAAGCAAGAACTTTTCTGCTTCCGATTACCCCCATGCTTAAAAGTTGCAAAGGAAACACGGAAGCAGGGAAGCAGCTGCCCAGCTTCGGAGCTTCACACCATTTTTTTTTCAGAGGGGAATCTGACTCGAGTATAAGCCGAGGGGGTTTTTTTCTGCACAAAAAATGTGCTGAAAAACTCGGCTTATACTCGAGTATATACGGTATGTGGAATTCATAAACCACATATTCCTTTGTTACTCTTATTACAGGGAATATTGAAAGACTTTCATTTGTCCCTTTTTAAAGAACTACCTTGGTAGAGAATGTGATGCTGATCAATCACTTCTTCTATCCTGTCAGGACACTGATATATTTGTCCAAGTTGCCTAATTTTGTGCCTCAATTTATATTCCCCCACTATGATTATAGATTAGCACTAATCTTGTTGATTTCCACCACTATTATTGTTACATTAGTTTTATTTTTGGTGATTGTAGTGCTCAATGATCTATGCTTCTCCTTACTGTACATTTGGTAGTGCTATATAATTATGATTGCAAGAATAGGATCAGAACAAGGAAATAATAGCAAAACCCAAAACCATTTCACTGTTTTAATTTAATAGTTTTCAAGAGCTGATTATTATCTTACAGATTTGTAGATACCAGTTGAAAACTAAATGCATATATCTAATCAGACATATTCCATGTAGTTTTATTCATTTTAGTGGATTAAGGAAATTAACTCCCAACTATCTTAAATCAAAGATATTAAGTACCAGGACTGTGAGAAATGGGCATGATTCAATTTGAGATTTTTTAAGGCAAACCAATTAAATTTAATCTGCTTTGAGATTTCAAAGGGGGAAACATTAGCACTTCTTCAATTACATTTGTTGTCAAAATGAAATGATTGTTTTGAGAACCGAGCCATCAAGTTTTAGGTTGAAAATTTACATAGAGCTCCAGTACTAGTACAGAGTCATAAACTGATGCATTGATCCAACTGTTTCCACATTGACTTCACCATGATTAAGCAGTTTTTCTTCTACTGTATTGTCCATTAATACAGTATCTCCCTCTTGTAATTTCAATATCAGTTGAAATCAATTATATGCTAGGCATTTCTTTGGTTTATTTGCAAATTCAAAATTTTGACCTTATGTAGTTCATTTTTATTTTTATTTTACTGTTAACATGATGTTGTAAAAGTTTAATCTATTAAAACATACTTATCTTCTGGAATATTGAAATTTGTTGAAATGTTGAAATTTATTTTTTTCTCATTCAAAATAGCTTGTGTTTTTTCTTCTTTTTTACTTCATTATTATGTTGTCATATAAAATAACCTCTAATAAAAACTTTATTTTCATCCCAAATCATTTTAAGTCAATACCTTTACCTACATTATTTTTAAAAAATGTTTAAATTTCAATTTACAATTTTCCACCATTGCATCTTTCTGTCCCGATCAAAAAGAACTAATTTTTTAATAACCCAAACTTACAATATTATGATCGAAAATTGTCTTTGGTAATATCTCTACTTGAGAAACTTCAGTAGCCATGTTCTTTGAAATCCAAATCATGTTTTTATTTAAGGGATAATTTTCCATCATCAAAGTCTTAATCCCATTGCAGCCCAACATCTGCCATGCTCATCAATCAGTACAAGTTCTGGTTGTACTTGGGGATTTGTATACAAAACAACTCCGTTTCCTTTTTTGTCTTCCTGTTGAAATACATTATTCACCCAATTTTTTAAAGAAATCAAATACCTTATGTCTTTTTTTTCTAGTGTGTCTCTTGTGAGCAAATTACATTGTAATTTTTTTCAAATAATGATTTCTTCCCTTTTGAGGAGCATTTGCTCCATTTATATTTCATGTTAAGTATTTGTAAGCCATAATTAAATCAAAAATTTTCTAAAAATCAATATATATAACACCTAGTTCAATATCATCCATTTCAGTTTGCGGTTAGAATTTTTGTATAATCTCTTCTGATGCCGCAATTAGGTATTGCTTTTCTAGAAATTATCTTGCCTTTTGGATTGAATTCAATTGAAACCTCTGCTGTTTAAATGTAAAAAATATACCTTCCAATTTGTCCCATAGAAATGGAATCTTTTTCTGTTTCCCATCAAAGAAAAAAAAAACCCCTCTTTTCTCTTATGAAAAACATCTAATCAAATAATTCCAAACAAAACAAAAACAAGTATTATTAATCTATTATTAATCTTCAGTCTTCTGTTACAAAGCTGCTGCAAAATGCGATCCCTTGTCTTCTTCCTGACAAATTGTACCAAAACGTTGGAATATTTCTTAGTCTTGCAAACCTTATATTTATTTTGTATATTTCTGCTTCTGTTTCTTCCAATCCCAATTAAAAAAATACTACAGCTTTAGCAATCTTTTCTTTAATATCTTCACTAGAATCCTCTGTGATTGATCTAAATCTCAATCAAAATTCTTTTTCTCTTAATTCAAATAGACCCAGATCATCTAGTTCTCTTTCCAACTCTTAATCTATATTTTACGGTACTTTTTACTCTCTGAGGGTTCCTACCTTCATTAATTTGTTTTATATCCCCAGACATTCTACTGAGCTTTCCATCTTCCATCCATAACTTCTTTAAACCTCTCTTTCATCTTTGCATGTCTTACATGTCTACCCAGTCTCTTTTTTCAAAAGCTGTCCAAATTATTCAGCTAGGTTATTGGATGGTTGCTGAAATATTTTCTGAAGCGAATCTGATGTAATTCTTCTCTCTGCAGGTTGCTCTAGTCCTCCTCTGTCTTTATATACCTACTCCTAGTGGATCCAGGTTTTGTCATTCTACATGTTCCTATCCATCATACCTTTTATTCTCTGTCCATATATCTGGCCTTATTGTAATCCATAATAATGAAGTATTCATTTAAAAGACCATAAGAAGCTAGTTTGGGTTATAAAAGACCAATGCAACTTAAACTAAACATTTCAGAATTAAATCTTTCTTCAGCTCGAAAGTATTCTGCTGATTTTCAGAGCATCAAGAACTGCCACATTTCGATCATTCTCTGAGCAACTAAAATATGCTACAGCTCTTTGGTTATCTATGGTTGGCTGTTTGGAATTCTTGCTCAAACTTTTCCAGACCTCAGTAGCTTATGTGACAGAATCAAAGAACAAGGAGTCTTAAAATATACCATTATTTAAAGTCATACATTCTCCATCAATAGTTACTTCTTATAAAGATGGACTTAATGGCTTAAATTATGGTATTATTTAGTAAATAAATTATTGTATTAAATAGTTACAATACATAAGTTATTGTATATATTAATATTTAATTAAAACAAGTAACAGCCAGCAGACTATTTTAACTCACTCAAATATGGTCCTTCATATTATTATAAATATATCTCAAATAAGTAGTCATTGCACTGAAGGAACAGAGATTCCTCATTATTTAAAACAGTATTGAATGGAAAAATGTATATAAATTTTGTGCATTACAGCTAGTCCTTGATTTACAAATATATATTTAGTGAATGTTCAAAGTTACAACAGCACTGAAAACAATAATTTATGACAATTTTTCACTTATGATGTTGTAACATCTTCATGGTGGTATGAACAAAATTTGGACACTTAGCAACTAGCAGGTACTTATGACAGTTGCAATGTCCCAGGGTCATGCGATCACCTTTTACGACCTTCTGACTAACAAAGTCAATGAAAAAGCCAAATTCACTTAATCACCATGGTACTAACTTATCAAGTGCAGTGAGTCACTTGAGAACTGTGGCAAGAAAGATCATAAAATGGGGCAAAACGCACTTAAAAATTGTCTTGTTTAGCAATAGAAATTTTGAGTTTGACTGTGGTTCTAAGTCAAGGACTGCCTGTACTAAATAGGTTTTAGAGAAAAAGTATGGGTTTTTTAAAAAAATATGAGAAGTTGTCAAACTATCTTTTGTTGTGTTTTTATTTTAGACATACAATGGTCAGAATGAAAATAATGAAGATTATGAAATCCCTCCTATTACTCCTCCTAATCTCCCTGATCCATCCCTCCTTCACTTGGTGGATCATGAAACTGGATATCATTCACTGTGCCACAGTCTCCCCCCAAATAGCCTGATACCAGCATATTCCTACCAGAATATGGATCTTCCTGCTATCATGGTATCTAATATGTTGAGCCAAGATGGGCACCTCCTGTCTAGTCAGCTGCCTACCGTGAGTAATATTTTTTTCTATTATTATACCTCATTTTGCATACCTCTACCTTTCTATATGATTATTCCAGATATAATGGAATACAGTTTAGAAGAGAGGACATCCATTTCTACTTATTCCTGAGATAAAAAGCTGTTTTGGATTTGATACCTTTTAAAATTCAAGATGTTCTTGATTATGATAAATGAAGATTCTTAGTTCTGTGCAGAGCCCATAGTTTATTTTAAGAACCACCATTAAGTAACTAAGTATTTCTGTTTTGCTGTCCCAGATATTTTTGTTAATCTGTCATCTTGTATATTGTTTTGCTGACATAATAACAACATGCATACAAATAAAACCTTTTATGAATTTAGTTATGGGCTAAATTCTACCATGTTAGTTCAGTGCTAGTTGGTAGAACATTTTTTTCACTTCTTAGTCTAGGGTTGTTGTCTAAGAATGAAGTACCTCAGCATAATAGCCTAAAAGTAATAAAAAGAACATTGATAAAACAGAAGTAACACAAGCCTTTAGAACTGATCGGAACTCTACATTTTTCCTCCCCAGCCCCTTCACTGTACCAATGGTCATAAAGTTCTCTCTGCTGGCAGAATAAAATCAGGGTAAATTGGCAATGTTTGAAATGCTAAAAAAACAAACTCAAGTCCTATTGTATACTCAAATTAGTCTAAAATAAAAAGTTTGAATTACTGTAATATGAAACCTTTGAATTAGATGCTATTCTTTTGTATAAAGTAGCAGCATAGGAATAATTTGTTAAATTTAAGAAAAAGATGGGCCTGGAACAGAATTTTTTAAAGAGCTTGTCCAGAGCTGAGATAAGAAAAAAAACACGTTATATCAATTTCAGTTGTGGCATAATAAGCAATATGGAAATTACAGGTTTAGTGTATGAGAATACTTAATGATTATGGCTTCAAAGAAAATAGCTAACTTGGATTCATAATTTTTTATTTAAAATATGTAAATTCCACTTCCCTAATATTTGGTGACTAATAATAAAAGAAGAAAGCATAGTAATTATAATAAAATAATAGTGTAGAAATGGGGAGAAATAGAATAATAAAATAAAATAATACTGAATTATCTTATAATCAAATGAAATGAATGTTTCCCTTTTTGGCATACGCTGATCAATATAGTATAATACGGTGTGGGAAACTTTGGCTTTACTGACTGGTATTGGGAGATTTTATCTCTCAGTCTAACTTATCTTTAAGAATAGATGGTAGGAGTTCACCAAATTTATAACAACCAAATTATAAATATACAAATACACATAGATACATGGATACATACATGTATAAAATATTTACAAATTATATCTTGGAAAAATGCTTCATCTATTAAAAACAATTTTTGAGGAAGAGTAGTATTCAGGATATTCTGGAAAAAGAAAGATAGAAATTGCTTACAAAAATTAGCAATAAAAATAGAATATAAACCAGGAAAAACATGTCCTACCCCTTCACTAAAGTCCCCTGCATTTTCAGAGATTCAATTTTTTTATGTCTAATTGAAGGGATTCCACTGATACTTACTCTGTCATGGCCTTCTCCCACTCAACAGATACCTTTGTGTGAAATCAAACATTACTTTATGCTCCTCTTCAGCCGAGTTGATTAAACCATTCATTTCTGAGACAAAAGAGTCAATTTCACATGAAAGATATTTCCCTCTCAGTTTAATTTAAAGCAAAGACCCAATGCCTGACCCCTATTTTCATAACATGATAATTTTGTTCTACATTGATTGTCTCATTTTTGAGAAAAGATATTGCACATATAAATCAGTTTCTAAAATATCCAAAGAAATGAGGAGAATGGGATTTATTAAGCATTTTACACACATATGAAATAATTTATTTTGGAATAGTCCTTGGGAAATGTTCTGTAGTTTATGGGTCTGTTTTATAAATGCAGTATCATGACAATAAATCAGGACTGAGCTGCAAGAAGATAAGAAGAGGGCTTAGTGTGCTATAAGCATAGCATAGGGATATTAAGATTTGTTTTCCCTTTATAATGAAAATGAAAATCGAAAAGAAATCTGGGGAAGTCCAAGTTTCCCAACTGATTGTCAGTGAAGAGTATTTTATTTTAAATGGTGCATCTGGAGTGTTGACATATCCCTAAGGTTTTCGACTGCAAAGAGGGTGTTAAGGAAGAAAATTGTCTTTCTATTTTAAGGCCAAAATAATTTTTCTCCCTTTCTGTCAAATATCTTTTTCCAAACCATTAACATTTCCATCCCTGATTAAATGTCACGTCACAGTAAATCAGCCATTCATTCTCAGTATTTGCACCATATGTAGGCTAGGCAACATATCTCCCAGTAATGTATATAGAAATTCTCCAAGAAACATAAATACAATATGTATTTTATTTATTTATATACTCTTTCTATTTGTTTTATCCAAGACAGTTTGCAACAATTAAAAATAAAGTATCAAACAACAACAAAGATTACTACACAATTAACACAATTAAAATAAAAATCAAACTCAATTATTAAAATAATAATTAAAAGATTGTTGAAACATTTAGCATGTTTTTAAATACAGGAAGAGTGCCAAATATCTTTTTTGCGCATGGACTGGGAGTTATTTTGGAGAAGGCTCATTCTTGCATACAAATACTAGAGCATCTGGGAGTGGAAACGTATTCAAAAGGATCATTGTCACTGATCTAAACAACAGATCAAGTTTATAACGGGAGAGATAGAGAACCAGAATCTAAATCATTTAGAATTTTAAAGGTTAACACCAGCAACTAACATAGTTGTGTGATACACGATTGGTAAATTGGCATATCTTTTAAGAAACCTGAATCCTGTACGATGTACTGGTCAACAGCTCTCAGTCTTTCAAAGTAGGCAAGGCAAGAAAGCAGGAATCACTAAAAGTCTTGGAATGTACTCTAAAGCAGGGGTGTCAAACTCGATTTCATTGAGGGATCCCTCAGGGTTGTGTTTGATCTCTGGGGCCAGGGTGGGCCAAAGTGGGTGTGGCCAGTTCAACATCACTCATGTCGGGGGTGCCTATGGAATCTTGGTTGTTGAGCAAAGCTGTCACTAAGCAATACATCACTTGACTGCTTTACTCAATGACTGCAATCCCGGCAATTATCCTTGCAGTCATTAAGCCATCATGTGGGTAGTTAAGCAGAGGGAGTTCCAAGTAAAAAACATGGGGATGCCTTAGTTGGGCGGGAGCTTTGAGAGGCCAAGCATTAAATGCACATGAAACACTTTCCCACATACACAAAGGGCCAAATGCCTGAGAAGTTTCCACACAGTAGCAGTTGCCCTCTACAGTTGTCCTGCACAGTGCAAAAGAATCTCCCCATACATGGGAAACCCCAGTTCAGATCCCCCCATGCCCCATCACACTTCCTGGCCTGCATTCCATCATGCCAGCTGATCTTCACTATTTCCTTTGTCCCACTGAAAGGGCTGGTGGTGGTGGTTCTGCCAGTTCAGAAAGAGGCAGTGGTATACTCTACTCTTCCTCAAGGAACCAGTTAATCTGGACATTTCACCCAATCCTTAATCTTCCATTTTTAAGGAAGGTTGGAAAAGGTGGTCAGTCTCTAGCTTCAGAAGACTCTGATGAAAGTGTATTATCATCCCAGACAGGATCCAGACTATTCCCATCTACTATGATATCATTCTGGATTGTCTGAGGTTGGGGTGGGGGGATACTATTCTGAGGTATTTTTTCTCTGAGGCTGTTTCCAATTGGTGTTGGTGGGAGGAGAACAGTTGAGCCCTGATTTATGGGATGCCTCAGGAGTACCTCACCTTTCTGCTTTTCCAAATCCACCTGAAGCTGCTGGGGATGGTAATTTGTTTTGTCTATATAAGGCAAGGTATGATCAATTTGCAGATTAAATCCAGTTAAATATCTCTGCTCCTGACTGCCCAGGTAAAAGAGTCAAGCTTCTTTCCCAGCGTCTAGAGCAGAGGTCTCCAAACTTGGCCACTTTAAGACTTGTGGAGTTGAAGTCTTAAAGTAGCCAAGTTTGGGGACCCTTGGTCTAGGGCTCTAAGGATCTTGATAGCAAAAACAGATTATGGCTTAACTCTGCCAAAGCTTCATTGGTAAGAGATTTTCAGATCTCCAGATCTGGGAATTGGAGGCTTTCCATCTTTCAGACTTCATGTGAAATATGGTGATTCTCTTGGACTCACAGTTCCTGGTTGAAGAATAAGTGACAGCTATAAGGTCTCGGTACAACTGTGCCTTGTGTACTAGTTGCATTTATTCCTGGACCAAAGGTCCCTGCTCATAGGAAGGGTAGATAGATAAATAAATAAATAAACTTAAAATACCTGAAAAGTATCTGGTAAGGAAAGTTGTCCTAGTGTGTTGACATTCCATTATATTCAAATTATTTTGCACATTTTTGTCTCTTATCCTATCTTCAGAACATTCCATTCTAATGAGTAAATAATTCTCACAATAACTCTTATGTAAGAAGATAAAATTATTGTTCCACTTTTATAGACAGAAACTTAAACACACTAGCTGACTTAAATATAGAAATGCTTGGGAACAAATAAATGAATAAACGATACGCTAGGAAAAGTTGGAATATACCCATTGATTCCTCTACTACAAGCTGTGTTGCTAAAGGCATTATTTTGCCTTCAACTGAAGTTCACTGAACTGCACAGAAGTAACTATAGGCTATGGTAACTGTTGTAAGAAATTAAGTTTATAACTCCATGAACACATGTGCTGTTGTTTATGTTCGCATATGCTGTTGTAAACTGCCAAAAGTCACTTAGGTGAATGTAGAAATTTAATAAATAAAAAAATACCATATGTAAAAAATTGGTTTTAATTGATTGTTTTGATTGTCAATTTTTAGTGATGAATTTTTAGTTTATTACTTTTGATTGCTAAATATATAGTATACTTCTGAGCTTTTCATGTAGATTCACTAAGACTAGAAACTGAAAGCAAATTGAAATACATGATAATAGAACTAAATTCTGATAATATAATGATGTTATTAAAATACAGGGAAACAGTAACTAATTTTCTGAATAATGGGAACACAGAAAGAAATATCAAGAAAATTCTGATTGAAATTCTGATTGAAAAACAGAATAAGTAAAAAAAATACCATTATTTTAAAATGGAGCTGCACATACAGAAAGATAGGAGATGCAGAATAAGATAATAACAAAATGCATGTTTAAGTTAAATTTGTGGTTTGGTGTGAATTGAGAAAATGTACTTTATGATCAGATGACAATCCAGAAATGGAAACTGTAAGGAAACTGGTTTTTTCTGAAATTTAAATTAATCACTCCTCAGAATGGCACACTAAATTTCTAGAACTTGCTGAAACACATGTAAAAATAAATAAGACAATCATTTTCATTTTCTGCCCTTTTCTCGGGGAATTAGAGCTAAATCATGGTTTTCTTTCATTAAGTATTAAAAGGAGCATGGTGCCTTGTGTGGTTTGGATGCTGGGATAGAGTGAGTAAGCTCACCTTTGAGACCCAAATGCTGCCATGGGGCAGGACTGAACTCCATCCTTCTCCAGCTCCTGCTGGGGACATGAAAAGAGCCCCCAACTGGATGTCCCCTAGTCAACAGTGATATCACCAGCTAATCCTTTCAATCTAAAAGCGCCTCGGCACTTCTGATACAAGTGCAAGTGTTAAACCATGGAATGTAATTTTGAAATATGAAGTATAAGCCAACAAAGCCATTAGTGGTGAATACTTGCATAATCTAGCAAGCTACCAGTTGCTGAGTTCTTTGCTGATTCATAATGTGCTTGGTTTGATTTGGTTTGGTTTAGTATGATGTGATTCATATTTGGGGCTTACTGTGTTCCTTTTTTAAAACATGGCATTAAGCTCAGCCAATTGTGATTTATTCAAGAACACATAGCTAAATAAACTTTGGTTTAATCAAAATGTTCACACATTTGGAGTCTTTGAAACTGACCAAAATTAATACAAGTGTAATAAGTTAGGCACTCAGAGGATTCTGAAGTAAGCTCTGGAGCGTCATGACTTAAAAGTGAAAATCATATTCAATGTGGAAAAAAGTTACAGTAGTATGGAAAAGGAATTATGCATGAATGAACATGTCAAATTTTGTTCAAAATATCTCATTTTTTCAAGCTATCAGATATTATTTTTACTGACTTAGTTTTGTGTAAACCCAGATAAGTGAATGGAGATGTGCAGCAAGAATGTTTGATGGAAGTGAATGTTTTGTTAATTTCTAAAATTTCCAGAGGACTAAAGAATTTATATCCTACTTTTTAGTTACTTCTCTACACCTGTGCAACCTTTCATTCCCAGTGACTGTGAGATGAAGAAAGTTAATGTTCTCTTCATTAAAGGGAGCGCAGCCAATCCTTTGACCACATCCTTCTGTATTGGTTAAAAAAATAACGTTGGTTCTATAAATACTCTGCATATACTAGGTTCTCATTATGAAGGAACAAAGTGAGGAGGAAATTCGCCAGTTGAGATGCAGCCACAGATGTTAATGTGTTTCTTTTCTCTTCTTGAGGCCTTGCTGATATTGAATGTAACTACAACAACAGAGGAATTATTCTGGGCCCACACAAGTTTATTTTTAAGATTAGCCTTCATGGCCCTGCTGCACATGATGTTCTATTACATGGCATTTATAATACCTATGCTTCTTTGTTAGAAACAACTATGGGGAAAATGCTGAATTCCATTGATATCTAGTGTACTAGAGCTGGGAAATGTTAGGGACTCTGCAAACAGAATAAGTTTTGTTAAGCTGGAAAATATGCATTTGACTTTCCTTAATTAGATTATTTGGGTTACTAGATATACATAGAAGGCATAGAAATGGATCTTGCAGAAATACAAGAAATACCAAAGTACAACATATAGCATGGATGTTTAGCATTCTCTGTGCTTTGCAGATTTTCCCCAAAAGTTCATCTCTAATTTTGCAGAGCATACAAAACTACATTTTCAGTTTCTAAAATGGGATGCAAGTTCAACAACAGTCAGCACTGCAGGACTTGAAAAAAAAATCCCTTTTCTTTTCAGCCGCTATTCAGGCATCCTGACATCTTTTCTCTCTTTATTTTACACAGATATCAGACATGGTATTAGAAGCCATTCTCCTCTAGGTTCTGGAGGTGGGGATTTCCACCACTTTTTAATCCAGATTGATTTTTCCAGATGAAAGGAGCTATGACATTTTTAATAGAATTGGCTGCATGATGTCAACAATGGAGATATTTCTCAGAGAGAGCAACCATGTGAACCTGCATATGTTTTTTCCTCACTCATTTCTACCTACCAAAATTTTTAAACTAATCAACTTTATCTCTGCCCCAGAATTAGAGTCTCCAGAAAGGTTGGAGTGCAGGGAAATCGGCAGTAGATTTGCTAGATTAAGTTAGATTTCAATAATAAAAGAATTCATCTCAGGTCTCAGAAGGATGTCCTCTAGAGTGATTCTTTGCCTTTCTTTATGCATGATGGATAGTTGCTTTATAATGTTCATGTATATGTTCCCTTTCCTTTAATGAAATATATATTGCAATAGAATTGCAGGACCATGGGGAAATGTTTCAAATTTTGCAAGCTGAATATTCAGAGAGCTTTAGTGGTCGAGAGTAACAGCAGATGTCAACAATTAAGTTTCATCTTATCATGTTTGTCACTGAGCCAATATTGTTTCTGGTAGGCCAGATGGTTTACTTTGGCTCCTCCTTTCACCAATGGGACTCTGGGATTCTGTTGCAATGGATTTCATTTTTGATCTTCCCCCTCAACAGGATTACATGATGGTTTTTACAGTTATCAATTTATTAATTAATGAGGTATTTATCAATTTATTAGGACAGTACTTCGAGTATCTATACTTTTGTTTCTTGCAGAATTTGCATGTAAATTCAGTACATTCATTGATATGTCTTTTTCAAACAATCTATGGCTACTATTCAACATCTTGCTCTCCCGAACTCTGGCATCTGCTGTTCTTTATGCCTTCTACATGAAAGACAAGCTGTTCAGCAATCTCTAAGGAACATCTAGATTTGTCAAAGTTATAAGTTGTATACAAGATGGCCACAGGGCACACACAAGCAAGTTTGTAATGGATTTTGGTATAGCTTTCAACCAAATTTTACCAATCTATTTAGAAAACTGGAGTCCAATTGTATTTATTTCTTCCTAGTTATCCAGCAAATTAATCCAATGGTCTTTTATTTGTAATTGCCTGCTTCTGTGAAGATTCATTCATCCTTCCATTAGATATTGCTAACAATTCTTTCCTTTTCCTCCCTTTACTGGTGGATAGGGAAAATAACGGTGAAATGGAATATACTCTTGTTTCAAGATGCAGGAAGAAGTGGTTGGAACATCTGATCTGGAAAGGCTACTCTGACTCTAAAAGATTCAATCTGAATTCACAGAATAAGAATCATTCCTTTGGATTATTTTCTATGAATGTGTTTTTAACTTTTGACTCATTATTCTTTCTAATGTTTAAAATACCCTAAATCTCAATTTAAAAACAGTGCATGATGCAATGGTATGTGAGAATGACATTGAGGAATGAGGGGAAGAGATGCTGCTTAGAAAATGATCAGACAAGGAATGCCTCCCTTCCACTGGCTTAATGTTTGGAGGAAAAAACATAATTGATCAGGCAATTAAAAGTAGTGGCAGGAAATTGTATCTTCAGACTTACAGCATTCTGTTAATGTAGCCTTATAATAAAGTGGAATTAGCTCACCTAGTCCTGTATCCTGTCCAGTTTATCTGGATGTAGGGGGTGTTACAGATGACTGACTTTTGTTCAATATATTACAGTTGGATGACTAATATTTAGATGTTCCAGAGTATTAGCCTTTGTTGGTTTTAGCTTGGCATGTTACATGAAGAAATAATTATTTCTTTCACTAAAGTTTTGCATTTTATGTAAATCATCTTGGGCATGGTTATTCATGGTCATTCATATCAGCCAACCCAGGCTGTAGCCTTTCAAAGAAGGCAAGGTCAAGAAAGGGGCATGACAGGGAGTCTAGAAATGCTCTTTATGGCTGTAAAGTAGAATTGCAGAATCTTGAAAGTCTGTCTACACCATCTTTACCAAACAAAATCAAGGCAGGGACTGAGAAGTCTTTTCTGAAATTCTACCCTTAATAATGCATTCATTCCTCATCAAGGTGAGGTCCACATTCCTTCATGAAGGCTAATAAAGAAAAAGAGAATTTTATTTATTTGTTTAATTTTTATTTACTTATATCCCACCTTTATTATTTTTACAAATAACTTAAGGTGGCAAACATATCTTCCTCCTCCTACTTTCCCCAAACAACAACCAGTTGAGTTGAGTTGAGTTGGATGAGAGTGAGTTCACACAGCTGGCTTTCTTGGCTAAAGCAAGACTTGAACTCATGGTTTCCCACTTTCTAGACTGGTGCCTTAACCACTAGACCAAACTGGCTCTATCTGTTATGTCATATTATATGTTAAGGAGGCCCTGCAATAAGCCAGTCAGTGGCATAGATTGAAACACCATTGTATTTGAGGTCATGTGTATGTAACATAGTATCAACTTCACCTATGTAGAAATATTGCCTTTTGGACAATTCTGTTGTGCAAATTGTATAATGCAAATTGTATAATAATTGTTTGTTGCTTGTTAAAACATGCCCTGACACAGTCACTAGGATGAAATTTAGAACAGCTTTTTTATATGACTTCTAAATGTAAACTAGTGTTTGCAGTATTATCCAGTATTATCCTGTTCCCATCTTTATTTTAGTAACTTGTAAAAAAATTATGAGCTGACAATATTTCCCCAATTTATATAGCAATTACTACATATATTTGCTTTAAAAATAATAAATAATAAAGACAATGATTGCATTCTTTTTAGTTTTATGTGGCGACTCCTGGGATTTAGTTTATGGTATTATTTTATTATCACATTTTGTTTTTAAAATCTGGCTCAGAAAGGACATTCAAGCGGTATAGACAAAAGCTTCCATCTTCCTGTAGAAACTAAAATGTTGTTGCTTTTCTGAATTACAATGTTTAAAAACAACTATAAAGTGCCATGAGAAAAAATTACCATGTAAATATAGCAATAGTCCCCAGGCCTGTTGCTGATGTCGGCTGCAATAAAGCAGATCGTAGAGCTACTCAAATCAAGCTGCAAAACAAATTGAATTCCAAATTAGCAGCCTTATGAAAACAAACTGAGGTAAATGTTGATCACCGAGCATGTGAAATGTAACAGCAGAAACTGTTGACACAGGGACAAGCGAACAATTTTAAATGTGCTGAGCTTTCTCTGTAATTCTGTGAATTGGACCTTTTCTATTTCAATAGGATTTTTTAAAATCTGATTTTGTTATAAGGTGTTTAGAATTCTGCTTATTAATATTTCCCTATTTAAACAACTAAATGTAAGTCAGTAGAAAGGAATATTTATAATGCAATCAGATTCCAAGCTGCTTTTCTTTGTATTAATCGGAGGCCAGTTGGCAATCCTTTGCTAGTGTTTTTGTCAGAGGCAATAAATGAAAGAAATATGTCTTTTTAAATTTTATAAAACTCAAAGAAATGGTTTTAAACAGCTTTTCTTCACCTCCTATAATTATTTATTTTCAAACAGTCCTTCAGGGTAATGTTCCGTTTTCTTATTTCACACTCCTTTTTCTCATAAATGAACCATCACTTCAATAAATCATTATGAAAACAGAGACTAACACAAACCCTGAAAGGTTGAAAGATTTATGTAACACATTTATGTTTTCCATTTTCTCATTCTGGTACTCTGCTGCTAAAGCTAAGCTAATAAAAGCAGCTATTAATATTTCTTGTTGCCTAGCAACCACAGAGAGGGAGTAATAGCTATAGCTAGAAAAATAGATGACCGATAAGGAAAAATTCAATTCTTTTATTATCTCAAGGGAAAATGGGCTTTTACTGGAACATTATGATGTACGAGTATAAAGTTGAATACAAAGGATTGTTCTCATTTTTAAAAAAATGAACATTATTTTACCTTTGCTAACTCTCTTTAAGTTGTCCTCCTCCTTTTCCAGTTTAATTGAACAACCCCCACTAATATTCTCATTCTAATTAATTTGGCATATTCATTTGGAAACTTCTTTCTCTCTCTTCCCTCTCCCCCTTTTTCTTTTAACATAAGGAGTATACAATTATTTGATTGTAATATTTTTCTCCAAGATGAAATTTGCAACATGGCATCGGGTCACTTTTACATGTTAAAAATATGTCATCCTCAACAACAGCAATAAATGGTTGAATAAAATTATTTTTCAGTGTTTTGCTATGTATTTAGGTTGAATATCTTCTAAGTTAAGGTTTACTTGATTTAAATCACTTCTGTAAACTATAAAAATACTTTTGTTGCATTAGGAACATGTGTACAATAAACCGGGGGATGATATATTCAAAATATTATCACTTATTGGCTCATGAAAAATGTTGGTTTTAAAATTGCACAGAATTGCTATTTAAACCTCTATGTACATATAATTTGCAATTTAATCCACAATTATCACAGGAGATAATTAAGAAATGAATTTTTTCTCTCTACAGTCACTCCATATATTTGGTTTTTATTTATTTATTTATTATTAAATTTATATGTGTGGTACTATTTTCTAGGCCCACAAGTATATTCTTATCAGAATGCTAAAGTCTCATTGTTCTGCTGTGTCAGGAGACTTCAATGTACATGATGAAACTGTCCAGGAGTTGTTCATAAGGCTGTAGTTTCCAAATCAGGTTATGCCTGACTTCACTCATTTAGCAAAGCATGCTCTGGATCTGTTTTTATCTGTGAGAATGAAGAACATTTCAATTGCTGCTATGAGATTTAGCCTTATTTCTGTTGCTGATGAGATTTAGTCTGTTTGCATTTGGCGTTTTTATAGCAATAGCACTTAGGCTTATATACTATTTCATAGCCTTCTCTAAGCAGTTTATAGAGTCAGCATATTGGCCCAAACAATCTGGATCCTCATTTTACTGACTTCAGAATGATGGAAGACTGAGTCAACCGTGAGCCGGTGAGAATCGAATTCCTGGCAATGATCTGAATTATCCTGCAATAGTGCATTCTAACCACTCCATCACTACCTCTGTAGGTGACTCCAAATTCTCCAAACAAATAAAGAGAATCAGTTCTTGATGGCCAGTAGATTTGAATAGTTTACTGCAGTCTATTGTAGATCTGAATTTTATTGTAGTGAGTACTCTCTACCATATTTTATTTTTGTCAAATGATGCTCAAGATGTTTCTTGAGGCTTTGGGTCTGATCTTTGCTTAGGGATTGTTGTTTCCATTGGAAAAATATAGGTTAATTGACCTGTAACATGAAGGCACAATAAGGTTCTCTTCTGCAGAACTTAAAATGCAAAAGCTTTATTTCAAAATGTGGTCTATATTTAGAAATAAAGCTTCTGGATTTTAAATTCTGCAGAAGTGAATCTTTTGTTGGTACCATACAATCAGAGGTAGTCTTGACAGAAACCTGGGAGATGTTTCTTTGATAAATGCTGTGCTGCTCTGAAGTTTTTCTCATTTTTCAGTTAAATTGATATTTCAGTTAAGGAATATTTTATGAGGTACAATAGTAGGGAATTATCATATATTGTGGTTCTGACCCAGACACAAAAACTTGCCTGAAGCAAGTACAGCAGTGGTTGAGATTATCTTGGAACATATTATCTATTTGTTGAAATTATTCATTGTGTATATTATTGTTATTGTGTATTTGCATACTCATTTTTTTCCATTGTACATATAGTACCAACATTCTTAAATTGATGCCCTCCAGACATGTTGCAATCCAAATTTATAAAGACCATGCAACATATCTGAAGATTTTGTATTGTGAATCTGAACCAATCACTCTCTCTCAGTCCAGTTCATTTCACAGGGTTGTTGTGGGGGAGGAAGAAGTGTGTTGAATATGTCTGCCACCTTGAATTATTTATAAAAATAAGGGAGGGAGGGAAGGGGGAATATGGAGAATATTTTAATAAGGAATTGGAAAAAATGTTCAATAAAAATACTTTGTTTGTTTAACAAAGCATTAGTTTGATTGTATAAGAAAGTAAAAATGAACATTCTTCATAATTTGTCCTTATCTAATGATATATTTTTCAATACTAAGGGGTGTTTTTCAACTGGCAAAATAACCTCATCAGTTTAATAGTATTCATGGATAGAGTTATTGTTTGCCTTAATGATTGCCTTTTAGTCTGCTATCAAAATATTATATACACTCATAAGTCATCTCTGATATTCAGAATAATAATGCCTGCTGCTGTTTTTTTTACCTTGCAAACATGGTGGAATAAATATTGCATTTTGAAATCTATGATATTTCCTACCATTAGGCATTTGCAAAAAAGCATTCATTCACTCTTGTTGTCTCTGTGCATGTGTATTTATCTATTTGTAGTAGTTTAAAATATTAGTGATTATAAATGCAAAATATATCCAGAGCAATTATCAGGCCCATAAATAAGTTGTCTAACACCAATGAGGAGGTTTACTGGGAACAGAAGCATGTACATATTGGTAGTATAATTAAAATATCAATTACACTGTGTTGACAGTTTGCCAAATAGATGGCTTTTGTGCACTGTAAACTTAATCATTCCTAAATCTGCTCAGAAGTCATTCTGCAATCCTGGAAAATTGAACTGGTACAAGATAATAAAATTTCTTAAGGCACATTTCCAGTATACCTCCCTTAATGACTCTGTGTTCCAACTGTATGCTGGATATTATATTCTGAAAATTATTATTATTTTTTAATTTACACATTGTACCATTGAAAAATACTATTTAATATCAACAAAAAGAACTTGATTTATTTTACTTGTACTTCTTTTGTTTCCTATATCAGGTTGATAACACATCCTGGTTTTATGTTCAATTTTGGTATTCTGTAGAAGGATGCAATATAAATAAAAGATGATATAAATTAGGAGCACTGTAGCAAATAAAAACTGGATTTCTAAAGTAGAGGAAATAAATACCATATGATGGAGCTTTAGAAAAGTAGCATAATAATACAGATAAAAAAACAGTTAGATAGAAAGTTATTTTATTAAAATAAAGCATGTATACATATATAGTACAAATTATATTATACATAGTATATGTGGAATATAAATCAAAATACATAGATAAGAATAGTATATTTCTCAAATCCTAAATGTGCATACATGCATGAATGGATAAATAAATATAAACATATAGTTTCTTAGCTAAGTTTCATTTTATGTTTGGACTATGTTAATTCTAACATTTTTAACATTCCAACATGTTTTAAAAGAATATATTTAAATTACTTTTGTCCAAACCTAGCAACCTATCCTCTGAATATGATGCCAGATAAATGAATAAATTATGTCATAATGGAACTTTATACTTGACACCTGGTGTTAACTGGATCCCAACAATGGATCAAGCTTGTTTGCTTGCTTAGTTTTTAATACTAGTGGTGCAGAACAGAAAGCTATTTTATGCAACAAGGAAATACATGCAGCCCTTATGTTTTGTCAAAGGGTGGGGAAATAAGGAAAGCAATTGTATATACAGGTTCCTCCAACTGTGCCAAAGAGGTGCGTAGTGGCATGTGAAATCAACATCATCCTATTTTTGGACAGTTAGGTAGATGCTTGTGAAGGCATTCCTATGGCTACACAAAAATAACTCAGTACTGTTAATGGTTTTTAGAAGCATTTTTAAAAGTTTCACTACGTTTTTTTTTTCTTTTCACCTCACTGCATAATTTCATTGCCAAAAGAAACATAAACATCATTTACTTTGTTTTTGTTAGAATCATTCTTCATTTTTGCAATAATACTTAGCTGTTAATAATTACTACTGCCTGTGGCCTTCAAGACACACTGTGTTCTGCTTTCTCTTAGTAATTTATTTATATTTTTCTTAACCTATGTGTGAAGTGGCTGCTCCATGGAAGTGGGATTTTAGCCCACTTTCTCAAGTTCTAGGAATTAAAATTGGAGCTATGCTTCCATATTCTTCTGAGGATCTGTAGTCTTTTTTTTTTTAAAGTAATTTTTTTATTTTAATTTCTTTAAATACATTTTTAGGTGAACAATGTGGTTCCAGGCTTTTAAATCAAACATGACCATAATCACAGATACAACTTTCTTGTCTGATTTCATATCATTATCTATTACCAATTTCCCTTTTTATATTCTCATATATCACTTTATATCATTCATTTTATTCTTAGTCATTCTCTATATTCATTAATCATATATT